>CM077034.1:228554004-229011504 GCA_039090855.1 Macrothele yani | reverse complement strand
TACTTGTTTAGCAGCTTCAAAATGGAGGAAAGCTTTCCTAAAATGGAAGTTGGACAAAGTGAAGGTTTCTCCTGTAATGGTAATCCTTTTTTCATGGCGATGTTTCTTCTACCCAGTAGTGTTGTTGAATATAATTTTATTCCATAAATACTTGTTTTAGCAGCTTCAAAATGGAGGAAAACTTTCCTAAAATGGAAGTTGGACAAAGTGAAGGTTTCTCCCGTAATGGTAATCCTTTTTTCATGGCGATGTTTCTTCTACCCAGTAGTGTTGTTAAATATAATTTTATTCTATAAATACTTGTTTTGCAGCTTCAAAATGGAGGAAAACTTTCCTAAAATGGAAGTTGGACAGAGCGTAGATTTCTCTGGTAATTGTAATTTTTTTTCTCTGTGATGTTACATTTACCTTGTGTTGCTGTTAAATGGAGAAAAAAAGAAAATTATATGTTTTGAATACAGTGATGTGCTCCAGCTTAATATTTACCATAATTTTCGGACTAAGAGCCGCATCGGCATAAGGGCCGCACCTGTGAAGTCATGGTGCTGCTCAGAAAGCTAAATTATCTTCCTTATTTTCATGAATTAACTCACACCCAGCATGATTATATGTATACTTCAAAGGCTAATGCTGCAACTCAGTGTCGATCTGCTTTATACACTTATTTTTTCATACTGGCAAAAAATTTGATTTATACATTTTTTATTAATCATGTTAATGATGTTATTTGTTTGCCTTTATTAAATGCTCAAAACCATTTATGTAATCAATATAAATCACCGTTAATCTTAAGACTCCCGTTAGACTATCTCATTGCTCGTAAAACCGCACAATTGTCTAAATTCCATTCAATGTGGATGTCTGCTACAGGATGGTTCTCTGTTCACCGCAATAGAATCCGTCTTAAAAGTAATTAACTTATAAATTATCGCCTGTAATGTTTTCGATTAATGTTTTCTTTAATAATATGTTCCTTCTATGTTATGCTAGAATGAAGTTGCGTTGCGCTTCCTTTTACCAGCTGCCTCGCACGTGCTCGCGTATCTGGCCACCAACACTTTGAAACAGCTGTGCCGCTTTCTCTCTTTCAAGTGATTTGACCTACTTCCATTTACTGCGCATTGAGCCTTCGCGTTGAGCTTCACTTTTACATGAATGGGAAAGTTCTCCCTTCTTTTTTTCTTTTCCAGCCGAAGCCTTCAACTTCCACTATCGTCAGTCAATTAAAAAAATAAAAAAATAAAATAAACTTGAAGCAAAACTCAGGAGCACAGATTAAACTCGAAGCAAAACTCAGAAACACCTGTATCGCATGCCAGATTAACCAAGAAGAGTGAACAGAGAACAGAATTTGTCCTTCCGTCCTGCCAGTATTGTTTGGAATAGGTCTCTGCTAATGGAATCATCCTGGGGCAGGCTTTTGCATTGTTCTTGTTAAGCTTTTGTTCAGGAAAGTGTCCATCAAACCGGTCTCCCCACCCCACTGAAAATCATCGCACCTTCCTGCATGATGTATGCTGCTGCGAACGAAAGAGATACGCTGGGCGCGCTTTCCGCAGAAGCCTCGGACGTCACGGTACTCGTCTGTGTGCTTATGTCCCCATTCCATCCCCCATGCAAAGGGCATTTGAGTCAGGCATTCCTGTCCTCCCCCACTTTCCCTCCTAAACCAACATCAGGACAGCGGAGTTATCATTTAAATTGATGTGTCTAACGTATGAGTAGAGAGGGGGGAAAACTTGATCACAGTGGAGTTTGTGTGTGTGTGTGGGGGGGGGGGGGAATGTGGTTTGAAAAAATTTACTAAGCATCTGCATGGGGGAAAAAAAGGGAGGGAAGAAACAGTCTTATCGAAAACAAATTCGGCGTAACCGCACACCCGAAAAATTTCACTTCTAGTAACGTAAGAGCCTCGGCTCTTAGCCCAAAAATTACGGTACATAATAAATTTCAGTGCACAATTTGATTTTGCTCACGCCGCATTATATTCACGCTGTTTCAGAGTATATTCTTATTTTTCACCCGCGCGGTTAAAAAATCTCGTGTATGATACAGTCTTGCGTGAGACGTGGGATTGTAAGGGAGAGACAAATATTTTGAAGTGGCTTGGCCATGTCAAAAGAATGAGTGGTGAGATACTTACTAAGAGAATCTATTCTTCCCAAGTGGAAAGAAAGAAAAATTGAGAAAGGCCAAGGAAATCATGGGAAGACTAGATTTTGGTGGATCATGCCAAAAAATGTGTTGACTTAATTAAAGAGGGGCAAAGTTGAAAAATAAAAAAAATAATAAAAAAAGGATTTTCACGCAACACAACATACCTGATTCCCATACTTTGCTGAACAAAAAAATATGTGCTGAGTAACTATTTTTGTCTGGTGGGATCTGAAGAGAAGAGGCGTGTGAAGCTCTAAAATCCCGTCAGACTTTGGGAGTTAGATGCCATATCTCTTGAGATGCTAAAATATGGAGGTGGCTCCATGATTGACTGGTTAACTGAAATTTGCCAGTTCTGCTGGGAGTTAGGAATGGGGTCCTTCAGGATTGGAGGGATGCTATCATTGTTCCCTTATACAAGGGAAAAGGTGATCAGACTGAATGCAAGAACTATCGTGGTATTAGCCTACTGAGTGTGCCAGGGAAAGTGTTTGGTAAGGTTGTTATTGAAAAAGTACGGGGTCTTACATCATTGAAAGTGTGGGATGTTCAGAGTGGTTTTATGCCTGGTAAAGGCTGCACTAACCAGATTTTTGCATTACGCAAGATGATTGAAAAGTATCTGGCTGTTGGGAAGAAAGTTTTTACTGCCTTCATAAATTTAGAGAAAGCTTACGACCGAGCCAATAGGACACTTTTGTGGAAGGTATTGAATGAATATGGTGTTACTGGGAATCTACTTAATAGTGTAAAAGCCATGTATGCTGGTAGTAGAGCTTGTGTACGAGTGAATGGCGTGTTATCAAAATGGTTTTCCATTGGTGCAGGAGTTAGACAAGGTTGTGTAATGTCACCATGGCTGTTTAATATATTTATGGATGCATGATGCCAAAATAGATAATACTGGTTTATGTCTTAGTGCACGATGATTGAAAAGTATCTGGCTGTTGGAAGAAAGTTTTTACTGCCTTCATAGATTTAGAGAAAGCTTATGACCGAGTGAATAGGACACTTTTGTGGAAGGTATTGAATGAATATGGTGTTACTGGGAATCTACTTAATAGTGTAAAAGCCATGTATGCTGGTAGTAGAGCTTGTGTACGAGTGAATGATGTTTTATCAAAATGGTTTTCCATTGGTGCAGGAGTTAGACAAGGTTGTGTATTGTCACCATGGCTGTTTAATATATTTATGGATGCATGCATGCGTGATGCCAAAATAGATAATAGTGGTTTATGTCTTGGTGATATCCGTGTTTGCAGATTGCTGTATGCTGATGACACTGTCCTGTTGGCGGAGAGCAAAAGTGAGTTGCACAGTATGTTGACTCGGATGCACGAAGTTTGCATGAAATTCAAACTGAGTATAAATAAGGGAAAAACCAAAGTTATGGTGTTTGAGAGAGGAACGGGTAGCACTGAATGTAATATAAGTAGAAATGGCACTGTGATTGACCAGGTGAGTGAGTTTCTGTATTTAGGAAGCATGTTTGACAGAGAGAACAAGTTGGATGGTGAAATCAGTAGGCGAGTGAATTCTTCTTTGAAAGTCATAGCTGCTCTGGGAGGTTTTCACAGGAATGATGGGTTCTCTAGAGAGTCCCGCATGGCTGTGTATGAAACAGTAATTGTTCCTACTCTGATATATGGCAATGAAACCTGGGTACTGCAGGAGAAACATAGGAGTCGTTTGTGTGCTGGAGAAATGTGTTACTTACGTGGGGTTTGTGGCAAGACACGATCTCATTGTGTGAGGAAGTATAAAAGATCTTGTGTACGGCGTGTAATGGATATCAGTGAAGCACGAGTTGTATGTCAAGATCGCTGTAAATGGAGAAGTTTGATACGACAACAATAAGTAAAAATATCTGGAAGTTTGTATTTCTTTTTGGAGCTAACCTCTGAATCTCAGAGAACAGCTTAGTGATATGTATGCATGTACGAGGTTTTACGTCAGAGAAAGTGTGGGATGTCCAGAGTTGTTTTATGCCTGGTAAAGGCTGCACTAACCAGATTTTTGCATTACGCATGATGATTGAAAAGTATCTGGCTGTTGGGAAGAAAGTTTTTGCTGTCTTCATAGATTTAGAGAAAGCTTACGACCGAGTGAATAGGACACTTTTGTGGAAGGTATTGAATGAATATGGCGTTACTGGGAATCTACTTAATAGTGTAAAAGCCATGTAAGCTGGTAGTAGAGCTTGTGAAAGACTGAATGATTTTTTGTCAAAATGGTTTCCTATTGGTGCAGGAGTCAGGCGAGGTTGTGTAATGTCACCCTAGCTGTTTGATATACACTATCTACCAACAAGTAATTGGACACCCCTGCAATCGACGATATCTGCGGTCCTGATACACGTCACGGCCGCCGCCACCACCGTTAAATATTGTTTGCGAAACAACAACACAACCAATCGCATGCAAGATGCCATGCAGTTCGGAGCTCTCTGATTTCGAGAAAGGTGTAATCGTCGGGTATCACAGAAATGGCCAATTCGTACGTGACAAATCCAGCGAGTTGAAGTACCCAAAATCGACAGTGGCCTTCGTGATTGGCAAGTGGAAGATGAGAGGTGACTGTCGGAATGTGCCCCGACCCGGCAGACCCACAAATCTGGGAGTTAGAGACCGACGGGTGCTGGCCAGAGAAATTCGGAAGAACCACACCAAATCGATGGGCCACATCCACGAGGAGTTTCAACAGGCATCCGGGAGTGTTCTTTCGATGAATACCATCCGTAAGGAAGCCCATCTGCTCGGTTATCATGGACGTGCTGCCGCCCACAAGCCTTTGATCACCAAGTCCAATAGCGCTGCTCGGCTAACGTGGTGCAAAGAACGTCGACAGTGGACCGTTGAACAGTGGAAACAGGTTCTCTGGAGCGACAAATCAAGATTCACCCTCTACTGTTCGGATGGCAGGGTCTGGGTTTGACGTCTGCCTGGAGAACGCCTCCTGCCGGAATGTATTGTGCCAACTGTGAAGTTCGGCGGCGGTGGAATTATGCTATGGGAGTGTTTCTCCTGGTATGGCACGGGACCCTTGGTCGCAATTCCTGGTAGACTCAACGCCAAGACCTACTGCTCCATTTTGGATGACCATGCGCTTCCTACGTTGTGGCAGTTTTACGGGGTGGACCCATGTTACTTTCAGGATGACAATGCCACCTGTCATGTTGCAAGGTCCATCATGGCTTGGTATGGTGACAATGGGGTTAATCGATTGGACTGGCCTGGGCGGAGCCCAGACCTAAACCCCATCGAGCACTTCTGGGACAAGTTGTAGCGTCAACTTAAGGGGTGCCCCCACCATCCGAAATCGGTGAAGGAACTGACCTGTCTTCTCCAAGCCGAGTGGGAAGAAAATACCGCTAGCCTTCGTACAACGGCTGGTTGAGAGTATGCCCCGGAGGGTCGCAGCTATAATCGCCGCTCGTGGCGGCTCCACCAACTATTGAAGGTGAATAAACTTTGTTTTCCTTTGCTATCACAGGTGTCCAATTACTTGTTGGTAGATAATGTGTTTATGGACGCATGCAGGCGTGATGCCAAAATGGACAGTACTGGTCTATGTCTTGGTAATATGGGTGTGTGCAGATTGCTGTATGTTGATGACCCAGACCTGTTGGCAGAGAGCAAAACTGAGTTGCAGAGTATGCTGTCCTGGATGTACGAAGTTTGCATGAAATTCAAACTGAGCATAAGTAAGGGAAAAAAAACATGTTTTTGAGTGAGGTACTGTTAGTACTGTGTGTAATATATGTCTAAATTGCACAGTGATTAACCATGTGAATGAGTTTGTGTATTTTGTTTGATAGAGAGAACAAATTGGATGGTGAAATTAGTAGGCGTGTGAATTCTTCATTAAAAGTCATGGCTGCTTTGTGATGCTTTCACAGGAATGATTGGTTCTCTAGAGAGTCCCACATGGCTGTGTATGAAACAGTAATTGTTCCTACTCTGATGTATGGCAGTGAAACCTGGGTACTGCAGGAGAAACATAGGAGTCGTTTGTGTGCTGGAGAAATGCGTTACTTACGTGGGGTTTGTGGCAAGACACGATCTGATTGTGTGAGGAATGAAGATGTATTGCAGTTGTGATGTAAAGCAAAATGTTGTTAGCAAGGTGGAGACCAATATGCTTCTGTGGTTTGGCCATGTTGAAAGAATGAGTGATGAAATGCTTACTAAGAAAATCTTTTCAGCCCAAGTGGCAGGAAGGAAAGGCAGAGGAAGGCCAAGGTAGACATGGGTGGATCAGATTCAGGAGTGTCTGCATGAGAAAAAGATTATGAGTATGAAGTATAAAAGATCTTGTGTAAGGCGTGTAATGGATATCAGTGAAGCACGAGTTGTATGTCAAGATAGCTGTAAATGGAGAAGTTTGATACAGCAACAGTAAATAAATAGTCAGATAAAAATTTATCTGGCAGTCTGTATTTCTTTGTGGAGCTAACCTCTGAATCTCAGAGAACAGCTTAATGATATTTATGTATGTAACTGTGTTTGTAAAGAGACTTTCTTGTTTATTATGCTCTTTCAGAGTATTTTCTTAGATGCCATTATTCTCCTTCTAGAATTTTCTTGTTTATTATTTTCTTTCTAGCACTTTCTTTGTTTATTATTCTCTTTCTAGCACTTTCTTGGATGCCATTATTCTCTTTCTAGCACTTTTTTTGGATGCCATTATTCTCTCCCTAGCACTTTCTTGTTTATTATTCTCTTTCTAACATTTTCCTGGGTGCCATTATGCTCTTTCTAGCACTTTCTTGGGTGTCATTATTTTCTTTTTACCACTTCCTTGTTATTGTCTTTCTAACACTTTCTTTGTTTATTATTCTCTTTCTAGCACTTTCTTGGATGCCATTATTCTTTTTCTAGCACTTTCTTGGGTGTCATTATTTTCTTCTTAGCACTTCCTTGTTATTGTCTTTCTAGCACTTTCTTTGTTTATTATTCTCTTTCTAGCACTTTCTTGGATGCCATTATTCTCTTTCTAGCACTTTTTTTGGATGCCATTATTCTCTCCCTAGCACTTTCTTGTTTATTATTCTCTTTCTAACATTTTCCTGGGTGCCATTATGCTCTTTCTAGCACTTTCTTGGGTGTCATTATTTTCTTTTTACCACTTCCTTGTTATTGTCTTTCTAACACTTTCTTTGTTTATTATTCTCTTTCTAGCACTTTCTTGGATGCCATTATTATTTTTCTAGCACTTTCTTGGGTGTCATTATTTTCTTCTTAGCACTTCCTTGTTATTGTCTTTCTAGCACTTTCTTTGTTTATTATTCTCTTTCTAGCACTTTCTTGGATGCCATTATTCTCTTTCTAGCACTTTTTTTGGATGCCATTATTCTCTCCCTAGCACTTTCTTGTTTATTATTCTCTTTCTAACATTTTCCTGGGTGCCATTATGCTCTTTCTAGCACTTTCTTGGGTGTCATTATTTTCTTTTTACCACTTCCTTGTTATTGTCTTTCTAACACTTTCTTTGTTTATTATTCTCTTTCTAGCACTTTCTTGGATGCCATTATTATTTTTCTAGCACTTTCTTGGGTGTCATTATTTTCTTCTTAGCACTTCCTTGTTATTGTCTTTCTAGCACTTTCTTTGTTTATTATTCTCTTTCTAGCACTTTCTTGGATGCCATTATTCTCTTTCTAGCACTTTTTTTGGATGCCATTATTCTCTCCCTAGCACTTTCTTGTTTATTATTCTCTTTCTAACATTTTCCTGGGTGCCATTATGCTCTTTCTAGCACTTTCTTGGGTGTCATTATTTTCTTTTTACCACTTCCTTGTTATTGTCTTTCTAACACTTTCTTTGTTTATTATTCTCTTTCTAGCACTTTCTTGGATGCCATTATTCTTTTTCTAGCACTTTCTTGGGTGTCATTGTTTTCTTCTTAGCACTTCCTTGTTATTGTCTTTCTACCACTTTCTTTGTTTATTATTCTCTTTCTAGCACTTTTTTGGGTGCCATTATTCTCTTTCTAGCACTTTTTTGGATGCCATTATTCTCTCCCTAGCACTTCTTCTTTATTATTCTCTTTCTAACATTTTCCTGGGTGCCATTATGCTGTTTCTAGCACTTTCTTGGGTGTCATTATTTTCTTTTTACCACTTCCTTGTTATTGTCTTTCTAGCACTTTCTTTGTTTATTATTCTCTCTCTAGCACTTTCTTGGATGCCATTATTCTTTTTCTAGCACTTTCTTGGGTGTCATTATTTTCTTCTTAGCACTTCCTTCTTATTGTCTTTCTACCACTTTCTTTGTTTATTATTCTCTTTCTAGCACTTTCTTGGATGCCATTATTCTCTTTCTAGCACTTTTTTTGGATGCCATTATTCTCTCCCTAGCACTTTTTTTGGATGCCATTATTCTCTTTCTAGCACTTTTTTGGATGCCATTATTTTCTCCCTAGCACTTTCTTGTTTATTATTCTCTTTCTAACATTTTCCTGGGTGCCATTATGCTCTTTCTAGCACTTTCTTGGGTGTCATTATTGTCTTTCTAGCACTTTCTTGGGTGTCATTATTTTCTTTTTACCACTTTCTTGTTATTGTCTTTCTAGCACTTTCTTGTTTATTATTCTCTTTCTAGCACTTTCTTGGATGCCATTATTCTCTTTGTAGCACTTTTTTGGATGCCATTATTCTCTCTCTAGCACTTTCTTGTTTATTATTCTCTTTCTAACACTTTCTTGGGTGCCATTATTCTCTTTCTAGCACTTTCTTGGGTGCCATTATTCTTTTTCTAGCACTTTCTTGGATGCCATTATTCTCTTTCTAGCACTTTCTTGGATGCCATTATTCTCTCTCTAGCACTTTCTTTTGGATGCCATTATTCTCTTTCTAGCACTTTTTTGGATGCCATTATTCTCTCTCTAGCACTTTCTTGTTTATTATTCTCTTTCTAACATTTTCCTGGGTGCCATTATGCTCTTTCTAGCACTTTCTTGGGTGCCATTATTGTCTTTCTAGCACTTTCTTGGATGCCATTATTCTTTTTTTACCACTTCCTTGTTATTGTCTTTCTAGCACTTTCTTTGTTTATTATTCTCTTTCTAGCACTGCGCAAATTTAAATTAAGAGTGAGGTATCTATGTGTAGTTCTTCAGCTGCAGGATTTGTTTGACTTTTTAAAAGACATTATCACTAAAGATATTTTGTCAAAGAAGTATTGTTATAATTTCTGATACATGGTGTTTTCCAGATTGTAGCTCAATATTTGTAAATTAAAATCATCATCATCATCATCATTGTCAACCATTATCAATCCACTGCTGCACGAAGGACTCCCCAAGTTTCCTCCACAACGGTCTGTCATGTGCCACTCTCCTCCATGTCACTCCCGCATACTTTCGAATTTCATCCTCCCATCTCCCATGTGGTCTTCTTCTGGGTCTTCCTGTCCCTTGGAATCCAATCTAAATTTTCAGCTGTGTCTGTCCTTCTGGCAGTATGTCCAGCCCATTGCCATTTCAGGGATTTAACTCTGATCATGATGTCTTGTCATTTTTCGGATCCACGAGTTCCTCTTCTTATCTCTCCTGCTTACACCAAGCATGCACCTCTCTTACACCAAGCATGCACCTCTCTGCTGCTTTGAGTTGTCTGCAGCCTTTGTATGTCTCTTTTAGTTAAGGTCCACGTCTCTGCATCATACGTAAGCACTGGAAGGATGCATTGATCAAACACTTTTCTTTTAAGACATAATGGCATATTGCTCTTGAAAATTATGCTGTTTCTTCCAAAAGCTCTCCAGGCAAGTTTTGTACGCCGATTAATTTCTTCATCAATGTGACCCTCTCTTGATATAAGATAAACGTACGTGTCTGTTATCAAGAATCAAGATAAACGTACGTGTCTGTTATCTCCAGCTTTTCTCCATCAATCGATAAATCTTCATTTCTTGTAAAAGCATTGAACATCACTTTTGTCTTCTGAAAGTTCATTTTTAATCCCACTTCTTTACTCTTGTCAGCAAGTTCCTGGATCATACTCTGCAGCTCTGATGGGGTAGTTGAAAAAATGACTATGTCATCAGCGAAACGAAGGTGGGTTAGATAATCTCCATTAATCTTTATCCCCTTGTTTTCCCAGTTCAGTGATTGAAAGACATTTTCCAATGTGGCATTAAAGAGCTTCGGAGGTATGGTGTCACCTTGTCTCACTCCCTTTCCAATTTTTATGTGTGTTGTATTTTCAAACAGCCTAATCTTTGCACTTGCATTTTCATAGATGTTATTAATAATATTAATGTATGCATCCTCAATACAGCAGGATTTCAGAGCCATTGTAACTGCTGATAGTTTCACCGAATCAAAGGCTTTTTCATAATCGATAAAAGCCCTGCACAATGGAAGCTCATATTCCCTCGCTCTTTCAATTAGTTCTCTCAGTATGTGGATATGATCTATTGTGCTGTAGCCACTCCTGAATCCAGCTTGTTCTCTCGGTTGAGCCATGTCCAGTGTCACCTTCAAGCGGTGTGAAAGAACTTTAGTGAAGATTTTATAAACCACTGATAGGAGGCTGATAAGTCTGTAGTTCTTGAGATCCTCAATGTCACCTTATTTATGTAGCAGGATCATTGTAGCGTTGTTCCAATCCTCAGGAATCTTCCCTTCATTAAGGCATCGAGTGAAAATTTGAGCGAGTACTGTTTCGATTTCTCCACTTGCTTCTTGTATTATGTCTACAGTAATTCCATCTTCTCTTGGAGCTTTTCCCCGCTTCATGTTCTTGATTGCATGTGCAACTTCTGCTGGAAGGACTGGAAGAACTCTGGTACTGCTTTCCTCACTAGTTCACAGTTGAATTTCCTTACGTCTTCAGTGATACTTTTTCTTACTGTCTTGCATAGCTCTATATATTCCACTTTGGAAGTCACATCTTCTTTAGTTGTCCTCATCTCTCTTCTTTTTTGCATCAACATTTTGGTTTTTCCTGATAATTTGTACACATGCAACTTGTTCTTAGACCCAGCTAATTTTGTTGCTGTTTCCATAAGAGCTTTGGTTACTTTTTCTGTTAACTTCAGAAATATCCACTTCTTCCGATGTTAGGCGTTCTAAAGCAGAGAATCTGTTCTTCAGTTCCAACTTGAAGGTATTATGGTGTTTTTTAAGGTTGGTTATGTCACTACATTTTGTTTGTCTTATGAGCTTGCCACGTTCGAGTTTAGTGTTGAGGTGCATCTTACATTTCACCAATCTATGGTCACTACCTGTGTTGAACTTGTTTAGCACACTGTAGTCTTCTAAGACGAATTTTTTGTTACACATAATAAAATCAATTTCACTTGTCATCCCATTTGGATGTCTCCATGTCCATTTCCTGTGTGGCTTTTTCTTGAAGAAGGAGTTCAAGATGAAAAACCCTTCTGCCTCTGCAAACTCAACGAGAGTATTTCCACGCTGGTTTCTGTTGCCGTGACCGAATTTACCAACTGAAGTTTCATTCTGTTGCTGTTGCCCTATTTTTGCATTGAAATCTCCCATAATTATCTTCAAGTGCTGCTTACCTCTATTATTTAGATGACGAATTTCCTCATAAAATTCTTCAATTTCTTCTTCAGGATGACTTGTGGTGGGTGCATAAATTTGAATAATCTGAGCCTGGTATCTTCTCGAGAGTTGGATAATGAGTCGTGCAGCTCTGTCAGAGGAACTTTCAACTTCTACAACTTTATCCTTCAGTTTCTTGTTTATTATAAATCCAACACCACAAGTTCTGCCAGTATCTGTCCCACGATAGTAGAAGAGATGTCCACTTTTCAGTTCAATGAGATCTTCTCCTTTTCTCCTCACCTCACTTAGCCTGACGATGTCCCACTTGATCCTTTGTAGTTCCTCTTCCAATTCAAGAAGCCTTGAATCAGAAGATAGGGAGCGTCCATTATACGTAGCCAAGGTCAGCATCAGATGGCAGCCTAGTCCGGTCCTCCGGGGATTCTTAGCACCCTCTGCCTTCATGTCGCACTGGCCGCTGCTTTGGCCAGGTACATTCCAGGTGCCGGAGACTCAGGGCCAAAATTTAAGTTGTTAAGTCATTTTGGAGAGGTTTGGCTATAACTCACCATGCTGGCCAAGCGGGTTGGTGAGTGTGGGATAGCATTTCCTCTAATCCCGATGGCATAGTTATACCGCTATTGGCAGTCGTCAGAGCCCCTTTAGTGGGAACAGGATGCACCACGAGAAGGCAGGGTTGACATTTGTCAAGGAGAGGCTGTGATGTTACGCATCACCTGACCTTACATCCCTAAATTCAAATAAGATGAACAATATGTTTGTGTGTTTAGCTATGGTTATGCACAATTCTTGTGTGCTAGCAGAAATGTCTGGAACCACTGGCTAATGACAACTGCAGTGCTTTCCCAGAAATCTTTCTATATCTTCCTAATTTATTACGTACAGTAGAATTCAGATAACCATTTAATCTTTAATTTGTTTTTTTTTCAGTTCTCTACCAGAACTTCTCGAGAAAAAAAGACTAGTTGATATGCATATGACCATAGCAACAGCCATCCTAGATCACATTAAGGTTAGCTCATATTTTATTTTTTATTATTCATTTAATTTGTGTTTCATGTTGAGGTGCTTTATTGTGAATATTGATACAACAGTACATGCAAGTATCATTATTAGCAACATAGCAGATATGCATTTTTTCACAATTTCCTATGCAGTCATTTCCTCAGAAAACTTGAAAATTGCATGTGCCCTGGAGTCACAGTTGGACTCACATATTCTCCTTTTTTGTTCCAGTATGCTACTATTAAACCACCTAGGACAATAAAGTTCCACGTAACCAAAACTAAGCAATTATAGCTTAGGGATCTGAACCAACTTCAGATTTCCATTGGAGCATGCTTCCATTAAGCATGCTCCAATGGAAATCTGAAGTCGATTCATTTTCGTTGTCTTTGACCTGGGGAGCATGCTACCACACCCCCAGGACAATGAAGTTCCATGAAACTGAATACATACATTACATATCACTATGCTGTTCTCTGAGATTCAGTGGTTAGCTCCACAAAGAAATAAAATTTTTAACTGTTTCTTTACTTTCTGTTGTCATTGTAATGAGTGATGGGTTTGCCTCCTCAGGGTGCTCCGTGGTAACAATGGCACACACAACAGCCACTAGGGCCTCTGTGAATCTTGGAGAGGTGCCAGCTAGTTCTGTGTGACATTGGCAAAAAGACCCCAACTTACTGGGTTTTGTTCCAGAATCCTTAGGTTGAATGACCAACTGGAACCCTCAGCTGTGGGCTAATTCCCCACACTGATGTACTTACCTGATTAAAAAGACAAAAAGAAATATTAAGAATGACTCAAGTGTGGGATATGGTGGACCTACCACACTTGAGAAGGATGGTCCACCACGGAATCGACCTGGACTTTCTAAACGGCGTATGAGAAAGAGATCTCGGCTGAGTGAATGTAAGATTGGTGTATGGAATACTAGAGGTATAAATAGCAAGGTGATTGAGGAGATGAATAAGTATAGACTGGATGTGCTGTGTGTAAGTGAAACCAAAAAGAAGGAAATTGGGGTAGAAGAAGTGAATGGCACGGTGAGTGTGTGGTCTGGAGTATTGGATAATATGAGAGGACAGGCTGGTGTAGGTGTGATTTTAAGTGAAAAGATGAAGAACAACTTGATTCACTATAGTTGCATAAGTGAGAGAATTCTCTGGACTCGTTTGAAAGTGAAACTTCAGTGAATTGTAATTGTTGTAGTGTATGCTCCTTGTGACTCGGAACCTTCTGATAAGAAAGAAGATTTCTGGAATGAGCTAAAAGCTGTTTTGAGCCAGTTTGGTGCTAAAGAGAAAGTTATAATAGCAGGGGATTTCAATGCTAGAGTAGGTGTGCAGAATGCAATTTCAGACAATGTCCTGGGTAAGTTTAATGATCCTCATGTGAATGATAATGGTGAAAGATTAATTGAACTGTGCATTGAGAATGGTTTGTGTGTATCTAATACATTTTTCAACCACAAGTATATCCACACATATACTTGGGAAAATTGTACTCTTGGTCAAAAGAGTGTGACAGATTTTGTTGTCTACGATCAGAGTTTGAAACACTTAGTTGTTGACACCCGTGTGATGAGAGGTGCGGATGTTGGTTCTGATCATTACTTGGTAGTTTCACGAGTGAAACTTAATGTTGGTTGGAGGAAAAGGAATAGGAAGAGACCCATGATAGAAAGAATAAAGGTTGATAGGCTCCTTGAAGATCATCAGCGGTATTCTGACTTACTCGGAGAACGACTGAAGGATCTGAAGTCTGGTGAGAGGGATGTAGAAAAGAAGTGGGAATGTTTTAAGAACTGTGTTGTCACTGCTGCTAAAAAGGTCAGTGGCATCACAATAGTGGGTAACAATAGAGGTGATGCAAGGTGGAATAGTGAGATTGAAGAGTCAGTAAAGAAAAAGAAGGAAGCCTATTTGGGGATGTTGCAAGGTAGAGTCTCTGTGGATGAATATCGCTGTAAGAAGCGTGAAGCTGCTAAGCTGGTTCGCCACAGTAAGGCAAAAGATAGGAAGGAGAAAGTGGAAAGGCATAAACTGGCTTTTTGGAAAGATAGAAAGTCCTTCTGGAAGTACATGAGACTCAGGAAAAATAAGGGGAAACAAAGTTGTAAGTTGTGTGAAGAATGAGATTGGGGAAATGATATGGGAGCCCAATGAGTTAAGTGACAGATGGGGTGAATACTTCTGTGAGTTATTAGATCAGGAAAGCAAAAATGATTCTGAGACAGATGCAGATGATGTCACAATGAGGGATGAAAGCACAGGAGGGATCTCAAGAGAAGAAGTGTGTAAAGCTCTAAAATCTCTTCAGAATGGTAAGGCTTCAGGAGTTGATGGCATAACTGCAGAGATGTTGAAGTATGGTGGTGACTCTATAATTGACTGGTTAACTGAAATTTGCCAGTTGTGCTGGGAGTTAGGAATGGTCCCTCGGGATTGGAAGGATGCTATCATTGTTCCCTTGTATAAGGGAAAAGGTGATCAGACTGAATGCAAGAACTATCATAGTATTAGCCTACTGAGTGTGCCAGGGAAAGTGTTTGGTAAGGTTGTTACTGAAAAAGTACGGGGTCTTACATCATTGAAAGTGTGGGATGTTCAGAGTGGTTTTATACCTGGTAAAGGCTGCACTAACCAGATTTTTGCATTACGCATGATGATTGAAAAGTATCTGGCTGTTGGTAAGAAAGTTTTTGCTGCCTTCATAGATTAAGAGAAGGCTTACAACCAAGTAAATAGGATACTTTTGTGTGAAGGTATTGAATGAATATGGTGTTACTGGGAATCTACTTAATAGTGTAAAAGCCATGTATGCTGGTAGTAGAGCTTGTGTACGAGTTAATGTTGTTTTATCAAAATGGTTTCCCATTGGTGCAAGAGTTCGACAAGGTTGTGTAATGTCACCATGGCTGTTTAATATATTTATGGATGCATGCATGCGTGATGAAATAATAGATAATAGTGGTTTATGTCTTGGTGATATCCGTGTGTGCAGATTGCTGTATGCTGATGACACTGTCCTGTTGGCAGAGAGCAAAAGTGAGTTGCAGAGTATGTTGACTCGGATGCACAAAGTTTGCATGAAATTCAAACTGAGTATAAATAAGGGAAAAACCAAAGTTATGGTGTTTGAGAGAGGAACGGGTAGCACTGAATGTAATATAAGTAGAAATGGCACTGTGATTGACCAGGTGAGTGAGTTTGTGTATTTAGGACGCATGTTTGACAGAGAGAACAAGTTGGATGGTGAAATCAGTAGGCAAGTGAATTCTTCTTTGAAAGTCATAGCTGCTCTGGAAGGTTTTTACAGGAATGATGGGTTCTCTAGAGAGTCCCGCATGGCTGTGTATGAAACAGTAATTGTTCCTACTGCGATGTATGGCAGTGAAACCTGGGTACTGCAGAAGAAACATAGGAGTCGTTTGTGTGCTGAAGAAATGCGTTACTTACGTGGGGTTTGTGGCAAGACACGATCTGATTGTGTGAGGAATGAAGATGTATTGCAGTTGTGTGATGTAAAGCAAAATGTTGTTAGCAATATGCTTCGGTGGTTTGGCCATGTTGAAAGAATGAGTGATGAAATGCTTACTAAGAAAATCTTTTTAGCCCAAGTGGCAGGAAGGAAAGGCAGAGGAAGGCCAAGGAAGACATGGGTGGATCAGATTCAGGAGTGTCTGCACGAGAAAAAGATTATGAGTATGAAGTATAAAAGATCTTGTGTACGGCGTGTAATGGATATCAGTGAAGCACGAGTTGTATGTCAAGATCGCTGTAAATGGAGAAGTTTGATACGACAACAATAAGTAAAAAATATCTGGAAGTTTGTATTTCTTTTTGGAGCTAACCTCTGAATCTCAGAGAACAGCTTAGTGATATGTATGCATTACTGAAAGTTCAACTTACCTTTCCTTTGAGATGTCTGTTATCCAGGTTGCTGGGAAACTCATGAAAAGTTATCCCTCTACAACTTAAACTTTGCCAATAACATTTGTGAAAGAGAACACAAGTCAGTTTCTATATCTTCTTAAAATATCTGATTAAATTTAAGGAAAATACTCCAAAAGCAGTCCCAGGAAAAGTAATTTAGATCAACACCCAATGTTTCCCTAATGGCTACCATGGCAAAATTCGAATTTTCTATGCTTGGTTTTTAACAGCACCACCTAGTGAAACACCAACTTGTCTTTCATCTCATGATGAAAGACAAGTTGGAGTTCCAGAAAACACATTTATGTATCGGTGCCATTGCCAATCGTTCACACCGAGGAAAGAAATACAAGAAAGTTCACTTGCTCTAACGTAATGTGAGCAAATAGAGGCCTATAGAGTTCTATTAATGATGGGCAGAGTCTGCTATGTAAGAGGTAGAAACAGGAATCGAGGACAGTAAAGTTTTCCAGGCCTGGGAAATCCAACTTGTCTTTCATCTGATGATGAAAGACAAGTTGGAGTTCCAGAAAACACATTTATGTATCGGTGCCGTTGCCAATCGTTCACACCGAGGAAAGAAATACAAGAAAGTTCACTTGCTCTAACGTAATGTGAGCAAATAGAGGCCTATAGAGTTCTATTAATGATGGGCAGAGTCTGCTATGTAAGAGGAAGAAACAGGAATCGAGGACAATAAAGTTTTCCAGGCCTGGGAAATATAGCTGGGTACTTCATCGTTGCAACAAGTGTCCGCTCGATGCAAAATGTGCAGACTCTCTGTAAAGAGCACTGTTTCCCTCATTGTAGAGGTAGAAAGAATGGAGACGTCTGTCCAAGATGGGTAATGTGTACCAGCTGAAGAAAGCCTGGCTAAAGCAGTCGATGAAGAGCCATTTTTTACCCTATATTGGTGTTCCTTAATTCTTGTTTGCAGTCTCCCTAGGGTTGAGCCGATATATATCGGCTCAACCTTGTCTTGAGGATCGACAGATTTCATAGTAATGGAATAGATGCCACATTTGTCCAACAGTTCAACACAATCCCGATCATTTTTAATCAGGGAATAAATGTTCGATGTTCTTAACCCAAAACCGACACCGTGACTGTGACAGATGTTCAATAAACTACCGTTCACACGAGGGACGTAAGTCATCGATCCAACATATTTGATATCCCTTCGTTCACGTGTCAGGGTAAAAAAATGTTGAACTTTGGATTTTTCGGTAGATTCTATGGACATCTGAATGAGAAAATCCGTGCTGATAAGCAATGGTATATATCTTTTGAAGTTCCTGCTCACGGAAGGCTACAGAAGAGGAGTGGGTAAATGCTCTTCGAATAAGAAAGTATAAAGGATGAAACCTTATATCTGGTCGGGTGGGCAGAAACGCGTATTATCAAGATAGGTATAGAGGAAGGCTTTCTGTAAACTGAATAACTCAGGTACTGGGAGGTGGGGTTCCTACGAAGTTGGAAGTCTAAAAACGGAAGAGAATTGTCACATTCAACCTCCACTGTGAAGGGTATAGATGGATAAACAGACGACAACGTGGTTGCAAAAGAGAACAAATTTTCAACTGACGAAGGCCAAAAGACCAAGACATCGTCAACATACCGAAGATATAATAAAGGTGCAAACTGACAAAAGTCCAAAATGCGATGTTCTATGTCTTGAAGAAGAAGTTCAGCCAACAGGGGGGACCCCATGGGGGCTCCCTCAGGTTGGCGATATAAAATGCCATTAAACCTGAAAAGGGAACGTTTCTGAATGAGGCGTAATGCCTGCAGAACGGCTTGAATTTCCTCCAGGGGTAGAGACCCCAATTGGGAAAGTTTGCTTTCAATGATATTGTGTACAATAGAAAATGGGGACGTTGGGAAACAGAGACACTACGTCTAAAGAAGCCATAAGGAAAGAGGAACCAGGATGATTGAAAGCCTTGATACGTTGCAAGGCTTTTACGGAGCTAGAAATGGAATATTGTGAGGAAGAGATTAGGGGGTAAGATATTTGACAAGTGCTTTCTCCAAAGGCCTGGTGGGATTAGCATACCCAGAAACCAAAGGCCTAATGGGGTGATTTTCCTTATGGCAGGTGTGGGTGTACGTGGTCTGCAAGGATGGATTCATAACGAATTCGGCCCATAGTGTCTTCGACAGATATGAGTGGACCCAGGGAATGCCACGAAAACTTTCCCCAGACAGTAGCGCTGCCCTCACCAGCTTGCATTCTTCCGGCAACGGTTGACGAGTGTTTGTTCTCCGATGTTTCTCGCCTTATACGCCAACGTCCATCCGTTCGTTGAAGCAAGAAACGTGACTCATCGGAGAAGACAATCATGTGCCGGAGGTCCAATTCCGGTACTGCCATGTAAGCCTCTTCTACCGATGCACCTTCCTTAGCATAGGTGCAGTGACCATTCGTCTGCATCGGAGTCCCATACGCAGCAAGGTTCGCTGAAATGTCGTTTTAGACACACTTCCAGTAGCCCTCTGGTTCATTCGGCCAGTGAGTTGCTCCACTGTAAAGCGCCTATCAGCCCTCTTGCACCTTCGAAGCCGACGTTCGCCATTCACAACAATGGCACGCGGTGCTCCGCAGTTTCCACTCGTTTATTCGCAATGGTTCCATTTCTCCAATCACATTACACTTTAACCAGTGGCGTTTCCTGACACAAAACTAAAGGCGTTGTCACAGATGGAATAATGCGTTGTGTTAATTCTCACGACCTCCACCCCATGTCTTTTCTTCCAAGAAATATTTCAATGTTGCTCCGAGCAATTTACGGGTAACTTTAGAAAAAGTCTGAATAAAATTGAATCAAGAAAGACAGTTTTCATTACATAAGCAATAGGAAGGCACCTAATTAAGTACATTAACCTACTTAAATATGTATTTACGAAAATAAAGTAGAAAGTTAGTTAGTTAATTGATTTTAGTGGCGCAAGGGCCAGGTTTGGCCAAAGAGCGCCAGACACAGAACTATCAGTTAAAGATTTTTAAAAGCGGAGTGAAATGATTAAGAGCAGACAGGCTTGGTAAAATGTACAAAATTCTAGCGGATAATGCTTACCTTGGCATTCCTTTCTAGCGACGGGAACATTTCACGCACGTGTTTTCCGGTCTTTGTTGATGTTATTGTCCTAAAGTCCGTTGTATGCGATGACTGGCTTTACTTCTCACACTTTTCGCTGGGTATACTCATTGGATCTTTGCCTTAGGATTCCAAACACATCAATTTTTACCGTTCTTTATACTCGAAATTTTCGCCCATCCTCAGGAGAGTGGCGACTTTACCACCGATGTTCGTGGTTAACTTCGCGCTAATTGAGTCCGATACTCCTTGTTGCCATTCGTCGGATATACTTTCCTGGATAAATTTCGTTATCAAGCCCGGCTGGCACCATCTATGTTTCATTAAAAACAACTTTTTTTTATTTCTTCTCCTATCCTGGTTTTCTTGTCTTTTTTGCCGGTTTTTCTTTTGTTGTTGTTTTTCTTGTCTTATTAGTTCTTTCCACAGGCCCGATAATGTGCTAGGGTCGTTCTGGTTACATACCCTTGCTTTATTTTTATAGATTAATATTGCTTCTTTCGAGTATAAAGAACGATAAAAATTCATGTGTTTGGAATCCTAAGGCAAAGATCCAATGAGTATACCCAGCGAAAAGTGTGAGAAGTAAAGCCAGTCATCGCATACAACGGACTTTAGGACAATAACATCAACAAAGACTGGAAAACACGTGCGTGAAATGTTCCCATCGCTAGAAAGGAATGCCAAGGTAAGCATTATCCGCTAGAATTTTGTACAAGTTACTTTGAAATATCGCACGTAAAAGAGAACAGTAGAATGATTAGAGCTATATAATAGTCAGAATTAGAACTACTAATTGGAATTGGCTTGGTAAAAGTTAGAAAAGAGAATGATGAAAGCTGTGAAGACTAGTTAGTTAATTAGGTTTATATATAAATTTATTAATTCACTGTTATAATTATTATAACTTTTTTTTTTTTTTTTTTTTTTTTTAAAGTTTTAAAAAGTCAATCTGCTTTAAGAACGGAAAAACTGCGAAAGTGTCGCAGTGGTCGCTCAAAAGCTTTTGCAGTGCAGCTGCGCCGTCATCCAGTAGATAAGACCGAAAATAGTGAAACCGATGATTGCGAAAACGAACACAACTACATAAAACATGAGAGATGGTGAGTAAACAGTCGCACGCCTCACACACCGGGGCAGTGTCGCCACACAGCAAATAGCTATGCGTGAAGCGACAATGCCCAATGCGGAGACGCGCAAGAACAACTTCTTCCCTACGGTTCCGGCGACACAATGATTTCCAAACTCCAAGGAAAGGTTTTACACGGTGCAGCTTATTCTCCATTTGGTGGTCCCACAGACCCTGCCACGCTCGCCTGATATGATCGTGAACAAGAAAGCGAAAATCACGGTGAAACAGTGGCAAGGGTGTAACAACCAAAGAGCAGGCAGATCTAGCAGCAGCATCGGCAGACTCGTTCCCTGGGATCCCAACATGCCCAGGAATCCAGCAGAATCGTATCTGAACATCGGCCTCGAGCGAAGAACGAAGAAGTCTCCGTACGGTAAAAAGAAGTGGGTGGCCAGTGAAATCCAAAGATGACAATGATTGCACAACACTTAAGGAATCAGTGTACACAATAGCACGCTGATGAGAGCTCGACTGCACGTGAACAAGTGCAAGATACACAGCACACATCTCCGCCGAAAGCACCGTGGCCTCAGCAGGAATGCGGGCAACAGAAACTTCGTCAATGCAGACAGCGGCAGATCCAACAACACCAGCCGCCTTAGATCCATCGGTGAAAACAGGAATAAAGTCTGCATGGACGTAACGGTGTTCAGCGAAGAGCTGCTGGTACACTGACGCAGGGGTTGAGGACTTATCAAAAGATGTAAAGCTGGTATCAACCATGACACCAAGAGGGAGCCATGGGGGATCCTCAAATCCCCTGGTCTCTCCAACGAGTGACAAGTCGAGCCCTGCATCACGAGCTACGGCCGCCATACGAAGACCGAAGGTTCGAATGCACGAGGGACGGGTCTCAAAAAAACGAGCATGCTGGGGATGAAAAACTGCATCGTATAAAGGATAGTCTGAGAGAGATTTAAGTTTCAGGTAAAATTGAAGAGACAGCTGCAGACGGCGTAAATGAAGCGACGGTTCGTTCGCGTCGGCGTAAAGGCTGGGAATTGGTGACGTGCGAAATGCTCCCGTACAAAGACGCAGCGCTTGATGGTGGATGGTATCCAACGGCCGGAGAACGCAAGTACGCGCAGAGCCATGCACCATACAGCCATAATCCAGCTTAGACCAAATGAGAGAATGGTAAATACGGAACAAGGAAGTCCTGTCTGTGCCCCAGGAGACTGAGGCAAGGATAAAGTAGGCCATTTTTGTTGGGTTTAACAAATCAAAGTACTGCAACTTTTCAAACAATGCGAGTCTAATCATTATATGATTGCTAATATTACCAATTATTTCAAAGTAAAGTCTCCGGCAGTAGTCTTGCTCTGTTTTATCGTTCAACCTCTGTTTTGTTATTGGACGCATTTTTTCCTCCCTTACTTCACCATGAATACAAGACCACAATGGCTCAAAATTCTCCCTTTCGCTTTGCAGTTGCTGTTGAAACTCAGTTATTTTAGTACTGCAGTACAAAATGTCAACATTCGTGGACTGCAGTATACTGAATAATACATCTGAAAAGACATCTGAAAAAGCTCCAGGACGATGAAAAATTTTTTTTTCAAGTTTTCGGATATTATCTGACTTACCATCCCTGTAACATTTACGCCAAAAATCAGATTGTCATCTTCAAAATTTGTATTGTGTGGCGTAATCCCGTATTTCTTTCTTGATTTATCTGCTTCTCCGGGCAAACACGGGATAAGATTCTTAACCTCCAGATTCGCTAAACATGAATGCCGGTTTGCTTCGACTAGCGAATCCTGTGATGGTTATATTCAAATTGATCGGAAACTTGAAACTTGGTCGTTCTGGGTGGTGTAGTGGTTAGCATACCTGGGCGTTTTCTGGGAGACGCGGGTTCGAGTCCCGCTCCAGGACAATGAAAATTTTCAAGTGTTTTGATATTATCTGACTTACCATCCTTGTCACATTTACGCCAAAAATCGGATTGTCATCTTCAAAATTTGTATTATATGGCGTAATCCCGTATTTCTTTCATGATTTATCTGCTTCTCCGGGCAAACACGGGATAAGATTCTTAACCTCCAGATTTGCTAAACATGAATGCAGGTTGCTTCGACTAGCGAATCCTGTGATGGTTATATTCAAATTGATCGGAAACTTGAAACTTGGTCGTTCTGGGTGGTGTAGTGGTTAGCATACCCGGGCGTTTTCTGGGAGACGGGGGTTCGAATCCCGCTCCAGGACGATGAAAATTATCAAGTTTTTGGATATTATCTGACTTACCATCCCTGTAACATTTACGCCAAAAATCGGATTGTCATCTTCAAAATTTTTATTATATGGCGTAATCCCGTATTTCTTTCATGATTTATCTGCTTCTCCGGGCAAACACGGGATAAGATTCTTAACCTCCAGATTTGCTAAACATGAATGCAGGTTGCTTCGACTAGCGAATCCTGTGATGGTTATATTCAAATTGATCGGAAACTTGAAACTTGGTCGTTCTGGGTGGTGTAGTGGTTAGCATACCCGGGCGCTATCTGGGAGATGCGGGTTCGAGTCCCGCTCCAGGACGATGAAAATTTTCAAGTTTTCGGATATTATCTGACTTACCATCCTGGTAACATTTACGCTAAAAATCGGATTGTCATCTTCAAAATTTGTATTATATGGCGTAATCCCATATTTCTTTCATGATTTATCTGCTTCTCCGGGCAAACACGGGATAAGATTCTTAACCTCCAGATTCGCTAAACATGAATGCCGGTTGCTTCGACTAGCGAATCCCGTGAGGGTTATATTCAAATTGATCAGAAACTTGGTCGTCTGGGTGGTGTAGTGGTTAGCGTATCCGTGCGCTATATGGGAGATGCGGGTTCGAGTCCCGCTCCAGGACGATGAAAATTTTCAAGTTTTCGGATATTATCTGACTTACCATCCTTGTAACATTTACGCCAAAAATCGGATTGTCGTCTTCAAAATTTGTATTATATGGCATAATCCCATATTTCTTTCATGATTTATCTGCTTCTCCGGGCAAACACGGGATAAGATTCTTAACCTCCAGATTCGCTAAACATGAATGTCGGTTGCTTCGACTAGCGAATCCCGTGAGGGTTATATTCAAATTGATCGGAAACTTTAAACTTGGTCGTTCTCGGTATTGTAGTGGTTAGCATACCCGGGCGTTTTCTGGGAGACGCGGGTTCGAGTCCCGCTCCAGGACGATGAAAATTTTCAAGTTTTCGGATACCATCCTTGTCACATTTACGCCAAGAAACGGATTGTCATCTTCAAAATCTGTATTAGATAGAACCTTTATAAAAAAATATGTTTTTGAAGTTTTTTAAAAAGCCAACAAATCCCCTTGCTGTCATTGCAGTCAAATGGTCGAAGTGCCCACTTTCACTGACACGTTTAAAATACATTATCAATGCTTCTCTGTTTTTATTGACTGTATGAACAAGTCTTGAGGTAAAATTCCGTCGGGTAGGAGCTAATGATGGTAGCTTTCTGGACATGAAAGCAGAAAGTTGGTGTAATCTTTTAGGAGAATGAGAGAAAAAAGTAGGTAATGATTTAAGACCGCTAAAGAAGACTTTAAGCTCTTTGTCGCACTCTAGGGACGGTTGCAGTACCAAGTTCGTTACATGAGCATAGCAATGCGTGAAGAGAGCTTTAGAGTACTTTCCCAAAACTTTGCCTTGAAGTACCGTAATTTTTGGGCTAAGAGCCGCAGCTCTTACGTTACTAAAAGTGAAATTTTCGGGTGTGCGGCCCGTATGCCGAATTTGTTTTCGATAAAACTGTTTCTTCCCTCCCTTTTTTTCCCCCATGCAGATGCTTAGTAAATTTTTTCAAACCACGTCTTTTTTTCCCCACAAACTCGACTGTGATCGAGTTTCCCTCCTTTTCTACTCGTACGTTATACACGATAACTCCGCTGTCCTGATGTTGGTTTAGGAGGGAAAGTGGGGGGGAGGACAGGAATGCCTGACTCAAATGCCCTTTGCATGGAGGAATGGGGGATGGAAGGGGACATAAGCACACAGACGAGTAGCGTGACGTCCGAGGCTTCTGTGGATATCGCACCCAGCGTATCTCTTTCGTTCGCTGCAGCATACATCATGCAGGAAGGTGCGATGATTTTCCGTGGGGTGGGGAGACCGGTTTGATGGGCACTTTCCTGAACAAAAGCTTAAGAACACGAACAATTCAAAAGCCTGCCCCAGGATGATTCCATTAGCAGAGACCTATTCCAAACAGTACTGGCGGGACGGAAAGACAAATTCTGTTCACTCTTCTTGGTTCATCTGGCATGCGATACAGGTGTTTCTTGGCTCGTGCTCCTGAGTTTCGCTTCGATTTTAATTTTTTTTTTTTTTTTTTCCATGCAGATGCTTAGTACATTTTTTCAAACCACGTCTTTTTTTTTTTTTCACAAACTCGATTGTGATCAAGTTTCCCTCCCTTTCTACTCGTACGTTAGACACGATAACTCCGCTGTCCTGATGTTGGTTTAGGAGGGAAAGTGGGGGGAGGACAGGAATGCCTGACTCAAATGCCCTTTGCATGGAGGAAATGGGGGATGGAAGGGGACATAAGCACACAGACGAGTAGCGTGACGTCCGAGGCTTCTGTGGATATCGCGCCCAGCGTATCTCTTTCGTTCGCTGCAGCATACATCATGCAGGAAGGTGCGATGATTTTCGGTGGGGTGGGGAGACCGGTTTGATGGGCACTTTCCTGAACAAAAGCTTAAGAACACGAACAATGCAAAAGCCTGCCCCAGGACGATTCCATTAGCAGAGACCTATTCCAAACAATACTGGCGGGACGGAAAGACAAATTCTGTTCACTCTTCTTGGTTCATCTGGCATGCGATACAGGTGTTTCTAGGCTCGTGCTCCTGAGTTTTGCTTCGATTTTAATTTTTTTTTTTATTATTGACTGACGATAGTGGAAGTTGAAGGCTTCGGCTGGAAAAGAAAAAAAAAGAAGGAATTCATATAAAAGCGGAGCTCAACGCGAAGGCACAGTGCGCAGTAAATGAAAGTAGGTCAAACCACTTGAAAGAGAGCGGCACCGCTGTTATGGAAGTGTTGGCGGCCAGATCCGCGAACACGTGCGAGGCAGCTGGTAAAGAAAAAAAGCATAACATAGAAGGAACATATTATTAAAGAAAACATTAATCGAAAGCATTACAAGCGATAATTTATAAGTTCATTACTTTTAAGACGGATTCTATTGCGGTGAACAGAGAACCATCCTGTAGGAGACATCCACATTGAATGGAATTTAGACAATTGTGTGGTTTTCTAACGGCAGTCTTAAGATTAACCGTGATTTATATTGATTACATAAATGGTTTTGAGCATTTAATAAAGGCAAACAAATAACATCATTAACATGACTAATAAAAAATGTATAAATAAAAATTTTTGCCAGTATGAAAAAATAAGTGTATAAAGCAGATCGACACTGAGTTGCAGCATTAGCCTTTGAAGTATATATATAATCACGCTGGGTGTGAGTTAATTCATGAAAATAAGGAAGATAATTTAGTTTTCTGAGCAGCACCACGACTTCACAGGTGCGGCCCTTATGCCGGTGCGGCCCTTACGGCAACTTTTGCTTTCAAGATTGCAAAATTTTTAACCTGCGGCTCTTGGTCCGAAAATTACGGTACATTGAGATGTCCACTCATCATGCCGGTGCGGCCCTTACGGCAACTTTTGCTTTCAAGATTGCAAAATTTTTAACCTGCGGCCCTTACGCCGATGCGGCTCTTAGTCCGAAAATTACGGTACATTGAGATGTCCACTCATCATGCCGGTGCGGCCCTTATGGCAACTTTTGCTTTCAAGATTGCAAAATTTTGAACCTGCGGCTCTTAGTCCGAAAATTACGGTACATTGTGATGTCCACTCATCATGCCGGCGCGGCCCTTAACAGCAACTTTTGCTTTCAAGATTGCAACATTTTTAACCTGCGGTTCTTAGTCCGAAAATTATGGTACATTGAGATGTCCACTCATCATGCTGGTGCGGCTCTTACGGCAACTTTTGCTTTTGAGAATGCAAAATTTTTAACCTGCGGCTCTTAGTCCGAAAATTACGGTACATTGAGATGTCCACTCATCATGCCGGTGCGGCCCTTATGGCAACTTTTGCTTTAAAGATTGCAAAATTTTGAACCTGCGGCCCTTACGCCGATACGGCTCTTAGTCCGAAAATTACGGTACATTGAGATGTCCACTCATCATGCCGGTGCGGCCCTTATGGCAACTTTTGCTTTCAAGATTGCAAAATTTTTAACCTGCGGCCCTTACGCCGATGCGGCTCTTAGTCCGAAAATTACGGTATATTGAGATGTCCACTCATCATGCCGGTGCGGCCCTTACGGCAACTTTTGCTTTCAAGATTGCAAAATTTTTAACCTGCGGCTCTTAGTCCGAAAATTACGGTACATTGAGATGTCCACTCATCATGCCGGTGCGGCCCTTATGGCAACTTTTGCTTTCAAGATTGCAAAATTTTGAACCTGCGGCTCTTAGTCCGAAAATTACGGTACATTGTGATGTCCACTCATCATGCCGGTGCGGCCCTTACAGCAACTTTTGCTTTCAAGATTGCAACATTTTTAACCTGCGGCTCTTAGTCCGAAAATTATGGTACATTGAGATGTCCACTCATCATGCCGGTGCGGCCCTTACGGCAACTTTTGCTTTCAAGATTGCAAAATTTTTAACCTGCGGCTCTTAGTCCCAAAATTACGGTACATTGAGATGTCCACTCATCAAAGCCGCTGCATCGTACGTCTGGGCAATTAATTTATCCCCACACTTATATCTGTCCACGATTTCATTCACATGATTAAACAGAGCTTCTGCAGTTTTATCATCACTGTCCTCAAGAAATCCCAGAAATAGTTCTACGATTTTTTTTCTGTGAGACTGAAAAATACCGCAACCCAGTTGAGAGCTGCGATTTATTGCTTACATCTGATGTTTTCATCAAGCATAACGGCCACAAAATCGGTGTTCTGCATTTCGTAGTAAATTTTATCTCTCAGGACATTAGCAACAGAATTTATTAAGTCATGGAAAACCGTAGAAGTTGCTAAATGTTCTTTCACTGGGGAATCAAACTCGGCACTTGCAATAAGCAACTCCATATAATTTTCCCTATTGAAAGATTCTTCATTTTCCTCATGAACTTTGAATGGTAGTTCTTGTTTAGCTAAATAGCACACGGCATTAATCAACCTCTTCAATATTTCCCTTTTCTTTTTAACTTTTTCATTGTGCAGCTCGATTTCAGCCCTTCTTTGGGAATCGAAAAGAATGTCAATTCTAGTAGGGGACGCAATAAATCTGGTGAATTTAAAAAAAAACTAGAAAGATGAACTCACTGTGTTTCTTCACTGCAGTATTCAAATGATTCAAGTCCTCGTATCCTTCATGAGTCCAAACATGTACAAAAAACTAGCGGATAATGCTTACCTTGGCATTCCTTTCTAGCGAAGGGAACATTTCACGCGCGTGTTTTCCGATCCTTTGTTGATGTTATTGTCCTAAAGTCCGTTGTATGCGATGACTGGCTTTACTTCTCACACTTTTCGCTGGGTATACTCATTGGATCTTTGCCTTAGGATCCCAAACACATCAATTTTTATCGTTCTTTATACTCGAAAGAAGCAATATTAATCTATAAAAATAAAGCAAGGGTATGTAACCAGAACGACCCTAGCACATTATCGGGCCTGTGGAAAGGACTAATAAGACAAGAAAAACAACAACAAAAGAAAAACCGGCAAAAAAGACAAGAAAACCAGGATAGGAGAAGAAATAAAAAAGTTGTTTTTAATGAAACATAGATGGCGCCAGCCGGGCTTGATAACGAAATATATCCAGGAAAGTTTTTCCGACGAATGGCAACAAGGAGTATCGGACTCCATTAGCGCGAAGTTAACCACGAACATCGGTGGTAAAGTCGCCATGCTCCTGAAGATGCCCAGAGTATGGGCGAAAATTTCGTTCGAGTATAAAGAACGGTAAAAATTGATGTGTTTGATTCCTAAGGCAAAGATCCAATGAGTATACCCAGCGAAAAGTGTGAGAAGTAAAGCCAGTCATCGCATACAACGGACTTTAGGACAATAACATCAACAAAGGACCGGAAAACACGTGCGTGAAATGTTCCCATCGCTAGAAAGGAATGCCAAGGTAAGCATTATCCGCTAGTTTTTTGTACAAGTTACTTTGAAATATCGCACGTAAAAGAGAATAGTACAATAATTAGAGCTATATAATAGTCAGAATTAGAACTACTAAGTGGAATTGAGTCCAAACAGTTTTCTTATTTGAGAACAACAAGCATGTCCAACAGTAAAATTTGTTATCCACATCACATCCGCAAAGCCAGTCTGAAATTTCGTAGAGCTCTTTACGAAAATGTCTCTCAAAACCTCTTTCATCGCCATTTTTTTCCCTTTTACACGTGTTGATATTGTGAGATTAAGACATGGTTGGCCACTGTGAATTACTTGTTTCTTTTCTGCGTATGAGAATGAGAGCGATAAAAAAGTACTGTTTAATAGTTTTTTTATTACACTTTCACTATCCATCTTAAATCTTAAAACAACCGAACCCCCAACTTCCCTGCGCAAGTAACAATACCAGGGATTGCATTCCTCCTAAAATTCCTAATATTTTGTGACCCTCCTTAAATTCCCAAAAGTATACCTAAAATTTGCTATTCTTCCTAAAATTTTCATAAGCATATTTATTAAAAATACAACCGTTATTAACGCCAATAAAACCATTACGGTAAGGTAAAAAGACCTGTTATTGTAGAAACATAGCCTATATGCTGTGCTGCTGAAGGGAGGGAAAATGATGCCATCGAGATGCACTTGCTTTGGGGCGGACGGTCCACTTTTGTGCCTTCGGACAGTTTTCGAGAGTAACAAGAAATCTAAGGGAAAAGGGGAGGGGTCATTTTCACCCCTGGTTTGCGCTTTGCAGACGAACTCCGTGGCACGCAGGAGATCGTACTTTATTTTTGTGCATGCCTTGTGGAAGTTAAATACCATCACGCGGAACACAGAGACAAATTGAACTTAAGCAAAGCATGTAAGCGTTGAAACTGCATACAACGCCTTCGCTGGTTTGCGCACTTACGTGAGCCGGGTAGAAGACATGGGGCGCATGCGCGAACCGAGTCTCGTAAAGCAGCGGAGATACTGTGGGGAGAGCGTTGCAACGGCTTGGCCTTAACTGGCTGTTTCTTCGGTCCCGACTCCGGACCCGACAGCCTACACGTCATTCGAAACGGAGAGCGCGTTAGCGCGACGAACATTTCATTAAAAAAAAAACAAAAAAACATTCTACTGTGATAGATGAATTATAAAGAAATCCTTCTTTTTTGTAATTTTCTTTGGGCGTTGACACACAACTTTCACACCCAGAGAAAACGCCACTGCCTTTAACCACAGCAGCACATGAACAGTTCACAAACTGTGCTGTTTCAGAAATACTGCCACCCTTTGCCCGAAAGCCGTTAATCATCCCTTTTTACAAATCTGATAAATCGCTCCTTTTATCCATGACAGCAACGATTGATATGAAAAAACCACTAGAAAGTACCACGTACTCACCAAAAAATCATGGTAACCTTCAATGACAACACACTTCCAACACGTCATTCATCGTGATGTAACTGGGCTTCTAAGGTTTACTGACTTCTTGCTTACGCTTCTTACTTCCGGGTGTGAAACATCGTATTTTTTAAAAAAAAATTTTTCCTTAGCCTTATGAGATGTTACTCTAAAGCTTGTCAATTCTATAAAAATCACACATACAACTCATTCATACAATTCAAGTAAAAACTATGTACATAACCTTACATTCATAGGTGATTAAACCTTGGTCAACTGTAATTATCAAACTCCTCCTTCTGTTTCACAACCTCTGCCACTCCCACTGCAAGTGTCACACCCATTCAGCCCCTCACATCCAATCCTCTAGTACTTTCAACAGGCCTCTGTCGTCTTCAGGAGGCAGGTGTGTCTCACCCGCCCACCACAGCTCAAGTGAGCAGAGCCATCGAGGCACGGGCTCCAGTCGCTATCTCTGAATCGTTGTGTCTCTGGCGCCATCTATTGTCCCTGCTGCTCTTTTTCCCCTCTTTCTTTTTACGCTGCTGTTCAACTTTTATTAGGGCTTTCCATTGTTCGTTTAGGTTACTTGGCTCATTAATGTTGCATAATCTTGATCTGAATGAGTTGTATGTGTGATTTTTATAGAATTGACAAGCTTTAGAGTAACATCTCATAAGGCTAAGAAAAAAATAAATAAAAAAAAATACGATGTTTCAGTACGTGGTACTTTCTAGTGGTTTTTTCATAAAAAAACAAAATAAATAAAAAAAAATACGATTTTGAGTACGTGGTACTTTCTAGTGGTTTTTTCATTTATGAATTGCACGTAAACTATGCGCACTTTGCAAGAGGTTAATACCTTAAAAGTGCAAATATAATAACGATTGATGTGTTTTCAGAATGCCTATCATCATCATCATCGTCGTCATCGTCAACCATTATCAATCCACTGCGGGACAAAGGTCTCCCCAAGTTTCCTCCACAACGGTCTGTCTTGTGCCAGTCTCCTCCATGTCACTCCTGCATACTTTCGAATTTCATCCACCCATCTTCCATGTGGTCTTCTTCTGGGTCTTTTCCTGTCCCTTGGAATCCAATCTAAAATTTTGGCTGTCCATCAAGGGTTCAAATTGTATCATCATCATCATCATCATTGTCAACCATTATCAATCCACTGCTGGACGAAGGTCTCCGCAAGTTTCCTCCACAAAGGTCTGTCTTGTGCCAGTCTCCTCCATGTCACTCCTGCATACTTTCGAATTTCATCCACCCATCTTCCATGTGGTCTTCTTCTGGGTCTTTTCCTGTCCCTTGGAATCCAATCTAAAATTTTGGCTGTCCATCAAGGGTTCAAATTGTATCATCATCATCATCATCGTCAACCATTATCAATCCACTGCTGGACGAAGGTCTCCGCAAGTTTCCTCCACAAAGGTCTGTCTTGTGCCAGTCTCCTCCATGTCACTCCTGCATACTTTCGAATTTCATCCATCCATCTTCCATGTGGTCTTCTTCTGGGTCTTTTCCTGTCCCTTGGAATCCAATCTAAAATTTTGGCTGTCCATCAAGGGTTCAAATTGTATCATCATCATCATCATCGTCAACCATTATCAATCCACTGCTGGACGAAGGTCTCCGCAAGTTTCCTCCACAAAGGTCTGTCTTGTGCCAGTCTCCTCCATGTCACTCCTGCATACTTTCGAATTTCATCCATCCATCTTCCATGTGGTCTTCTTCTGGGTCTTTTCCTGTCCCTTGGAATCCAATCTAAAATTTTGGCTGTCCATCAAGGGTTCAAATTGTATCATCATCATCGTCAACCATTATCAATCCACTGCTGGACGAAGGTCTTCGCAAGTTTCCTCCACAAAGGTCTGTCTTGTGCCAGTCTCCTCCATGTCACTCCCGCATACTTTCGAATTTCATCCACCCATCTTCCATGTGGTCTTCTTCTGGGTCTTTTCCTGTCCCTTGGAATCCAATCTAAAATTTTGGCTGTCCATCAAGGGTTCAAATTGTATCATCATCATCGTCAACCATTATCAATCCACTGCTGGACGAAGGTCTCCGCAAGTTTCCTCCACAAAGGTCTGTCTTGTGCCAGTCTCCTCCATGTCACTCCCGCATACTTTCGAATTTCATCCACCCATATTCCATGTGGTCTTCTTCTGGGTCTTTTCCTGTCCCTTGGAATCCAATCTAAAATTTTGGCTGTCCATCAAGGGTTCAAATTGTATCATCATCATCATCCATTATCAATCCACTGCTGGACGAAGGTCTCCCCAAGTTTCCTCCACAACGGTCTGTCTTGTGCCAGTCTCCTCCATGTCACTCCCGCATACTTTCGAATTTCATCCACCCATCTCCCATGTGGTCTTCTTCTGGGTCTTTTCCTGTCCCTTGGAATCCAATCTAAAATTTCGGCTGTCCATCGATGGTCTGTCCTTCTGGCAGTATGTCCAGCCCATTGCCATTTCAGGAATTTAACTCTGATCATGATGTCTTCCACTCTTGTCATTTTCCGGATCCACGAGTTCCTCTTTTTATCTCTCCTCGTTACACCAAGCATGCACCTCTCCATGCTGCTTTGAGTTGTCTGCAGCCTTTGTATGTCTTTTTTAGTTAAGGTCCGCGTCTCTGCACCATACGTAAGCACTGGAAGGATGCGTTGATCAAACACTTTTCTTTTTAAGACATAATGGCATATTGCTCTTGAAAATCATGCTGTCTCTTCCAAAAGCTCTCCAGGCAAGTTTTGTACGCCGATTAATTTCTTCATCAATGTGACTCTCACTTGATGTCTGCTGTCCAAGATAAACGTACGTGTCTGTTATTTCCAGCTTTTCTCCATCAATCGATAAATCTTCATTTCTTGTAAAAGCTTTTGTCTTCTGAAAGTTCATTTTTAATCCCACTTCTTTACTCTTGTCAGCAAGTTCCTGGATCATACTCTGCAGTTCTGATGGGGTAGTTGCAAAAACGACTACGTCATCAGTAAAACGAAGGTGGGTTGGATAATCTCCATTAATCTTTATCCCTTTGTTTTCCCAGTTCAGTGATTGAAAGACATTTTCCAATGTGGCGTTAAAGAGCTTCGGAGATATGGTGTCACCTTGTCTCACTCCCTTTCCAATTTTTATGTGTGTTGTATTTTCAAACAGCCGAATCTTTGCACTTGCATTTTCATAGATGTTATTAATAATATTAATGTATGCATCTTCAATACCGCAGGATTTCAGAGCCGTGGTAACTGCTGATGGTTTCACCGAATCAAAGGCTTTTTCATAATCGATAAAAGCCATGCACAATGGAAGTTCATATTCCCTCGCTCTTTCAATTAGTTCTCTCAGTACGTGGATATGATCTATTGTGCTGTAGCCACTCCTGAATCCAGCTTGTTCTCTCGGTTGAGCCATGTCCAGTGTCACCTACAAGCGGGGTGAGAGAACTTTAGTGAAGATTTTATAAACTACTGATAGGAGGCTGATAGGTCTGTAGTTTCCGAGATCCTCAATGTCACCTTTCTTATGTAGCAGGATCATTGTAGCGGTGTTACAATCCTCAAGAATCTTTCCTTCATTAAGGCATCGAGTGAAAATTTGGGCGAGTACTGTTTCGATTTCTCCACTTGCTTCTTGTATGATGTCTACAGTAATTCCATCTTCTCCTGGAGCTTTTCCCCGCTTCATGTTCTTGATTGCATGTGCAACTTCTGCTGGAAGGACTGGAGGAACTCTGGTACTGGTATCTTTCATGATGTCTGGAGTGCATATATCATCCCTTTCATATAATTTGGAGTAGAAATCTTTCACTCTTGTCAAAATTTCGCCTCTATTTCTTGTTACAGAACCATCTTCTTTTCTCAGTGCCATAATCTGTTTTCTTCCCTTACTGAGATGTCCCTTTGCTATCTTTAGGCTTTGGTTGTTTTCAATTGCTTTTCTCACTAGTTCACAGTTGAATTTCCTTACGTCTTCAGTGATACTTTTCCTTACTGTCTTGCATAGCTCTATATATTCCACTTTGGAAGTCACATCTTCTTTAGTTGTCCTCATCTCTCTTCTTTTTTGCATCAACATTTTGGTTTTTCCTGATAATTTGTTCACATGCGACTTGTTCTTAGACCCAGCTAATTTTGTTGCTGTTTCCATAGGAGCTTTGGTTACTTTTCTGTTAACTTCAGAAATATCCACTTCTTCCGATGTTAGGCCTTCTAAAGCAGAGAATCTGTTCTTTCAGAATGCCTATAGCACACCTTATATACTCTCCAAGCCAGCTCACAACGTGTGCCATCTTTCATTGGCTATGCGCTGCTGACGTCAAAAGTAGGAGGTGGTCACAATAATGTGACTCGACTGCGTATTTCACTTAGTTTTAACATTGTAAATGTAAACACACAAAGAAGATGCTCCAATGAGACTGATTGTTTCAAAAAAAAACCCTCACCATTGATAACATTGGAGAAAAACATTTACAAGTTCCTTGCACCCATTTTCATGAACAACAAGTTCACCATACCATCAAGAACGCCGCCCCGGTGGCGCAGTGGTCTAAGCGATGGCCTCTGATCATTCGTCCGAACGGGGTCCAGGTTCGAATCCCGGTGAGGCATGGATGTTGTGTTTGTCTTGCGGCACTGGCTGTCTCCCTTCCCTGGAACCAGTGACCCTAAATTAGGGACGGGCGTCTGCTTATAGCCCATTGAGTTGCTCACGGTGGTCGTTAAACCTACAATCAAAAAAAAAAAAAAAGAATCCTCGTGAGGCATGGATGTTGTGTCTGTCTTACGGCACTGGCTCTCTCCCTTCCCTGGAACCAGTGACCCTAAATTAGGGACGGGCGACTGCTTATAGCCCATTGAGTTGCTCACGGTGGTCGTTAAACCTACAATCAAAAAAAAAATCCTGGTGAGGCATGGATGTTGTGTTTGTCTTACGGCACTGGCTCTCTCCCTTCCCTGGAACCAGTGACCCTAAATTAGGGACGGGCGACTGCTGATAGCCCATTGAGTTGCTCACGGACGGTGGTCGTTAAACCTTCAATAAAAAAAAAAAAAGAATCCTGGTGAGGCATGGATGTTGTGTTTGTCTTACGGCACTAGCTCTACCCCTTCCCTGGAACCAGTGACCCTAAATTAGGGACGGGCGACTGCTTATAGCCCATTGAGTTGCTCACGGTGGTCGTTAAACCTACAATAAAAAAGAAAGAATCCTGGTGAGGCATGGATGTTGTGTCTGTCTTACGGCACTGGCTCTCTCCCTTCCCTGGAACCAGTGACCCTAAATTAGGGACGGGCGACTGCTTATAGCCCATTGAGTTGCTCACGGTGGTCGTTAAACCTACAATCAAAAAAAAAAAAAGAATCCTGGTGAGGCATGGATGTTGTGTTTGTCTTACGGCACTGGCTCTCTCCCTTCCCTGGAACCAGTGACCCTAAATTAGGGACGGGCGACTGCTTATAGCCCATTGAGTTGCTCACGGTGGTCGTTAAACCTACAATCAAAAAAAAAAAAATCCTGGTGAGGCATGGATGTTGTGTTTGTCTTACGGCACTGGCTCTCTCCCTTCCCTGGAACCAGTGACCCTAAATTAGGGACGGGCGACTGCTGATAGCCCATTGAGTTGCTCACGGAATGTGGTCGTTAAACCTACAATCAAATAAAAAAAGAAGAATCCTGGTGAGGCATGGATGTTGTGTTTGTCTTACGGCACTGGCTCTCTCCCTTCCCTGGAACCAGTGACCCTAAATTAGGGACGGGCGACTGCTTATAGCCCATTGAGTTGCTCACGGTGGTCGTTAATCCTACAATTAAAAAAAAAAAGAATCCTGGTGAGGCATGGATGTTGTGTTTGTCCTACGGCACTGGCTCTCTCCCTTCCCTGGAACCAGTGACCCTAAATTAGGGACGGGCGACTGCTGATAGCCCATTGAGTTGCTCACGGACGGTGGTCGTTAAACCTACAATCAAAAAAAAAAAAAAGAAGAATCCTGATGAAGCATGGATGTTGTGTTTGTCTTACGGCACTGGCTCTCTCCCTTCCCTGGAACCAGTGACCCTAAATTAGGGATGGGCGACTGCTTATAGCCCATTGAGTTGCTCACGGTGGTCATTAATCCTACAATAAAAAAAAAAAAAAAGAATCCTGGTGAGGCATGGATGTTGTGTTTGTCCTACGGCACTGGCTCTCTCCCTTCCCTGGAACCAGTGACCCTAAATTAGGGACGGGCGACTGCTTATAGCCCATTGAGTTGCTCGCGGTGGTCGTTAATCCTACAATAAAAATAAAAAAAAAAGAATCCTGGTGAGGCATGGATGTTGTGTTTGTCTTACGGCACTGGCTCTCTCCCTTCCCTGGAACCAGTGACCCTAAATTAGGGACGGACGACTGCTTATAGCCCATTGAGTTGCTCACGGTGGTCGTTAAACCTACAATCAAAAAAAAAAAAAAAAAAAGAATCCTGGTGAGGCATGGATGTTGTGTTTGTCTTACGGCACTGGCTCTCTCCCTTCCCTGGAACCAGTGATCCTAAATTAGGGACGGGCGACTGCTTATAGCCCATTGAGTTGCTCACGCATGGATGTTGTGTTTGTCTTACGGCACTGGCTCTCTCCCTTCCCTGGAACCAGTTACCCTAAATTAGGGACGGGCGACTGCTTATAGCCCATTGAGTTGCTCACGGTGGTCGTTAAACCTACAATAAAAAAAAAAAAAAAAAAACATCATGAACACTTGTGAATTTATTGAGAAAATCAAAAATGTAAAAACTGACCTAAAGGACTTACATATGGTAAGCATGGACGTTAAAGCATTATATCCAAGTACTCCTGTTCCAGAAGCTATTGAAATTGTCATTAAGAAGTTACATACTCTTAAAATATTAAATGACACACAAACTCAAGAATTCAAAAAAGTTTTATTCTATTTTTATGAAAATAATGTATTTACATACAAGAACAAAATATACAAGCAAAATTCAGGAGGCCAAATGCGCTCACCATTATCAACTTTATATGCTGAGGTTGTGATGAACGAGATTGAACAAAATGTCCTGCATCGTATGAAAGAAAAACCAGAAATGTATTGTCGATACGTGGATGATATTTTTATTCTATCAAAACTGAACGAAGAAGATTTAAGAAAATTAACCAAATGTTACAGCTCTTTATACCCAACAATAGAACTCACAGTAGAAATGGGAAAAAAATAATGCAATAGCTTTTTTGGACGTACAAGTTATGAAATCCACAAATAAGTTGCAATACAGAGTATATCGAAAAAGCTCATTTGTTCCTGTTCTAATCCCGTACATTCGGCACATCCTTATCCTCAAAAATGTCTAAAATCTTTAATTAAAAGAGCATATACGCACTCTGAAAATATTCAGTTCACTAATGAAGAAATTAAATTCATAAAAAAAATTGCAGGTAGTTTTGGTTATCCAAACCATTTAATAGAGAAATGGAACACAGAAGTACTAAAGAAAATAAAAAATAATGCTGTGGTAAATAAAAAAGAAGTCAAATATTTAAATGGTTTTCCTTACATTAAAGGTACTACCAATGAAATTAATAATATTTGTAAAAAGCATAACATTCAAATTGGAGGAAAAGTAAATACCATCAAAAATATGGTAATAAAAATTATTGAAAAAATAAAAATGTTAGAAAAAGCAGGTATTTGCTCAATTCCTATTACTGAAAATCCTCCAATGGCTTATATAGGAAGTACCAAAAATAAGCTTAAACACAGGTTAAAACAACATGTAAAAAATTGGCAGAAAAAAGAAAAAAAAACTGTCTGGCTAACCAAAAATATCCTAAATTTGAAATTATAAAAATCATAAAAAGCTGTAAATCCGAACTCAGAATAGCAGAGTCGGTAATGATAGAAAAAAAATAGAGCAAAAGTTTGCAACCATAATGACCCTAATATTTTAAAAAACAGTTGGAGGAATTTAATTAAAATTGAGCAAAAAAATGGAAAATTTTGAGAAATGAGATCGGTGACCAACAAGAGATGGCGCCACAACGCCCAAGAGGAAGCGATAGCCGTTAACAGATGCTGCCCGCGAGAACCACCCAAAAGCTCTACTGACACGATCCGTGCTGGTCGGAGCAAACGTCCCCTAGGTGACGGTAACGGAGTGTTACCGAAAGTACTTTGGTAAAAAAAAAACGTATAGAAGTATATGTGGAAGCAGCAGAGGAAAAAAATTCATTTAGTAACGAGGCCAATTAAAAACCAACGGGTGAAAAAACTGAAGTGGACCAGCAACTGAATGAAAAACCCCCCATGTAGCATCTACATAACGGAAATACGGGGAAAAACCCAGGATCCACGTGCTGGAAGTGTTCAACGTGGAATCTTCGCCAGTTTAACAGTAAGTCCAAAAATGCATTTGCATTAATGCACGTCAAAAAATTAACCTCCAATAGCGGACTTTTACTAAAGAAATCCAATATTAGAAGTTCTTAAAGTAACATGTGTTTTACAACAAAAATTGATAGTTTGGATTATTGTTTATCTTTTAAAATTCAGTAAATGTCTTTATTATGTCACTTTGTGTGTGTACGTGCATGCCTGTGTTGGTATTGTGATCAGACATGTGTCATGTTTCAAAGTTCTAAATGAATGTATCTTTTATATACAGGCTAGAAAATTAGATGTCTATTTTGAAATTGAAGAGAAAATTTTAGGCAAAACAACATTAGTAAGTAATGTTTAGTTTGTAATAATTTTCTTCCTTTTTTGTATTATATGAGGGTTGTGCCAAAGGTAATGCAAGAGTCGGCCTAACCTTTTTATTAACTGACAGAGGTCATTCAAATTGCACATGTTGGTAGAGTAACTCTTTCTCTATACAAGGGTACTACTCCACATAGTCTCCTGCCGTCCTGGTGGCGCAGTGGTCTAAGCGATGGCCTCTGATCATTCGTCCGTAAGGGGTCCGGGTTCGAATCCCGGTGAGGCAATGATGTTTTGTTTGTCTTGTGGCACTGGCTCTCTCCCTTCCCTGGAACCAGTGACCCTAAATTAGGGACGGGCGACTGCTTATAGCCCATTGAGTTGCTCACGGTGGTCGTTAAACCTCCAATCAATCAATGGATGTTGTGTTTGTCTTACGGCACTGGCTCTCTCCCTTCCCTGGAACCAGTGACCCTAAATTAGGGACGGGCGACTGCTTATAGCCCATTGAGTTGCTCACGGTGGTCGTTAAACCTCCAATCAATCAATGGATGTTGTGTTTGTCTTACGGCACTGGCTCTCTCCCTTCCCTGGAACCAGTGACCCTAAATTAGGGACGGGCAACTGCTTATAGCCCATTGAGTTGATCACGGTGGTCGTTAAACCTCCAATAAAAAAACAAACAAAAAAAACATAGTGGCCTTTAAAAGTGATACATTTGCGCCATCGTTGAACCCAACTCTCGAATCCTCTTTGAAAAAATTCAGGTGTGGACAGTTGTACCGACTTCTTCACAGCCACTTTCACCTCATCTGTGTCATAAAATCATTGTCCTCGGAGACTGTCCTTCATTAAACCAAACAGGTGGCGGTCTGACGGTATGAGATCTGGGCTGTATGTTGGATGGAGGACCACTGGCCAGTCTAATTTGCATATAGTCTGATTTGTTGCCAAAGATGTGTGTGGTCTCATGAATGTGGATCCTTTTCAGATTCTCGTTCAGTCTCTTCCTCCTTATGGCTTCTCTAAGCTTCTTGAGAGTCTCAATGTACCGCTCGCTGGTCACGGTACGGCCATGTTCCAGAAAATCGGGGAGAATGACAACCCTGGCATTCCAAAAAATAGTCGCCGTGACTTTCTGTGCTGATCGCTGGCTCTTGAACTTCTTAGGCCTTAGTGAAGAAGTGTGACACCATTACATGGATTGATTCTTCTTTTCCGGATCGTAAAGATATGCCCATGTTTCATCCCCTGTCACCAGATCGGGGAAAAATGTGTCTTCGTTGGCTTAAAACACTTCCGGCAGATCAGAGCAGACTTCAACTCTTTCTCTTCTTCGAATCGGGTGTCAACTTCCGAGGTGCCCACTTCTGTACACACTTTCCGATACCCTAAGACTTCCACCATCTTCTGTATGGCATTGTGACCACAGTCCAGTTGTGCAACAAGCTCACGGATTGTGACTCGTCTCTCGGCGTGACTCAATTCATCCACTCACTGATGATCCGTGTCAGTGGTCGCAGATAACATACTTGAGATTCATTCGCGGAATTCCGTTTTTTTTTTTTTTTTTTGTCATCATTTGGGTTATTCTCGAGATCGATGCAAAACTAAAGAGAAATTTTGGAGGATTAGTTTTGTCTGGGAATGATATTTCGTTTTTCAAAACTTTCGAAAACGGAAGTTAAACGGAGTGAAAAATTTTCCTGGGTTCATGATTTCTTTCTTTCGCAATGTTTCTTCTGCGCTGTATTATTGCTAAATACACGGTGCGTCAAAGAATTTTTAAGACTGGCACTAGATTTCAGCCTACGGTGGCGCTACCAGTGTAATCGCAAATGTGTTATAAACCGTGACCATCTGCTTGCTTTCTGCCAAAAGTACTGCGAAATTGTTAAAGTAATTCAAACGAAATGGCCATTCATTAGAGAAGTAAAATTTTTTTCATGATGAATTATTAAGATGGAACAAAGGGCTGTTATTAAATTTAACGCAAAACTTGGTAAAAGTGCCTCGGAAACGTACCAAATGATGAAACAAGTTTACGGTGAGTTTTGTTTAAGTAGATCAAATGTTTTCCTGTGGCACAAACGTTTTTTGGACGCTAGAAGATGATATGCATACCGGAAGACCAAGTTCATCTAGGACACGTGACATTATTGAAAAAGTGCGTGGTTTCGTGGCAAACAATCGATGTGCGTCACTAAGAATGATGGAAGAGTCTTTAAACATCAACAAAGAAACGATTCGAACCATCCTGCATGAAGATTTGGGCAAAACAAAAGTCTGTGCTAAATTTGTTCCACACACGTTAAACAATGAACAAAAATCAAGGAGAAGTGCACATTGCAGAGACATCATTTCAGCCGCTGAAAATGATCCAAACTTCTTAAAATCGATTGTTACAGGTGATGAAACATGGTGCTTTCAATATGATTCTGAAACAAAGCGACAAAGTGCGGAATGGAAGTCAAAAAACTCGCCACAAGCCAAAAAAACAAGAAAAGTTCCATCGAAAATCAAAACAATGCTCATTACATTCTTTGATAGTAAGGGTATTATCCACAAAGAATTTGTTCCAAGTGGACAAACAATTGCTGGTGAGTTTTATTTAAATGTTTTGAGGCATTTGATGGGCAGAATTTGTTGCATTCGTCCAGAATATCGGGATGAAAACAGTTGGTGTTTGTTGCACGATAATGCACCCAGTCACACCTCACTTCTTGTTCGTAGATTTTTGGCGAAAAATAACATCTGTGTGTTGAATCATCCACCGTATTCGCCTGATTTAGCACCCTGCGACTTTTCTTTGTTCCCAAAACTTAAAATTACGTTAAAAGGGTGTTATTTTGATGATATTTCGACCATACAAACAGCTTCGACGCGTGTTTTGGAGGCAATTCCGCAAAGTGAAGTGGAACAGGCATTCGAATCATTATTAAATCGCTGTAACAAGTCTATTGAAGCCAGAGGGACTTATTTTGAATAACAAACCAAAACAAATTATAATTTCTTTTTTCTATTTCATTTTACAGACCCAGTCTTAAAAATTCTTTGACACACTGTATATAATTTTATTTCATAAACATTTGCATTTCAGCTTGAAAAAAATGAAAGAAAAATTTCCGAAAATGGAAGTTAGGGGCGTGAAAATTTCCCTGTGATCTTCAGCCACGAGATTCTTCAGTGGATTCAAATAATTCCGCCTTTTCTGTCGTCATTTCGATGGTTCTCGAGATCGATGCAGAATTGAACAGAAATTTGGGAGTGATTGGCGGTGGTAGTGATAGTGGTGGCATCATTATCTGTCGATGGGCGGAGGGCGGAATTCCGAATTTCAAAACTTTGGGAAACGGAAGTTATATGGAGTGAAGGTTTCTCCTGTAATTTTAATTCTTTTTTCTCGCAATGTTTTTCCTACCCGATAGTGTTGTTTAATATGATTTTATTCCATAAATATTTGTTTTGCAGCTTCAAAATGGAGGAAAACTTTCCTAAAACGGAGATCGGACAGAGCATAGATTTCGCGGTTATCATCATCATTGTCAACCATCATCAATCCACTGCTGGACGAAGGTCTTCCCAAGTTTTCTCCACAACGGTCTGTCTTGTTCCAGTCTCCTCCATGTCACTCCCGCATACTTCCGAATTTCATCCACCCATCTCCCATGTGGTCTTCTTCTGGGTCTTTTCCTGTCTCTTGGAATCCAATCTAAAATTTCGGCTGTCCATCGATGGTCTGTCCTTCTGGCAGTATGTCCAGCCCATTGCCATTTCAGGGATTTTACTCTGATTATGATGTCTTCCACTCTTGTCATTTTTCGGATCCACGAGTTCCTCTTCTTATCTCTCCTGGTTACACCAAGCATGCACCTCTCCATGCTGCTTTGAGTTGTCTGCAGCCTTTGTATGTCTCTTTTAGTTAAGGTCCACGTCTCTGCACCATACGTAAGCACTGGAAGGATGCATTGATCAAACACTTTTCTTTTAAGACATAATGGCATATTGCTGTTGAAAATTATGCTGCTTCTTCCAAAAGCTCTCCAGGCAAGTTTTGTACGCCGATTAATTTCTTCATCAATGTGACCCTCACTTGATATCTGCTGTCCAAGATAAACGTACGTGTCTGTTATCTCCAGCTTTTCTCCATCAATCGATAAATCTTCATTTCTTGTAAAAGCATTGTACATCACTTTTGTCTTCTGAAAGTTCATTTTTAATCCCACTTCTTTACTCTTGTCAGCAAGTTCCTAGATCATGCTCTGATGGGGTAGTTGCAAAAATGACTATGTCATCAGCAAAACGAAGGTGGGTTAGATAATCTCCATTAATCTTTATCCCTTTGTTTTCCCAGTTCAGTGATTGCAAGACATTTTCCAATGTGGCATTAAAGAGCTTCGGAGATATGGTGTCACCTTGTCTCACTCCCTTTCCAATTTTTATGTGTGTTGTATTTTCAAACAGCCGAATCTTTGCACTTGCATTATATATATATATATATATATATATATATATATACATACACCCAAGAGCAGGGCCAAAGACTAAATTTTACACCAAAGAATTTAGAACCAAATATGCTAAACAAACAACCCAAAGATCATGACGTGTAACACAGCAGTTATGAATATTCAGAACTCACACACTACTAAGTAGAGACAGCAATAAAAAAAATATTTAACAAGTACAAAAACAACAAAGAAAACCTCAAAACCCAACAGGCATGAGTAAAAAAGAAAATAAAGTAATAGCAAACCTGAATGTAGAAAGTGTCGAGAATGCCGAGCCTTGGCTTTATCAAGGACCAGAAAAACTCTGCATTTTCTCACTTCCACAAAGACCTAGTTGGAAATGGGTTTCTGCAAAGCCATAGATGCAAGTTTAAATCCCACTAAAATTTATAATTAGCATAACTACCCTCAAAAGCGCATGAAGAATAATTTAGTTAAAGTTTTTGCATATGGCTTTGCAGAAACCCATTTCCAACTAGGTCTTTGTGGAAGTGAGAAAATGCAGAGTTTTTCTGGTCCTTGATAAAGCCAAGGCTCGGCATTCTCGACACTTTCTACATTCAGGTTTGCTATTACTTTATTTTCTTTTTTACTCATGCCTGTTGGGTTTTGAGGCTTTCTTTGTTGTTTTTGTACTTGTTAAATATTTTTTTTTATTGCTGTCTCTACTTAGTAGTGTATATTCAAACTTATGCACCCACCACAAGTCATGCTGAAGAAGAAATTGAAGAATTTTATGAGGAAATTTGTCATCTAAATAATAAAGGTAAGCAGCACTTGAAAATAATTATGGGAGATTTCAATGCAAAAATAGGGCAACGGCAACAGAATGAAACTTCAGTAGGTAAATTCGGTCGCGGCAACAGAAACCAGCGTGGAAATACTCTCGTAAAGTTTGCAGAGGCAGAAGGGTTTTTCATCTTGAACTCCTTTTTCAAGAAAAAGCCGTACAGGAAATGGACATGGAGACATCCAAATGGGACGACAAGTGAAATTGATTTTATTATGTGTAACAAAAAATTCGTCATAGAAGACTGCAGTGTGCTAAACAAGTTCAACACAGGTAGTGACCATAGATTGGTGAGATGTAAGATGCACCTCAACACTAAACTTGAACTTGGCAAGCTCATAAGACAAACAAAATCTATTGACATAACCAACCTTAAAAAACACCATAATACCTTCAAGTTGGAACTGAAGAACAGGTTCTCTGCTTTAGAAGGCCTAACATCGGAAGAAGTGGACATCTCTGAAGTTAACAGAAAAGTAACCAAAGCTCTTATGGAAACAGCAACAAAATTAGCTGGGTCTAAGAACAAGTTGCATGTGAACAAATTATCAGGAAAAACCAAAATGTTGATGCAAAAAAGAAGAGAGATGAGGACAACTAAAGAAGATGTGACTTCCAAAGTGGAATATATAGAGCTATGCAAGACAGTAAAGAAAAGTATCACTGAAGACGTAAGGAAATTCAACTGTGAACTAGTAAGGAAAGCAATTGAAAACAACCAAAGCCTAAAGATAGCAAAGGGACATCTCAGTAAGGGGAAAAAACAGATTATGGCACTGAGAAAAGAAGATGGTTCTGTAACAAGAAATAGAGGCAAAATTTTGACAAGAGTGAAAGATTTCTACTCCAAATTATATGAAAGGGATGATACATGTACTCCAGACATCATGAAAGATACCAGTACCAGAGTTCTTCCAGTCCTTCCAGCAGAAGTTGCACATGCAATCAAGAACATGAAGTGGGAAAAAGCTCCAGGAGAAGATGGAATTACTGTAGACATCATACAAGAAGCAAGTGGAGAAATCGAAACAGTACTCGCCCAAATTTTCACTCGATGCCTTAATGAAGGGAAGATTCCTGAGGATTGGAACAACGCTACAATGATCTTGCTACATAAAAAAGGTGACATTGAGGATCTCAGGAACTACAGACCTATCAGCCTCCTATCAGTGGTTTATAAAATCTTCACTAAAGTTCTTTCACACCGTTTGAAGGTGACACTGGACATGGCTCAACCGAGAGAACAAGCTGGATTCAGGAGTGGCTACAGCACAATAGATCATATCCACGTACTGAGAGAACTAATTGAAAGAGCGAGGGAATATGAACTTCCATTATGCATGGCTTTTATCGATTATGAAAAAGCCTTTGATTCGGTGAAACCATCAGCAGTTGCAATGGCTCTGAAATCCTGTGGTATTGAAGATGCATACATTAATATTATTAATAACATCTATGGAAATGCAAGTGCAAAGATTCGGCTGTTTGAAAATACAACACACATAAAAATTGGAAAGGGAGTGAGACAAGGTGACACCATATCTCCGAAGCCACTTTAATGCCACATTGGAAAATGTCTTTCAATCACTGAACTGGGAAAACAAAGGGATAAAGATTAATGGAGATTATCTAACCCACCTTCGTTTTGCTGATGACATAGTCATTTTTGCAACTACCCCATCAGAGCTACAGAGTATGATCCAGGAACTTGCTGACAAGAGTAAAGAAGTGGGATTAAAAATGAACTTTCAGAAGACAAAAGTGATGTTCAATGCTTTTACAAGAAATGAAGATTTATCGATTGATGGAGAAAAGCTGGAGATAACAGACACGTACGTTTATCTTGGACAGCAGATATCAAGTGAGGGTCACATTGATGAAGAAATTAATCGGCGTACAAAACTTGCCTGGAGAGCTTTTGGAAGAAACAGCATAATTTTCAAGAGCAATATGCCATTATGTCTTAAAAGAAAAGTGTTTGATCAATGCATCCTTCCAGTGCTTACGTATGGTGCAGAGACGTGGACCTTAACTAAAAGAGACATACAAAGGCTGCAGACAACTCGAAGCAGCATGGAGAGGTGCATGCTTGGTGTAACCAGGAGAGATAAGAAGAGGAACTCGTGGATCCGAAAAATGACGAGAGTGGAAGACATCATGATCAGAGTTAAATCCCTGAAATGGCAGTGGGCTGGACATACTTCCAGAAGGACAGACCATCGATGGACAGCCAAAATTTTAGATTGGATTCCAAGGGATAGGAAAAGACCCAGAAGAAGACCACATGGGAGATGGGTGGAGGAAATTTGAAAGTATGCGGGAGTGACATGGAGGAGACTTTCACAAGACAGACCGTTGTGGAGGAAACTTGGGGAGACCTTCGTCCAGCAGTGGATTGATAATGGTTGACAATGATGATGATGATGATGTATAGTACACAAATAAAACAAAAAAAAATTACTTTATAAATAAATTATTTTAACACAAAAAAATTAGACAAAAATGGCTAATACCACGAGAAGCACGGAAGGCAGCTAAACCTCGTGTAGTAGCTTATAGAGAATGAAAATATTACAGAACAAAAATACAAAAAAATTTTTTAAAAAAGGAACTTCAAAACAAGTGAACACTAGAACAGGTAGCCGTCATCATGAGAGCATAAACCTGTGGGAGTGGCCTTTCTAATACCAACAAAACGACAAGGCAAGCCAAAATTGTCGGTTGGTCATGCTCCCTAGGCCACAAAACCAAATTCTAATGAGCACAAAATTCCAAGAATGAAATTTATAAAACTAAAAAAAATAAATTAAAAGCTTACCTGCAGAACAAAAACCCACCATGACGACAACAAGTCAAACAAGACTGAACAGAGCACCCAAACCCAAATATATACACTGATAAAAAAGGTGGTTAATCAACTACCTGGTAAGCCAAAAAAAAAAAAAAAAAAAAACTTACCAGGTAGTTGATTAACCTCGACCACATTTTTTTTTTATTAGTGTATATATTTGGGTTCTTGTGGGTGCTCTGTTCAGTCTTGTTTGACTTGTTGTCATGGTGGGTTTTGTTCTGCCGGTAAGTTTATAATTTTTTTTTTTTTTACTTTTATAAATTTGATTTTTGTGCTTATTAGAATTTGGTTTTGTGGCCTAGGGAGCATGACCAGCCGACAATTTTGGCTTGCCTTGTCGCTTTGTTGGTACTAGAAAGACCACTCCCACAGGTTGATGCTCTCATGATGACGACAACCTGTTCCAGTTTTCACTCGTTTTGAAGTTCCTTTTTGAAAAACAATTTTTGTATTTTTGTTCTGTAATATTTTCATTCTATGTGTGTGTGTGTGTGTGTGTGTGTGTGTGTGTGTGTTGAATACAGTGATGTGCTCCAGCTTAATATATACATAATAAATTTCAGTGAACAATTTTGTCTTGCTCACGCTGTTTTTTATTCACGCTGTTTCGCAGCATGTTTTTAATTTTCTCCCGTGCAGTTTAAAACGGTCAGCTTTTTTCTTCCTCGGTCTCATGTATGAGATGATGGTCTCTCACTGTGTGGTTAGTCATGCTGGTTTCCCCTTCTTTCAACCAACTCCTTCATTCATCTGCGCACATTGATCTTGTCAATGGCATCATCTCCATCTCCTTCATCCATCTGTGCACATTGATCTTGTTAATGGCGTCATCTCCATCTCCTTCATCCATCTGTGCACATTGATCTTGTCAATGACGTCATCTCCATCTCCTTCACACATCTGTGCACATTGATCTTGTCAATGGCATCATCTCCATCTCCTTCATCCATCTGTGCACGTTGATCTTGTCAATGTCGTCATCTCCATCTCCTTCATCCATCTGTGCACATTGATCTTGTTAATGGCGTCATCTCCATCTCCTTCATCCATCTGTGCACATTGATCTTGTCAATGACGTCATCTCCATCTCCTTCACACATCTGTGCACATTGATATTGTCAATGGCATCATCTCCATCTCCTTCATCCATCTGTGCACATTGATCTTGTCAATGACGTCATCTCCATCTCCTTCATCCATCTGTGCACATTGATCTTGTCAATGGCGTCATCTCCATCTCCTTCATCCATCTGTGCACATTGATCTTGTCAATGGCGTCATCTCCATCTCCTTCATCCATCTGTGCACATTGATCTTGTCAATGGCGTCATCTCCATCTTCTTCATCCATCTGTGCACATTGATCTTGTCAATGGCGTCATCTCCATCTCCTTCATCCATCTGTGCACATTGATCTTGTCAATGGCGTCATCTCCATCTCCTTCATCCATCTGTGCACATTGATCTTGTCAATGGCGTCATCTCCATCTCCTTCATCCATCTGTGCACATTGCTCTTGTCAATGACGTCATCTCCATCTCCTTCATCCATCTGTGCACATTGATCTTGTCAATGGCGTCATCTCCATCTCCTTCATCCATCTGTGCACATTGCTCTTGTCAATGGCTTCATCTCCATCTCCTTCATCCATCTGTGCACATTGCTCTTGTCAATGACGTCATCTCCATCTCCTTTATCCATCTGTGCACATTGATCTTGTCAATGGCATCATCTCCTTCATCCATCTGTGCACATTGATCTTGTCAATGGCGTCATCTCCATCTCCTTCATCCATCTGTGCACATTGCTCTTGTCAATGACGTCATCTCCATCTCCTTCATCCATCTGTGCACATTGATCTTGTCAATGGCGTAATCTCCATCTCCTTCATCCATCTGTGCACATTGCTCTTGTCAATGACGTCATCTCCATCTCCTTCATCCATCTGTGCACATTGATCTTGTCAATGGCGTCATCTCCATCTCCTTCATCCATCTGTGCACATTGCTCTTGTCATTGACGTCATCTCCATAAGCATTCTCATACATGAGATTCTTCCGCGAATTTGCGGAATTCCGCTTTTTTCGGCATCATTTTGGTCATTCTCGAGGTCATTGCAAAAATGAAGAGAAATTTTTCAGGATTTTTAGGAGGGGTGGGGGGTCATCGTTCTATAGAAAAATAAAAAAAACCAGCGGAATTCGGCGATTTCGCTTTTTTGTGGAGTAAAAGAACTAAGCGCTTTCTAGCTTAAAGCGTTGTTTTTGGAGCAGACGCGGGGGGGGGGGCAAGAAGAAATGTTGGAGGGTGGAGTCAGGAGCTCAATTCGTTTACTGCTGTCAACAATGGATGGGATGTCAGTCACTTGAGCATCATCGCAGCGCAAAGGGTGGAAGCTTCGCCTACTTCGTGCGTTAGGGAAACTACCGCAGCCCTTTCCGTGTCTTGCGGGTCGTCACTCTGCATTCTATCAGGGCCAAACTATCTGCTTAATTCTATCCGTGACGTCATCGCCAAAAACTCTCTCTTGTAATTTGCAAATGTACCGGAATGCGTTCCCGCTTTTCTGAGATCGTTCGAGAATCGAAGCTCTCGTGAATCCTCTTCCTACGGATGATGCCAAAAAATACGGAATCTCCGTAATTATTACGGATTTCCCCCGGGATCACGAGTGACTAACAAAAAAGTTATGGATATTCAGATTTTCGCTGTTATTAAGAAAGTTTTACTGATTTTGTAAATAATCGACGTAAAAGCCTCTGAACAAAGTTCGTAACACAGCCCTTTGTCTTTTTTTTTTTCTCAGGTGGTGGAATTTATTTTGCTTGTTTCAAAGTGTGAACCAAAAAAATGCCCGTCGTGCTTCTTTCGCCGTGGCCCGGGATTACGTCGACCTGAAGCATCTGAATAAAGTTCGTGACGTAGCTTTCTTTTCTTAAATTCGTTCTAACCCCCCTCCCCCCGAAGAGAAATAATTTGTTTTGCTTGTTTGAAAGCTAAGTGGAAAGGAAGAATGGCGTCACGCCGGAATTATGTAGGCCTGGCGGGCTTCTCTTGCCGTGATCCGGAATTACGTTGGTTCGGACGTGCTTTCGCTGTTGCCCGGAATTGCGTCTGCCCGATGCCTCTGAACCATGTTCGTGACGAACCTTTTTGTTTTGTTTTTTCTAAGGAGTAGGAATGTGTTCTGCTTGTTTGAAAACTTAGTGGAAAGAAAGCACGGCGCCCGGCTAAGATAACGTCGGCCCGAAGCCGCTGAACAAAGTTCGTGACGCAACTCTGTTTCTTTCCTTTCTTTTTTTTTTTCTAAGGAAGAATGTGTTTTGCATGTTTGAAAGCTAAGTGTGTGTGTGGTGGGGGGGGCACGGCTTCTGGCCGTTATTACGTCGGGCCGAAGCCTCTAAAAGGTTCGTGACGCAGCTTTCCGTTTTTTTTTTTTTTGCTTTTTATTTCATTCTTTCTTTGTAAGAAGGAATTTGTTTTGCTTGTTTGAAAGCTAAGTGGAAAGAATGTGTCATGAGAGGTTCAAAAACAGGGTTAAAAACAAGAATTCGGCTGAGAAAATCTCCCCACTTGCATGACGTTGATGGAGATTCATGTATCACCTTATTCACAATGCAATCCATACAAAAAAATTTGCAAGCCATTTTATAAGGTTACATTGAGAAATACTTTATTGACTTTTTCAATGACTAAAAACTAACCTGTGGATATATGTTTCTAATTCTTGCAAGTTTCTAATTGTTTGACTAAATTCACAAACTTTCCTAGACAAATACTTTTCACCTCAGGATTTAGCTAGTAAAGATTCACATGTAAGTTTTAAATCTGATTTTTTTTAATATTTCATTTTATTTTGTTCTTAAATCCCTACTTTTCTATTGTGAAAATAATAATTTGCTTCATTTTAATATTTACTTACATAATTTACAGAAAATAATTCCATATGGCTAGCATACTCTTAAATATTGTATATATGCTGTATTTGAATTTGCTCACCGCGAGTTCGCGTGTCCCAATTTTCCACCCGGTTAAAAAGTTCAGCTTTTTTTGTCATCGGCCGGTCTCATGTATGCATTCTGCAGCTTTTTGTGGATGTCAGACAGCCTGAACCCTTCTTTCGTCAAGCACTCAATGAACTGCATGTTGCTTCTGCTTGACACTCATTACTTAACTGCAATGAAGAAGAAGGGTTACTATAGAGGAAGAGTTACTCTAACAATATGTGCCGTTTGAACAACTTTAGTCAGTTAATACAGAGGGTGAGGTATAAGTAATGAGCCATGTGAGAGGTAGTTTGAGATGGCGTTGTTTTTTTTTTAAAATAGACAGTCGTTTGGACTGGAACTTGTTTATAGGCAGAAAGAGCATTTCATGGAGTATCAGAATTTGCCTTGGTGGTGGACATGAATATGAATTAATTGTGTTTTTGTTTTTTTTGAAAATAGACAGTCGTTTGGACTGGAACTTGTTTATAGGCAGAAAGAGCATTTCATGGAGTATCAGAATTTGCCTTGGTGGTGGACATGAATATGAATTAATTGTGTTTTTGTTTTTTTTGAAAATAGACAGTCGTTTGGACTGGAACTTGTTTATAGGCAGAAAGAGCATTTCATGGAGTATCAGAATTTGCCTTGGTGGTGGACATGAATATGAATTAATTGTGTTTTTGTTTTTTTGAAAATAGACAGTCGTTTGGACTGGAACTTGTTTATAGGCAGAAAGAGCATTTCATGGAGTATCAGAATTTGCCTTGGTGGTGGACATGAATATGAATTAATTGTGTTTTTGTTTTTTTGAAAATAGACAGTCGTTTGGACTGGAACTTGTTTATAGGCAGAAAGAGCATTTCATGGAGTATCAGAATTTGCCTTGGTGGTGGACATGAATATGAATTAATTGTGTTTTTGTTTTTTTTTTGAAAATAGACAGTCGTTTGGACTGGAACTTGTTTATAGGCAGAAAGAGCATTTCATGGAGTATCAGAATTTGCCTTGGTGGTGGACATGAATATGAATTAATTGTGTTTTTGTTTTTTTTGAAAATAGACAGTCGTTTGGACTGGAACTTGTTTATAGGCAGAAAGAGCATTTCATGGAGTATCAGAATTTGCCTTGGTGGTGGACATGAATATGAATTAATTGTGTTTTTGTTTTTTTTGAAAATAGACAGTCGTTTGGACTGGAACTTGTTTATAGGCAGAAAGAGCATTTCATGGAGTATCAGAATTTGCCTTGGTGGTGGACATGAATATGAATTAATTGTGTTTTTGTTTTTTTTGAAAATAGACAGTCATTTGGACTGGAACTTGTTTATAGGCAGAAAGAGCATTTCATGGAGTATCAGAATTTGCCTTGGTGGTGGACATGAATATGAATCAATTGTGTTTTTGTTTTTTTGAAAATAGACAGTCGTTTGGACTGGAACTTGTTTATAGGCAGAAAGAGCATTTCATGGACTATCAGAATTTGCCTTGGTTGTGGACATGAATTTGAATTAATTGTGTTTTGTTTTTTTTTGCTTTGGAACTTTGCAGAAACCCATTTCTGCAAAGCCATAGATGCAAGTTTAAATCCCACTAAAAGTTTAAATCCCCTGTTTCACAGCATGTTTTTAATTTTCTCCCGTGCAGTTTGAAACGGTCAGCTTTTTTTTTTCTTCATCGGTCTCGTGTATGGGATGATGGTCTCTCACTGTGTGGTTAGTCATGCTGGTTTCCCCTTCTTTCAACCAACTCCTTCATTCATCTGTGCACATTGCTCTTGTCAATGGCGTCATCTCTGTAAACATTCTGCAGCTTTTTGTGGTTGTCAGACAGCCTGAACCCTTCTTTCGTCAAGCACTCAATGACTGCATGTTGCTTCTGCTTGACACTCATTATTAAACTGCAATGAAGAAGAAGGGTTACTATAGAGGAAGAGTTACTCTAACAATATGTGTCGTTTGAACAACCTCAGTCAGTTAATACAGAGGGTGAGGTATAAGTAATGAGCCATGTGAGAGGTAGTTTGAGATGGCGTTGTTTTTTTTTTAAAATAGACAGTCGTTTGGACTGGAACTTGTTTATAGGCAGAAAGAGCATTTCATGGACTATCAGAATTTGCCTTGGTTGTGGACATGAATTTGAATTAATTGTGGTTTGTTTGCTTTCGGAACTTTGCAGAAACCCATTTCTGCAAAGCCATAGATGCAAGTTTAAATCCCACTAAAAGTTTAAATCCCCTGTTTCACAGCATGTTTTTAATTTTCTCCCGTGCAGTTTAAAACGGTCAGCTTTTTTTTTCTTCATCGGTCTCGTGTATGAGATGATGGTCTCTCACTGTGTGGTTAGTCATGCTGGTTTCCCCTTCTTTCAACCAACTCCTTCATTCATCTGTGCACATTGCTCTTGTCAATGGCGTCATCTCTGTAAACATTCTGCAGCTTTTTGTGGTTGTCAGACAGCCTGAACCCTTCTTTCGTCAAGCACTCAATGACTGCATGTTGCTTCTGCTTGACACTCATTATTAAACTGCAATGAAGAAGAAGGGTTACTATAGAGGAAGAGTTACTCTAACAATATGTGCCGTTTGAACAACTTTAGTCAGTTAATACAGAGAGTGAGGTATAAGTAATAAGCATGTGAGAGGTAGTTTGAGATGGCGTTGTTGTTTTTTAAAATAGACAGTCGTTTGGACTGGAACTAGTTTATACGCAGAAAGAGCATTTCATGGAGTATCAGAATTTGCCTTGGTGGTGGACATGAATATGAATTAATTGTGTTTTTGTTTTTTTTTAAATAGACAGTCGTTTGGACTGGAACTTGTTTATAGGCAGAAAGAGCATTTCATGGACTATCAGAATTTGCCTTGGTTGTGGACATGAATTTGAATTAATTGTGGTTTGTTTGCTTTCGGAACTTTGCAGAAACCCATTTCTGCAAAGCCATAGATGCAAGTTTAAATCCCACTAAAAGTTTAAATCCCCTGTTTCACAGCATGTTTTTAATTTTCTCCCGTGCAGTTTAAAACGGTCAGCTTTTTTTTTTTCTTCATCGGTCTCGTGTATGGGATGATGGTCTCTCACTGTGTGGTTAGTCATGCTGCTTTCCCCTTCTTTCAACCAACTCCTTCATTCATCTGTGCACATTGCTCTTGTCAATGGCGTCATCTCTGTAAACATTCTGCAGCTTTTTGTGGTTGTCAGACAGCCTGAACCCTTCTTTCGTCAAGCACTCAATGACTGCATGTTGCTTCTGCTTGACACTCATTATTAAACTGCAATGAAGAAGAAGGGTTACTATAGAGGAAGAGTTACTCTAACAATATGTGCCGTTTGAACAACTTTAGTCAGTTAATACAGAGGGTGAGGTATAAGTAATGAGCCATGTGAGAGGTAGTTTGAGATGGCGTTGTTTTTTTTTTTTAAATAGACAGTCGTTTGGACTGGAACTTGTTTATACGCAGAAAGAGCATTTCATGGAGTATCAGAATTTGCCTTGGTGGTGGACATGAATATGAATTAATTGTGTTTTTGTTTTTTTGAAAATAGACAGTCGTTTGGACTGGAACTTGTTTATAGGCAGAAAGAGCATTTCATGGAGTATCAGAATTTGCCTTGGTGGTGGACATGAATATGAATTAACTGTGTTTTTTTTTTTTTTTTTTTTTTAATTAGACGGTCGTTTGGACTGGAACTTGTTTATAGGCAGAAAGAGCATTTCATGGACTATCAGAATTTGCCTTGGTTGTGGACATGAATATGAATTAATTGTGTTTTTTTTGCTTTCGAAACTTTGCAGAAACCCATTTCTGCAAATCCATAGATGCAAGTTTAAATCCCACTAAAAGTTTAAATCCCCTGTTTCACAGCATGTTTTTAATTTTCTCCCGTGCAGTTTAAAATGGTCAGCTTTTTTTTTTTCTTCATCGGTCTCGTGTATGGGATGATGGTCTCTCACTGTGTGGTTAGTCATGCTGGTTTCCCCTTCTTTCAACCAACTCCTTCATTCATCTGTGCACATTGCTCTTGTCAATGGCGTCATCTCTGTAAACATTCTGCAGCTTTTTGTGGTTGTCAGACAGCCTGAACCCTTCTTTCGTCAAGCACTCAATGACTGCATGTTGCTTCTGCTTGACACTCATTATTAAACTGCAATGAAGAAGAAGGGTTACTATAGAGGAAGAGTTACTCTAACAATATGTGCCGTTTGAACAACTTTAGTCAGTTAATACAGAGGGTGAGGTATAAGTAATGAGCCATGTAATAGGTAGTTTGAGATGGCGTTGTTTTTTTTGAAAATAGACAGTCGTTTGGACTGGAACTTGTTTATAGGCAGAAAGAGCATTTCATGGACTATCAGAATTTGCCTTGGTCGTGGACATGAATTTGAATTAATTGTGGTTTGTTTGCTTTTGGAACTTTGCAGAAACCCATTTCTGCAAAGCCATAGATGCAAGTTTAAATCCCACTAAAAGTTTAAATCCCCTGTTTCACAGCATGTTTTAAATTTTCTCCCGTGCAGTTTGAAACGGTCAGCTTTTTTTTTTTCTTCATTGGTCTCGTGTATGAGATGATGGTCTCTCACTGTGTGGTTAGTCATGCTGGTTTCCCCTTCTTTCAACCAACTCCTTCATTCATCTGTGCACATTGCTCTTGTCAATGGCGTCATCTCTGTAAACATTCTGCAGCTTTTTGTGGTTGTCAGACAGCCTGAACCCTTCTTTCGTCAAGCACTCAATGACTGCATGTTGCTTCTGCTTGACACTCATTATTAAACTGCAATGAAGAAGAAGGGTTACTATAGAGGAAGAGTTACTCTAACAATATGTGCCGTTTGAACAACTTTAGTCAGTTAATACAGAGGGTGAGGTATAAGTAATGAGCCATGTGAGAGGTAGTTTGAGATGGCGTTTTTTTTTTTTTTAAATAGACAGTCGTTTGGACTGGAACTTGTTTATACGCAGAAAGAGCATTTCATGGAGTATCAGAATTCGCCTTGGTTGTGGACATGAATATGAATTAATTGTGTTTTTTTTTTTTTTGCTTTCGGAACTTTGCAGAAACCCATTTCTGCAAAGCCATAGATGCAAGTTTAAATCCCACTAAAAGTTTAAATCCCCTGTTTCACAGCATGTTTTTAATTTTCTCCCGTGCAGTTTAAAACGGTCAGCTTTTTTTTTTTTTCTTCCTCGGTCTCATGTATGAGATGACGGTCTCTCACTGTGTGGTTAGTCATGCTGGTTTCCCCTTCTTTCAACCAACTCCTTCATTCATCTGTGCACATTGCTCTTGTCAATGGCGTCATCTCTGTAAACATTCTGCAGCTTTTAGTGGTTGTCAGACAGCCTGAACCCTTCTTTCGTCAAGCACTCAATGACTGCATGTTGCTTCTGCTTGACACTCATTATTAAACTGCAATGAAGAAGAAGGGTTACTATAGAGGAAGAGTTACTCTAACAATATGTGCCGTTTGAACAACTTTAGTCAGTTAATACAGAGAGTGAGGTATAAGTAATAAGCATGTGAGAGGTAGTTTGAGATGGCGTTGTTTTTTTTTTTGAAAATAGACAGTCGTTTGGACTGGAACTTGTTTATAGGCAGAAAGAGCATTTCATGGAGTATCAGAATTTGCCTTGGTGGTGGACATGAATATGAATTAATTGTGTTTTTGTTTTTGAAAATAGACAGTCGTTTGGACTGGAACTTGTTTATAGGCAGAAAGAGCATTTCATGGAGTATCAGAATTTGCCTTGGTGGTGGACATGAATATGAATTAATTGTGTTTTTTTTTTTTAAATAGACGGTCGTTTGGACTGGAACTTGTTTATAGGCAGAAAGAGCATTTCATGGACTATCAGAATTTGCCTTGGTTGTGGACATGAATTTGAATTAATTGTGGTTTGTTTGCTTTCGGAACTTTGCAGAAACCCATTTCTGCAAAGCCATAGATGCAAGTTTAAATCCCACTAAAAGTTTAAATCCCCTGTTTCACAGCATGTTTTTAATTTTCTCCCGTGCAGTTTAAAACGGTCAGCTTTTTTTTTTTTTTCTTCATCGGTCTCGTGTATGGGATGATGGGCTTTCACTGTGTGGTTAGTCATGCTGGTTTCCCCTTCTTTCAACCAACTCCTTCATTCATCTGTGCACATTGCTCTTGTCAATGGCGTCATCTCTGTAAACATTCTGCAGCTTTTTGTGGTTGTCAGACAGCCTGAACCCTTCTTTCGTCAAGCACTCAATGACTGCATGTTGCTTCTGCTTGACACTCATTATTAAACTGCAATGAAGAAGAAGGGTTACTATAGAGGAAGAGTTACTCTAACAATATGTGCCGTTTGAACAACTTTAGTCAGTTAATACAGAGGGTGAGGTATAAGTAATGAGCCATGTGAGAGGTAGTTTGAGATGGCGTTGTTTTTTTTTTAAAATAGACAGTCGTTTGGACTGGAACTTGTTTATAGGCAGAAAGAGCATTTCATGGAGTATCAGAATTTGCCTTGGTGGTGGACATGAATATGAATTAATTGTGTTTTTGTTTTTTTTGAAAATAGACAGTCGTTTGGACTGGAACTTGTTTATAGGCAGAAAGAGCATTTCATGGAGTATCAGAATTTGCCTTGGTGGTGGACATGAATATGAATTAATTGTGTTTTTGTTTTTTTTTAAAATAGACAGTCGTTTGGACTGGAACTTGTTTATAGGCAGAAAGAGCATTTCATGGACTATCAGAATTTGCCTTGGTTGTGGACATGAATTTGAATTAATTGTGGTTTGTTTGCTTTCGGAACTTTGCAGAAACCCATTTCTGCAAAGCCATAGATGCAAGTTTAAATCCCACTAAAAGTTTAAATCCCCTGTTTCACAGCATGTTTTTAATTTTCTCCCGTGCAGTTTAAAACGGTCAGCTTTTTTTTTTTTTCTTCATCGGTCTCGTGTATGGGATGATGGTCTCTCACTGTGTGGTTAGTCATGCTGGTTTCCCCTTCTTTCAACCAACTCCTTCATTCATCTGTGCACATTGCTCTTGTCAATGGCGTCATCTCTGTAAACATTCTGCAGCTTTTTGTGGTTGTCAGACAGCCTGAACCCTTCTTTCGTCAAGCACTCAATGACTGCATGTTGCTTCTGCTTGACACTCATTATTAAACTGCAATGAAGAAGAAGGGTTACTATAGAGGAAGAGTTACTCTAACAATATGTGCCGTTTGAACAACTTTAGTCAGTTAATACAGAGGGTGAGGTATAAGTAATGAGCCATGTGAGAGGTAGTTTGAGATGGCGTTGTTTTTTTTTTAAAATAGACAGTCGTTTGGACCGGAACTTGTTTATAGGCAGAAAGAGCATTTCATGGAGTATCAGAATTTGCCTTGGTGGTGGACATGAATATGAATTAATTGTGTTTTTTTTTTTTTTTTTAAATAGACGGTCGTTTGGACTGGAACTTGTTTATAGGCAGAAAGAGCATTTCATGGAGTATCAGAATTTGCCTTGGTGGTGGACATGAATATGAATTAATTGTGTTTTTTTTTTTTTTTTTGAAAATAGGCAGTCGTTTGGACTGGAACTTGTTTATAGGCAGAAAGAGCATTTCATGGAGTATCAGAATTTGCCTTGGTGGTGGACATGAATATGAATTGTGTTTTTTTTTTTTTTTTTTTTTTTTTGAAAATAGACAGTCGTTTGGACTGGAACTTGTTTATAGGCAGAAAGAGCATTTCATGGAGTATCAGAATTTGCCTTGGTGGTGGACATGAATATGAATTAATTGTGTTTTTTTTTTTTTTTTTTGAAAATAGACATTCGTTTGGACTGGAACTTGTTTATAGGCAGAAAGAGCATTTCATGGAGTATCAGAATTTGCCTTGGTGGTGGACATGAATATGAATTGTGTTTTTTTTTGTTTTTTTTTTTGAAAATAGACAGTCGTTTGGACTGGAACTTGTTTATAGGCAGAAAGAGCATTTCATGGAGTATCAGAATTTGCCTTGGTGGTGGACATGAATATGAATTAATTGTGTTTTTTTTTTTTTTTGAAAATAGACAGTCGTTTGGACTGGAACTTGTTTATAGGCAGAAAGAGCATTTCATGGAGTATCAGAATTTGCCTTGGTGGTGGACATGAATATGAATTAATTGTGTTTTTTTTTTTTTTTTTTTTGAAAATAGACAGTCGTTTGGACTGGAACTTGTTTATAGGCAGAAAGAGCATTTCATGGAGTATCAGAATTTGCCTTAATGGTGGACATGAATATGAATTAATTGTGTTTTTTTTTTTTTGAAAATAGACAGTCGTTTGGACTGGAACTTGTTTATAGGCAGAATGAGCATTTCATGGAGTATCAGAATTTGCCTTGGTGGTGGACATGAATATGAATTAATTGTGTTTTTTTTTTTTTTTTTTTTGAAAATAGACAGTCGTTTGGACTGGAACTTGTTTATAGGCAGAAAGAGCATTTCATGGAGTATCAGAATTTGCCTTGGTGGGGGACATGAATATGAATTGTGTTTTTTTTTTTTTTTTTTTTTTTTTTTTGAAAATAGACAGTCGTTTGGACTGGAACTTGTTTATAGGCAGAAAGAGCATTTCATGGAGTATCAGAATTTGCCTTGGTGGTGGACATGAATATGAATTAATTGTGTTTTTTTTTTTTTTTTTGAAAATAGACAGTCGTTTGGACTGGAACTTGTTTATAGGCAGAAAGAGCATTTCATGGAGTATCAGAATTTGCCTTGGTGGTGGACATGAATATGAATTAATTGTGTTTTTTTTTTTTAAATAGACGGTCGTTTGGACTGGAACTTGTTTATAGGCAGAAAGAGCATTTCATGGAGTATCAGAATTTGCCTTGGTGGTGGACATGAATATGAATTAATTGTGTTTTTTTTTTTTTTTTTGAAAATAGACAGTCGTTTGGACTGGAACTTGTTTATAGGCAGAAAGAGCATTTCATGGAGTATCAGAATTTGCCTTGGTGGTGGACATGAATATGAATTGTGTTTTTTTTTTTTTTTTTTTTTTTTTGAAAATAGACAGTCGTTTGGACTGGAACTTGTTTATAGGCAGAAAGAGCATTTCATGGAGTATCAGAATTTGCCTTGGTGGTGGACATGAATATGAATTAATTGTGTTTTTTTTTTTTTTTTTGAAAATAGACAGTCGTTTGGACTGGAACTTGTTTATAGGCAGAAAGAGCATTTCATGGAGTATCAGAATTTGCCTTGGTGGTGGACATGAATATGAATTAATTGTGTTTTTTTTGTTTTTTTTGAAAATAGACAGTCGTTTGGACTGGAACTTGTTTATAGGCAGAAAGAGCATTTCATGGAGTATCAGAATTTGCCTTGGTGGTGGACATGAATATGAATTAATTGTGTTTTTTTTTTTTTTTTTTGAAAATAGACAGTCGTTTGGACTGGAACTTGTTTATAGTCAGAAAGAGCATTTCATGGAGTATCAGAATTTGCCTTGGTGGTGGACATGAATATGAATTAATTGTGTTTTTTTTTTTTAAAATAGACAGTCGTTTGGACTGGAACTTGTTTATAGGCAGAAAGAGCATTTCATGGAGTATCAGAATTTGCCTTGGTGGTGGACATGAATATGAATTAATCGTGTTTTTTTTTTTTTTTTTTTTGAAAATAGACAGTCGTTTGGACTGGAACTTGTTTATAGGCAGAAAGAGCATTTCATGGACTATCAGAATTTGCCTTGGTGGTGGACATGAATATGAATTAATTGTGTTTTTTTTGTTTTTTTTTAAATAGACGGTCGTTTGGACTTTAACTTGTTTATAGGCAGAAAGAGCATTTCATGGACTATCAGAATTTGCCTTGGTGGTATATGAATATGAATTAATTGTGTTTTTTTTTTTTTTAAATAGACGGTCGTTTGGACTGGAACTTGTTTATAGGCAGAAAGAGCATTTCATGGACTATCAGAATTTGCCTTGGTGGTGGACATGAATATGAATTAATTGTGTTTTTTTTTTTTTTTAAATAGACGGTCGTTTGGACTGGAACTTGTTTATAGGCAGAAAGAGTATTTCATGGACTATCAGAATTTGCCTTGGTGGTGGACATGAATATGAATTAATTGTGTTTTTGTTTTTTTTGAAAATAGACAGTCGTTTGGACTGGAACTTGTTTATAGGCAGAAAGAGCATTTCATGGAGTATCAGAATTTGCCTTGGTGGTGGACATGAATATGAATTAATTGTGTTTTTTTTTTTGAAAATAGACAGTCGTTTGGACTGGAACTTGTTTATAGGCAGAAAGAGCATTTCATGGAGTATCAGAATTTGCCTTGGTGGTGGACATGAATATGAATTGTGTTTTTTTTTTTTTTTGTAAATAGACAGTCGTTTGGACTGGAACTTGTTTATAGGCAGAAAGAGCATTTCATGGAGTATCAGAATTTGCCTTAGTGGTGGACATGAATATGAGTTAATTGTGTTTTTTTTTTTTTTTTTTTTTGCTTTCGGAACATGGTCGAAAAAATGGCACTTTGCGTACTGTTGCGTCATTATTGCATTATTGGAAAAAAGGACCATCTGTGCATGATGCGGTCGCCCAAATTTGTGCAGTGGAAGGTGTGGGTGTAGCCAGCTAGGTCACAGCAAAAAGATGGCTTGTTCGCTTTAACAAGGGGGGGTACACCAGCCTTCAAGATGGGCCTCGCTCTGGCAGACCACCAACGGTGGATTCGGAATCCCTGCATGAAGCCGTAGAGGCAAGGCAACACCAACCACAAGCACTCGCAGATTGTCGGACAAGATTGGGGCATCACAATCCAGTGTGGTTCGCCATCTCCACAAGCTTCGGAAGGTCAATAGGAGCTGCCGAGTGGTACCCCACGAATTGACCACAGCACAAGCTCAAAGGCGGATGGAATTGTGCAGAGAGCTGCTGAACCACTCCACGAATGAGCGTTTCATTAGGCGAATTGTTACATCTGATGAAAAGTGGATCTATTTCCGTAATCCCGACATGCGAAACCAGTGGATTAACCCGGGCCAGATATATAGGTTCCATATGGAACCTATATCATCATCATCATCATCATTGTCAACCATTATCAATCCACTGCTGGACGAAGGTCTCCCCAAGTTTCCTCCACAACGGTCTGTCTTGTGCCAGTCTCCTCCATGTCACCCCTGCATACTTTCGAATTTCATCCACCCATCTCCCATGTGGTCTTCTTCTGGGTCTTTTCCTGTCCCTTGGAATCCAATCTAAAATTTCGGCTGTGTCTGTCCTTCTGGCAGTATGTCCAGCCCATTGCCATTTCAGGGATTTGACTCTGATCATGATGTCTTCCACTCTTGTCATTTTTCGGATCCACGAGTTCCTCTTCTTATCTCTCCTGGTTACACCAAGTATGCACCTCTCCATGCTGCTTTGAGTTGTCTGCAGCCTTTGTATGTCTCTTTTAGTTAAGGTCCACGTCTCTGCACCATACGTAAGCACTGGAAGGATGCATTGATCAAACACTTTTCTTTTAAGACATAATGGCATATTGCTCTTGAAAAATATGCTGTTTCTTCCAAAAGCTCTCCAGGCAAGTTTTGTACGCCGATTAATTTCTTCATCAATGTGACCCTCACTTGATATCTGCTGTCCAAGATAAACGTACGTGTCTGTTATCTCCAGCTTTTCTCCATCAATCGATAAATCTTCATTTCTTGTAAAAGCATTGAACATCACTTTTGTTTTCTGAAAGTTCATTTTTAATCCCACTTCTTTACTCTTGTCAGCAAGTTCCTGGATCATACTCTGCAGCTCTGATGGGCTAGTTGCAAAAATGACTACGTCATCAGCAAAACGAAGGTGGGTTAGATAATCTCCATTAATCTTTATCCCCTTGTTTTCCCAGCTCAGTGACTGAAAAACACCCTCCAATGTGGCATTAAAGAGCTTCGGAGATATGGTGTCACCTTGTCTCACTCCCTTTCCAATTTTTATGTGTGTTGTATTTTCAAGCAGCCGAATCTTTGCACTTGCATTTTCATAGATGTTATTAATAATATTAATGTATGCATCTTCAATACCGCAGGTTTTCAGAGCCATTGTAACTGCTGATGGTTTCACCGAATCAAAGGCTTTTTCATAATCAATAAAAGCCATGCACAATGGAAGTTCATATTCCCTCGCTCTTTCAATTAGTTCTCTCAGTACGTGGATATGATCTATTGTGCTGTAGCCACTCCTGAATCCAGCTTGTTCTCTCGGTTGAGCCATGTCCAGTGTCACCTTCAAGCGGTGTGAAAGAACTTTAGTGAAGATTTTATAGACTACTGATAGGAGGCTGATAGGTCTGTAGTTCCTGAGATCCTCAATGTCACCTTTTTTATGTAGCAGGATCATTGTAGCGTTGTTCCAATCCTCAGGAATCTTTCCTTCATTAAGGCATGGAGTGAAAATTTGGGCGAGTACTGTTTCGATTTCTCCACTTGCTTCTTGTATGATGTCTACAGTAATTCCATCTTCTCCTGGAGCTTTTCCCCGCTTCATGTTCTTGATTGCATGTGCAACTTCTGCTGGAAGGACTGGAGGAACTCTGGTACTGGTTATATATAACCTATATATCTTTAGATATATAGGTTCCATAGATTATTATTCAACCATAACACCTGTTCTCAAAGCCATTTGCAGAAACTTTAACCTGGAATTTGGAATACGTACTACAAACATTTTCCAATTAATTAAAAAAGATCGAGACCAGGTAACAAAGCTAAACAAATTTGGCGTTTACAGCATTCCCCTAAAAAGTATTGATGCTGACACTCCCGATAGTAAATATATAGGATCTACAAAAGGTACACTAGCAACAAGACTGAATGAACATAAATACGCCGTTGTATTTTCCTTTTTAAAAGTGATTAACGTTTTAAAACTTATTTAAAAAAAAAAGTTATATAATAATTATAATAGTAAATTAATAAATTTATATATAAACCTAATTAACTAACTAGTCTTCCCAACTTTCATCATTCTCCTTTCTAACTTTTACCAAGCCTGTCTGCTCTTAATCATTTCACCCCGTTTTTAAAAATCCTTAACTGATAGTTCTGTGTCTGGCGCTCTTTGGCCATGCCTGGCCCTTGCGCCACAAAAATCAATTGACTAACTAAAGAATGGACTTAAAAATTCTGCATTGCCTCGGCTCGTGTGCGCGATGGCGTGCACTATCCAATTTGGAATGATGCTTCCATCATCGTAACATCTAGTGCTGTCTCTTCATTGCTGTTCACTGAGAGCCTTGCATACCTGCCAGGTTTTACGATTTTCCTGTAAAGTTTACGAAAACGTGACTAGTTTTACGGGCAAAATGTTAATTTTACGGATTTGATGGTTTCCCGAAATTTATTTTCCTTTTTTTTTTGATGATTTTGCATAAAACTTTTTTTATTTAACTTAATCCATTCAAAGCAAAGCGCCGATGTAAGTTACGAACAACTTTTTAGTTATTATCAATAAGCTTATTCGTAATGTGTTTGTGGGAACATTTGCAGCAGTTTTTCCCCGTGTTAGGTTTTGCGTTGTCTCAAACACTAAAACTAGTGCCGTGCGTAGGCTGATAAGTATAACAACCAGCTGGGCTTGTTTAACCTTGGGCCTCTCTCGCTGTCCCCATGCATTCTTCGCCCCCCGGGTCGCAACTTCTAAGGAGGCCAAAGTGAGTGTGACTTGCATTGCAGCACACACTTGGGGGCAGGTGTCTTTACTACCCTAGTTCGAAATGCGATCTCAGAACATAGTTATCGTAGAAAAAAATTCAAACGGATTTTAAATCTGTGTAATTTTTAAGCCCAGATCGATACCCAACATGACGAAATTAAGCAAAAACTGTCAGTTTTGGGAAATTAGAAATGCATTGGGTCATGGTTTCGTAACTTCTTCTCTGGTAATAAATTTGACCTAACGGAAGAATGCTACTAGGAAGTTAAAAGAAAAAAAGTAAGTCCAATGTTCATTAGAGCCAGTGCTTCTCCAGCAATGATTTATTTTGCTCGTCCGTTAGTAAGTTTGTACGTTTTCCAACCAATGTGGTGTTCGTCTCTCAATAACGTGCGTAAAAATATTTTGCCTTGATTCAACCAAATTAATATGTTGCGGAACTATATTTTCCTCTGCAAATTGCATCTCTTTAAACTGTTACTGTTTTACTGTAGCAGTTTTACTTGCATTTTTTTTTCAAGTGTCAATAAATTTAGTGTTAGTGATTCGCTATGGGCAGCTATATAAAATTGCATGTTCTGCGGAGTTTCCTGTGTATTGCAAAATCTTCAAAAAATGAAAAATATGCATTTTGCTCTACGTGTCGATGTAATTTCAGCGTTTCGCGTGGTGAAAGGAATGATATTACTAATCACATAACGTCAATCATAAATGTAATGTTGACAGCGTGAAAAAAAAATACGAAATCAACTTCCTTTGTTAAAAGTTATAATGAACTGGATGCGATTCGTGCAAAGTGTTTATTCATTTCGTTTTTAGTTGAGCATAATTTGCCAATTAGTGTCACTCATTTATTTCATTTGACTGTCTCATCGTCCGTCTCTCCATAAGATAATCCTAGCATGAAAATGGTTCATTTTTGAAAACATTTTAGTTTGTTCCGTGACGGCGTGGGATATGATCCTATTGGATTTGGGGGTCAAAGGGTGGAACATCCTTCCCTTGAGATGCAAACCTCCATAAAAATAAATTTTTATCTCTTTATAGATCATAATGATAGCATAGTAATGAAAAATTATGTATAGATTCTATTTTAAGCGAAATAAACGTGCCGATAAATTCAAACATCTGTAGTCATATTTATTTCATTTGACTGTCTCATCGTCCGTCTCTCCATAAGATAATCCTAGCATGAAAATGGTTCATTTTTGAAAACATTTTAGTTTGTTCCGTGACGGCGTGGGATATGTTCCTATTGGATTTGGGGGTCAAAGGGTGGAACATCCTTCCCTTGAGATGCAAACCTCCATAAAAATAAATTTTTATCTCTTTATAGATCATAATGATAGCATAGTAATGAGAAATTATGTATAGATTCTATTTTAAGCGAAATAAACGTGCCGATAAATTCAAACATCTGTAGTCATATTTATTTCATTTGACTGTCTCATCGTCCGTCTCTCCATAAGATAATCCTAGCATGAAAATGGTTCATTTTTGAAAACATTTTAGTTTGTTCCGTGACGGCGTGGGATACGATCCTATTGGATTTGGGGGTCAAAGGGTGGAACATCCTTCCCTTGAGATGCAAACCTCCATAAAAATAAATTTTTATCTCTTTATAGATCATAATGATAGCATAGTAATGAGAAATTATGTATAGATTCTATTTTAAGCGAAATAAACGTGCCGATAAATTCAAACATCTGTAGTCATATTTATTTCATTTGACTGTCTCATCGTCCGTCTCTCCATAAGATAATCCTAGCATGAAAATGGTTCATTTTTGAAAACATTTTAGTTTGTTCCGTGACGGCGTGGGATATGTTCCTATTGGATTTGGGGGTCAAAGGGTGGAACATCCTTCCCTTGCGATGCAACCCTCCATAAAAATACATTTTTATCTCTTTATAGATCATAATGATAGCATAGTAATGAGAAATTAAGTATAGATTCTATTTTAAGCGAAATAAACGTGACGATAAATTCAAACATCTGTAGTCATATTTATTTCATTTGACTGTCTCATCGTCCGTCTCTCCATAAGATAATCCTAGCATGAAAATGGTTCGTTTTTGAAAACATTTTAGTTTGTTCCGTGACAGCGTAGGATACGATCCTATTGGATTTGGAGGTCAAAGGGTGGAACATCCTTCCCTTGAGATGCAAACCTCCATAAAAATAAATTTTTATCTCTTTATAGATCATAATGATAGCATAATAATGAGAAATTGTGTATAGATTCTATTTTAATTGAAATAAACGTGCCGATAAATTCAAACTTCTGTAATCATATCAATTAAAAGTTGAAACTTGTTTCAAAGGTAACATATAATTTTTAATCAATATGTTCAGTACATTTAATCAATATGCGCGGAAAGTAATTTCATTGAATATATCGATTAATATTTTCATCGAACATATCGATTCATTTTTTTTTATGGATTTTGGTTTCTGAAAGTTGGCAGGTATGGCCTTATAATTGCTACTCTGTGACATTTATGCTGCAATGACAATGTACCGGTATCTGTATCTACAATCTGGAAACTATTTACAATTCCGAATACGAGGCAAACTGAGGACGAAATCACTTAATCTCGATTTCTCCTATAGTGCTCCTTGTTGTATCTCTAGATGAGAAAAACACAATTAATTTAGTTACCTACTAACCTTCCATTATTTTTACAATGCAGTATTTTATGTATACCTGCATTCCATTTTCTTTATTTTCTTTATTTCATGATACATGCCACGTCGTTTGACAATTCGATGCCATGTGACATTATGTCATATTAATATCTGATATCTATATTATGTCACGTAACACTTTATTTAAACTTATTCCTAGTTCTGTATCTGATGATGGGTTCTACGGAAACCCGAAATTTCTTATACAATAAAATCTTTAAATTCAGCCAACAAATTTAAATTTGTATTGTGAGTGACTCTTTAAAGATCATGCATTGAAGGCAACTACCTCGATTACTATCAATAAATTAATGCTTGAGTGGCAATAAGAAGCATTTGCTACTTGAGGGTTTAAACGTAACGGGGCTGAAGAGAACTATCAATAAATTAATGCTTGAGTGACAATAAGAAGCATTTGCTACTTAAGAGTTTAAACGTCACAGGGCTGAAGGGAACTATCAATAAATTAATGCTTGAGTGACAATAAGAAGCATTTGCTACTTAAGGGTTTAAATGTTACAGGGCTGAAGGGAACTATCAATAAATAAATGCTTGAGTGGCAATAAGAAGAATTTGCTACTTAGAGTTTAAATGTCACAGGGCTGAAGGGAACTATCAATAAATAAATGCTTGAGTGGCAATAAGAAGCATTTGCTACTTAAGAGTTTAAACGTCACAGGGCTGAAGGGAACTATCAATAAATAAATGCTTCAGTGGCAATAAGAAGAATTTGCTACTTAGAGTTTAAATGTCACAGGGCTGAAGGGAACTATCAATAAATAAATGCTTGAGTGGCAATAAGAAGCATTTGCTACTTAAGAGTTTAAACGTCACAGGGCTGAAGAGCACTATCAATAAATTAATGCTTGAGTGGCAATAAGAAGCATTTGCTACTTAAGAGTTTAAACGTCACAGGGCTGAAGGGAACTATCAATAAATTAATGCTTGAGTGGCAATAAGAAGCATTTGCTACTTAAAGAGTTTAAACGTCACAGGGCTAAAGGGAACTATCAATAAATTAATGCTTGAGTGACAATAAGAAGAATTTGCTACTTAGAGTTTAAATGTCACAAGGCTGAAGGGAACTATCAATAAATAAATAAATGCTTGAGTGGCAATAAGAAGCATTTGCTACTTAAGAGTTTAAACGTCACAGGGCTGAAGGGAACTATCAATAAATAAATGGTTGAGTAGCAATAAGAAGAATTTGCTACTTAAGAGTTTAAACGTCACAGGGCTGAAGGAAACTATCAATAAATTAATGCTTGAGGGACGATAAGAAGCATTTACTATTTAAGAGTTTAAACGTCACAGGGCTGAAGGGAACTATCAATAAATTAATGCTTGAGTGACAATAATAAGCATTTGCTACTTAAGAGTTTAAACGTCATAGGGCTGAAGGGAACTATCAATAAATTAATGCTTGAGTGACAATAAGAAGCATTTGCTACTTAAGAGTTTAAACGTCACAGGGCTGAAGGGAACTATCAATAAATTAATGCTTGAGTGACAATAAGAAGCATTTGCTACTTAAGAGTTTAAACGTCACAGGGCTGAAGGGAACTATCAATAAATTAATGCTTGAGTGACAATAACAAGCATTTCCTTCTTAGAGTTTATATGTAACAGGGTGGCCTATTGAGGAGGTTAAAGGGATTTCAAGGAAATACATATTGACTTCAATACTTCTGTGGAAACAGTGGATAAATTCAGACGCTCTACTGCCGGTGCCTTTCAACCAAAAGTTCCTTGATGGACACATCCTGCCGTTCCCTTTCAACCAAAAGTTCCTTGATGGACACACTACTGCCTGTCCCTTTCAACCAAAAGTTCCTTGATAGACACATCCTGCCAGTCCCTTTCAGCCAAAAGTTCCTTGATGGACACACTACTGCCAGTCCCTTTCAACCAAAAGTTCCTTGATGGACACATCCTGCCAGTCCCTTTCAACCAAAAGTTCCTTGATGAACACATCCTGCCGGTTCCTTTCAACCAAAAGTTCCTTGATGGACACATCCTGCCGTTCCCTTTCAACCAAAAGTTCCTTGATGGACACATCCTGCCGGTTCCTTTCAACCAAAAGTTCCTTGATGGACACATCCTGCCGTTCCTTTTCAACCAAAAGTTCCTTGATGGACACACTACTGCCTGTCCCTTTCAACCAAAAGTTCCTTGATGGACACATCCTGCCAGTCCCTTTCAACCAAAAGTTCCTTGATGGACACATCCTGCCGTTCCCTTTCAACCAAAAGTTCCTTGATGGACATATCCTGTCGGTTCCTTTCAACCAAAAATTCCTTGATGGACACACTACTGCCTGTCCCTTTCAACCAAAAGTTCCTTGATAGAAACATCCTGCCGGTCCCTTTCAGCCAAAAGTTCCTTGATGGGCACACTACTGCCAGTCCCTTTCAACCAAAAGTTCCTTGATGGACACATCCTGCCAGTCCCTTTCAACCAAAAGTTCCTTGATGGACACATCCTGCCAGTCCCTTTCAACCAAAAGTTCCTTGATGGACACATCCTGCCGGTCCCTTTCAACCAAAAGTTCCTTGATGGACACATCCTGCCAGTTCCTTTCAACCAAAAGTTCCTTGATGGACACATCCTGCCGTTCCCTTTCAACCAAAAGTTCCTTGATGGACACACTACTGCCTGTCCCTTTCAACCAAAAGTTCCTTGATAGACACATCCTGCCGGTCCCTTTCAGCCAAAAGTTCCCTGATGGACACACTACTGCCAGTCCCTTTCAACCAAAAGTTCCTTGATGGACACATCCTACCAGTCCCTTTCAACCAAAAGTTCCTTGATGGAAACATCCTGCCGGTCCCTTTCAACCAAAAGTTTCTTGATGGACACATCCTGCCGGTCCCTTTCAACCAAAAGTTCCTTGATGGACACTCTACTGCCTGTCCCTTTCAACCAAAAGTTCCTTGATAGACACATCCTGCCGGTCCCTTTCAGCCAAAAGTTCCTTGATGGACACACTACTGCCAGTCCCTTTCAACCAAAAGTTCCTTGATGGACACACTACTGCCAGTCCCTTTCAACCAAAAGTTCCTTGATGGACACACTACTGCCAGTCCCTTTCAACCAAAAGTTCCTTGATGGACACACTACTGCCAGTCCCTTTCAACCAAAAGTTCCTTGATGGACACATCCTGCCGTGGAATTCGATGATTCGCCGTCAAGTGCAGAAATGTATTTCTTTAGTAGCTGTAGCATAACCAGCAGTGAAAATGAAGAATGTGACATTCTCTGCAAAACTAGGGTGATGAACGAATTTTCTGTGTCTTTTTCTTTGTATATAAGTTTTAAATGCAGCATGAAGCTTACTTTCTTTAGCCCGCTTTACACGATCTGCAAGATCTTTGGCAAAAAAAGGGACGGCACTTGGTATATTGACAACCTAAATAGATGTCAAAATTCAATTGTAAACACACCGATTTGCACAAAGTGACGGAAAGATAGAAAACGCGTAGCAGGAGTTGAGGTGTGTTTATGACTCCACGCTTTTCCAAACGCAAACGAGCATGACCAGTGGTGCCTTTTTAATCATGCACACCTTGGGAATTTAAACCTCTGCGTTGAATCCACGAGGAAATAGAAACATGACTCGTAGCGCCATCTAGAGAGCTTTGAATTGCAATTGCTTTAACGACTTAGGACGCCCATTTGTTTACTGCACGAAGCAACGAATCTTCTCCTCTTCACGAAAATATTGCACAAGGGAATTACACTGGCGGAAAGTGAAGAAAGAACACCAAGAAGGAGACATCTGATACCAACGAAATTTATACATAACGGAATACCGAGGATAACGTGATCAAAACATTATGGCAAAATACAGCTGTATTTGCTGGTAAACTGAAAAATAACATTCCCATGTAACATGGTTAGTACGAGGTTGAACCGCCATGAACTGCGTCACACTGTGCAATTCTGGCATGGAATCTGTCGTACAGATGTTGGATGTAAGTTTGGGGTATTGAGTTCCAAGCATCCTCAACCTGGACCCGTAAATCGGGGATGGTCGTGGTTGGCCGTGGAGACCGGATAAGTCGTTGTCCCATAAAATCCCAGACGTGCTCAATGGGGGACAAATCCGGTGAACCATGGAAGTTGTCTCACACCCTGAAGTGCATGTTGCGTTGCACGTGACGTGTGTGGGCGTGCATTATCTTGCTGGAAAACACCACGATGGACCGACCTTACAAATGGCACTACAACAGGCTGAATGATGTTGTTGATGTAGGAGGTGCTGTTTAACGTACCCGGTACAAACACTAGTTGTGTACGGGAGTGATAGCTGATCGCTCCCCACACCAGGAGACCAGGTGTAGGCCCTGTGTGTTGCTGGCGGATGCAGGAAGGGTGGAGACGCTCCCCTGTGCGTCTGCGAACACGCATACGGCCATCGGAGGCTCCCAAGCAGAATCTGCTTTCATCGCTGAACACGAGAGATCGCCATTGCGTTCTCCAGTGCAGACGTTGGCGACACCACTGCAGCCGTTCCTGACGGTGGGCTGGAGTCAGAGGTACACATGCCAGAGGCACACGTGCACGTAGTCCTGCATCCAGTAGACGGTTGCGGATTGTTCGCACAGTCACCTCAGGTGCAACGGCAGCTCGGATTTGCGTCGCAGTGGATGTTCTGCCGGACAACGCCGCTCTTCTTATGCGTCGATCGGTCCGCTCATCAGTCCGTCTGTGACTCCCGGTTCCACGTCTTCTCGTGTGGGAATGTTCCTCGGACCATCTACGCCACCATCGTACCACCACCGATACTTCCCGTCCAATTCGCTCCGCAATACGACGATGCGACCACCCGGCCTCACGGAGTCCGACTAGACGACCTCGCTCAAAGTCCGATAACTGCTGAAATCGTACACGTCTTCCATGTCCAGGCATAGCAGCTTCTTCAGGGTCTTCGCACGTGTCCGCATGCCGACGACTGATTACATTCACTTCGCCGTACTCCTTAAATACCACCGACGATAATTTGCATATTATGCCGTGCTGTGGCGTGAGCGCTGACCGGCTGGTCCCGAAATGAACATCACACCTACGTAAACTCGACTCCATTAACATATGTAAATTTCATGATTGTCCGCCAATTTCTTCTTGGTGTTCTTTTTTCATTTTCCGCCAGTGTATGTTTAGCAAACAAACTTCAGAGAGTCTTACTGGAAATACATTAATATATATATAACAGCAATTGGCTGCTCCGTGAGACTCAAGCGGTGCTGATTTTGGGTAGCACACCTTGAGAGTTCCGCTGGTACGATTGAGACCACAGGGAAATAAGAACGTGACCTGCAGCGCCATCTGGGAAGCGCTTGTATCACAGCTGCTTTATGGTTGTCGGAAGTGCAGACTCAGAATAGCACACCCCAGGATTCTAGCTCGAATGCGATATGCTTACTGAATGAACCTTTTCTTATTAATAGAAACATTATGTGGAAAAATTAATTTTAATTGCCGCTAGAAGCCTTAGGACGAACTCTGGCAGATTTTATTAGAAACAAATCCGAAAAAATAATATAGGTTAAATTGCGACTTTGTGTGGGTGCGCGCCACACACCTAGCACACCCTGAATATTTGCCCCTGGTATCTACAGTATTTGCTCACGAGGAGGTCATATCTCACACTAACAGGTGGTCATAATTTTTTTTACTGAACTGTGTGTCATCAAAGATGCCAGTTTGCTTCTTTGATGATATTTTTTATTTCAAATGGTTCTTAGTATGCTTTAGTTCAAATCACACACAACAGTGAAGAACATACACAGCGTGGCAAAGAATTTTTAAGACTGGGTCTGTAAAATGAAATAGAAGCAAGAAATTATAATTTGTTTTGGTTTGTTATTCAAAATAAGTCCCTTCGGCTTCAATACACTTGTTACAGCGATTTAATAATGATTCGAATGCCTGTTCCAGTTCACTTTGCGGAATTGCCTCCAAAGCACGCGTCGAAGCTGTTTGTATGGTCGAAATATCATCAAAATAACACCCTTTTAACGTCATTTTAAGTTTTGGGAACAAAGAAAAGTCGCAGGGTGCTAAATCAGGCGAATACGGTGGATGATGCAACACACAGACGTTATTTTTCGCCAAAAATCTACGAACAAGAAATGCGGTGTGACTGCGTGCATTATCGTGCAACAAACACCAACTGTTTTCATCCCGATATTCTGAACGAATGCGACGAATTCTGCCCATTAAAACGCCTCAAAACATTTAAATAAAACTCACCAGTAATTGTTTGTCCACTTGGAACAAATTCTTTGCGGATAATACCCTTACTATCGAAGAATGTAATGAGCATTGTTTTAATTTTCGATGGAACTTTTCTTGTTTTTTGGGTTGTGGTGAGTTTTTTACTTCCATTCCGCACTTTGTCGCTTTGTTTCAGGATCATATTGAAAACACCATGTTTCATCACCAGTAACAATCGATTTAAAGAAGTTTGGATCATTTTCAGCGGCTGAAATGATGTCTCTGCAATGTGCACTTCGCCTTGATTTTTGTTCATTGGTTAACGTGTGTGGAACAAATTTAGCACAGACTTTTGTTTTGCCCAAATCTTCATGCAGGATGGTTCAAATCGTTTCTTTGTTGATGTTTAAAGACTCTTCCATCATTCTTAGTGACGCACATCGATTGTTTGCCACGAAATCACGCACTTTTTCAATAATCTCAGGTGTCCTAGATGAACTTGGTCTTCCGGTACGCTTATCATCTTCTAGCGTCCAAAAAACGTTTGTGCCACAGGAAAACATTTGATCTACTTAAACAAAACTCACATTAAACTTGTTTCATCATTTGGTTTGTTTCCGAGGCACTTTTACCAAGTTTTGCGTTAAATTTAATAACAGCCCTTTGTTCCATCTTAATAATTGAACATGAAAAAAATTTGACTTCTCTAATGAACGGCCGTTTCGTTTGAGTTACTTTAACAACTGCGCAGTACTTTTGGCAGAAAGCAAGCAGATGGTCACGGTTTATAACGCATTCGCGATTACACTGGTGGCGCCACCGTAGGCTGAAATCTAGCGCCAGTCTTAAAAATTCTTTGACGCAGTGTGTATTTACGTGGTCATGATATCTTGTTTAGCTAGCACCTTGTAAGCTGAAAAGCCTGTATACTGTTTCTCACATTGTGGAATATTTAAAAGTATCCATGGGAGTATGATGTACAGTACTATCTAAAAAAAAATTCTTGCAGGTATATAGGGTAATTCAAAATGATTCATCCAATTTCAAATTACTGTATTTTATGTGTTTATAAATATACTGCACTTAAATATACATATGATAAAGGAAAAACTGTCCAGATTTTGTTTTCATACCTTATAAATGTTCTATGCGACTTCTGTTGGTCACACAAACTATGTCGAGGCGATCGAGCGTTGAAACAGTGCTGAAAACAGGCCTGCAGATTTTGACTCTTGCAGAGTTAACGAGCTATAGCCTACTTGAAGGCTGATCTAAACTTGTCATTACATGTTCAAAATAAGTGTAGTATAATCCTTTCTGTCCTCGTTTGGTGATGTGTAAAACTTGTTCTGTGAAATTTCTGCATTGTTGCTGTGGAGCTTACTGAAGACTGAAGATGCATCTCATGGATGCCCTGAAATAAATTGTGATATGGAGTCTACTGAAGACTGCACATGTAGCTCATGGATGCCTTGAAATAAACTGTTGCTATGGAGCCTACTGAAGACTAAAAATGTAGCTCATGGATGCCCTGAAATAAATTACTATGAAGCCTACTGAAGAGTGGCAAAGATACATCCTGTGAAATCCCTGAAATACATGGTTGCTATGTAGCCTACTGAAGACTTGATGTAGCTTGTGGATATCCTGAAATAAATTGTTGCTGTGGAGCCTACTGAAGACTAGAGAAGATGCAATCATGGACACCCTAAAATGAAATCTTACTATGGAGCCTACTGAAGACTGCAGAGGATGTAGCTCGTGGGTGCCCTGAAATAAAGTGTTGCTGTGGAACCTGCTAAAGACTAGAATATGCAGCCCATAGGCACCCTAAAATAAATTGTTGCTTTGAAACCTACTGAAGACTTGAGAAGATGCAGCTTGTGGATACCTGAAATAAATTGTTGCTATGGTGGAGACACAGCTCATGGATGTGCTGTTATCAGTTGATGCTATGGAACCTACTGAAGACTGGAGAAGATGCAGCTCATGGATTCCCTGAAATTAACTGTTGCTTGGAGCCTACTGAAGACTGGAAAAGATGCAGCTAACGAACACCCTGAAATTATTGCTATAGAGCCTCATGAAAACTAAAGATGCAGCTCATGGATGCCTTGAAATAAAATACTATGGAGCCTACTGAAGAGTGGCAAAGATACATCCTGTGAAATCCCTGAAATACTTGCTTGCAATGGAGCCTACTGAAGACTTGATGTAGCTGAAATAAATTGCTGCTGTGGATCCTATTGAAGACAAGATGCAGTTTGTGGTCAGCCTGAAATAAATTGTTGCTGTGGAGCCCACTGAAGACTGCAGAGGATGCAGCTCGTGGGTGCCCTGAAATAAATTGTTGCTGTGGAGCCTGCTAAAGACTAGAGAATATGCAGCTCATAGACACCCAAAAATAAATTGTTGCTTTGAAGCCTACTGAAGACTTGAGAAGATGCAGCTTGTGGATACCTGAAATAAATTGTTGCTATGGTGTCTGCTGAAGAATGGAGACACAGCTCATGGATGTGCTGTTATCAGTTGATGCTATGGAACTAACTGAAGACTGGAGAAGATGCAGCTCATGGATGCCCTGAAATTAACTGTTGCTATGGAGCCTACTGAAGACTGGAAAAGATGCAGCTTACAAACACCCTGAAATTATTGCTATAGAGCCTCATGAAAACTAAACATGCAGCTCATGGATGCCTTGAAATAAAATACTATGGAGCCTACTGAAGAGTGGCAAAGATACATCCTGTGAAATCCCTGAAATGCTTGCTTGCTATGGAGCCTACTGAAGACTTGATGTAGCTGAAATAAATTGCTGCTGTGGATCCTACTGAAGACAAGATGCAGTTTGTGGTCAGCCTGAAATAAATTGTTGCTGTGGAGCCCACTCAAGATTGGAGAAGATGCAGCTCATGGACTTCCTCAAACAGGTTGTTGTTGTTATGAAGCCTAGAGAAGACTTGAGAAGATGTGGCTTGTGCATGTCCTGAAATAAATTCCTGCTGATTTATCACTAGTATATGGGGCTCATACATGCTCATATGGCACTATTACCAAATCGATGCTCAAATTCTGAGAAGTGTTTCCAAAATGTAGAAACTTTCCTCAAGCAGAAAGACCAAAGGAGGCCTTGAACAAGAGAACCCTTGCTGCTGTTCATGAACTCATTTGGGAAAACTCACATATCACCATTCAGGTAATGAGATTGGATATCAGTGTTTCAATATCATCATCATTGTCAACCATTATCGATCCACTGCTGGACGAAGGTCTCCCCTAGTTTCCTCCACAACGGTCTGTCTTGTGCCAGTCTCCTCCATGTCACTCCCGCATACTTTCGAATTTCATCCACCCATCTCCCACGTGGTCTTCTCCTGGGTCTTTTCCCGTCCCTTGGAATCCAATCTAAAATTTCGGCTGTCCATCGTTGGTCTGTCCTTCTGGCAGTATGTCCAGCCCATTGCCATTTCAGGGATTTAACTCTGATCATGATGTCTTCCACTCTTGTCATTTTTCGGATCCACGAGTTCCTCTTCTTATCTCTCCTGGTTACACCAAGCATGCACCTCTCCATGCTGCTTTGAGTTGTTTGCAGCCTTTGTATGTCTCTTTTAGTTAAGGTCCACGTCTCTGCACCATACGTAAGCACTGGAAGGATGCATTGATCAAACACTTTTCTTTTAAGACATAATGGCATATTGCTCTTGAAAATTATGCTGTTTCTTCCAAAAGCTCTCCAGGCAAGTTTTGTACGCCGATTAATTTCTTCATCAATGTGACCCTCACTTGATATCTGCTGTCCAACATAAATGTACGTGTCTGTTATCTACAGCTTTTCTCCATCAATCGATAAATCTTCATTTCTTGTAAAAGCATTGAACATCACTTTTGTCTTCTGAAAGTTCATTTTTAATCCCACTTCTTTACTCTTGTCAGCAAGTTCCTGGATCATACGCTGCAGCTCTGATGGGGTAGTTGCAAAAATGACTACGTCATCAGCAAAACGAAGGTGGGTTAGATAATCTCCATTAATCTTTATCCCTTTGTTTTCCCAGTTCAGTGATTGAAAGACATTTTCCAATGTGGCATTAAAGACCTTCGGAGATATGGTGTCACCTTGTCTCACTCCCTTTCCAATTTTTATGTGTGTTGTATTTTCAAACAGCCGAATCTTTGCACTTGCATTTTCATAGATGTTATTAATAATATTAATGTATGCATCTTCAATACCGCAGGATTTCAGAGCCATTGCAACTGCTGATGGTTTCACCGAATCAAAGGCTTTTTCATAATCGATAAAAGCCATGCACAATGGAAGTTCATATTCCCTCGCTCTTTCAATTAGTTCTCTCAGTACGTGGATATGATCTATTGTGCTGTAGCCACTCCTGAATCCAGCTTGTTCTCTCGGTTGAGCCATGTCCAGTGTTACCTTCAAGCGGTGTGAAAGAACTTTAGTGAAGATTTTATAAACCACTGATAGGAGGCTGATAGGTCTGTAGTTCCAGAGATCCTCAATGTCACCTTTCTTATGTAGCAGGATCATTGTAGCGTTGTTCCAATCCTGAGGAATCTTCCCTTCATTAAGGCATCGAGTGAAAATTTGGGCAAGTACTGTTTGGATTTCTCCACTTGCTTCTTGTATGATGTCTACAGTAATTCCATCTTCTCCTGGAGCTTTCCCCGCTTCATGTTCTTGATTGCATGTGCAACTTCTGCTGGGAGGACTGGAAGAACTCTGGTACTGGTATCTTTCATGATGTCTGGAGTACATGTATCATCCCTTTCATATAATTTGGAGTAGAAATCTTTCACTCTTGTCAAAATTTCGCCTCTATTTCTTGTTATAGAACCATCTTCTTTTCTCAGAGCCATAATCTGTTTTCTTCCCTTACTGAGATGTCTTTTTGCTATCTTTAGGCTTTGGTTGTTTTCAATTGCTTTCCTCACTAGTTCACAGTTGAATTTCCTTACGTCTTCAGTGATACTTTTTCGTACTGTCTTGCATAGCTCTATGTATTCCACTTTGGAAGTCACATTTTCTTTAGTTGTCCTCATCTCTCTTCTTTTTTGCATCAACATTTTGGTTTTTCCTGATAATTTGTTCATATGCAACTTGTTCTTAGACCCAACTAATTTTGTTGCTGTTTCCATAAGAACTTTGGTTACTTTTCTGTTAACTTCAGAAATATCCACTTCTTCCGATGTTAGGCCTTCTAACGCAGAGAATCTGTTCTTCAGTTCTAACTTGAAGGTATTATGGTGTTTTTTAAGGTTGGTTATGTCAATACATTTTGTTTGTCTTATGAGCTTGCCACGTTCGAGTTTAGTGTTGAGGTGCATCTTACATCTCACCAATCTATGGTCACTACCTGTGTTGAACTTGTTTAGCACACTGCAGTCTTCTATGACGAATTTTTTGTTACACATAATAAAATCAATTTCACTTGTCGTCCCATTTGGATGTCCCCATGTCCATTTCCTGTGCGGCTTTTTCTTGAAAAAGGAGTTCAAGATGGAAAACCCTTCTGCCTCTGCAAACTCAACGAGAGTATTTCCACACTGGTTTCTGTTGCCGTGACCGAATTTACCTACAGAAGTTTCATTCTATTGCCGTTGCCCTATTTTTGCATTGAAATCTCCCATAATTATCTTCAAATGCTGCTTACCTTAATTATTTAGATGACGAATTTCCTCATAAAATTCTTCAATTTCCTCTTCAGGATGACTTGTGGTGGGTGCATAAGTTTGAATAATCTGAACCTGGTATCTTCTCGAGAGTTGGATAACGAGTCGTGCAGCTCTGTCAGAGGAACTTTCAACTTCTACAACTTTATTCTATATATAATATATATATATATATATATTCTTCAACAGGCTCCATAGTAACACACCATGACATTGCAGGTATACAGGAACGTCATGGTGTTTACAGTATACCCCTTCCACCCATGAACGATTCCGTGCAACCCAAACAATACATTGGTTCTGCAAAGCGTGCGTTACAATTTCGTTTGTTGGAACATAAATATGCTGTTAAGAATGGAGCAGGGAACACAGCCATTAGCACGCTTGACTCGAGATGGAATACATTATCCAGATTGGAGTCTTGTAAGTATACTGTCTTCACAACCTGACATTCCGTCATTATTGTTAGCTGAGAGTTTGAGCATATATGCTAACCCTTGTGATATACCGGAGGCCTGGAAACAACTTGTTCCAGTTTGCAACACCAATATTAACTTTTGATTTTTTGTATGTTTTAAGTTTATAGTTTGAATTTGTAGTATGTGTATTCTGTAGCAGGTGTTTGATTAGTGTTTGTGTGTGTCTGTGTTGTAAAATGATGGCATTCAATCGAGTTGGTGATGTACCTGTGTTTACAATTATTATAATTTTGTAATGGTCTCTACCTAATCTGAAAACATTGGAAGGGGGAGTAAAACTGTGCATGCTTATTTGTGACATGCGTCATTGCTGTAACTTCAGTGTGTATACACAGTGTGGCAAATAATTTTTAAGACTGGGTCTGTAAAATGAAATAGAAAAAAGAAATTATAATTTGTTTTGGTTTGTTATTCAAAATAAGTCCCTCTGGCTTCAATGCACTTGTTACAGCGATTTAATAATGATTCGAATGCCTGTTCCAGTTCACTTTGCGGAATTGCCTCCAAAGCACACGTCGAAGCTGTTTGTATGGTTGAAATATCATCAAAATAACACCCTTTTAACGTCATTTTAAGTTTTGGGAACAAAGAAAAGTCGCAGGGTGCTAAATCAGGCAAATACGGTGGCTGATTCAACACACAGACGTTATTTTTCATCAAAAATCTACGAACAAGAAGTGAGGTGTGACTGGGTGCATTATTGTGCAACAAACAGCAACTGTTTTCATCTCAATATTCTGGACGAATGCGACGAATTCTGCCCATCAAATGCCTCAAAACATTTAAATAAAACTCACCAGTAATTGTTTGTCCACTTGGAACAAATTCTTTGTGGATAATAAATACCCTTACTATCGAAGAATGTAATGAGCTTCGCTTTGATTTTCGATGGAACTTTTCTTGTTTTTTTTTACTTGTGGCAAGTTTTTTGACTTCCATTCCGCACTTTGTCGCCTTGTTTTAGGATCATATTGAAAACACCATGTTTCATCACCTGTAACAATTGATTTTAAGAAGTTTGGATCATTTTCAGCGGCTGAAATGATGTCTCTGCAATGTGCACTTCTCCTTGATTTTTGTTCATTGGTTAACGTGTGTGGAACAAATTTAGCACAGACTTTTGTTTTGTCCAAATCTTCATGCAGGATGGTTCGAATCGTTTCTTTGTTGATGTTTAAAGACTCTTCCATCATTCTTAGTGACGCACATTGATTGTTTGCCACAAAATCACGCACTTTTTCCATAATCTCAGGTGTCTTAGATGAACTTGGTCTTCCGGTATGCTTATCATCTTCTAGCGTCCAAAAAAACGTTTGTGCCACAGGAAAACATTTGATCTACTTAAACAAAACTCATTGTAAACTTGTTTCATCATTTGGTACGTTTCCGAGGCACTTTTACCAAGTTTTGCGTTAAATTTAATAAGAGCCCTTTGTTCCATCTTAATAATTGAACATGAAAAAAAATTTGACTTCTCTAATGAACTGCCGTTTCGTTTGAGTTACTTTAACAACTGCGCAGTACTTTTGGCAGAAAGCAAGGAGATGGTCACGGTTTATAACGCATTCGCGATTACACTGGTGGCGCCACCGTAGGCTGAAATCTCGCGCCAGTCTTAAAAATTCTTTGACGCACTGTGTATATAGGGGGCGCACCGGACTGAGAGAATCTGTCTGAAGATGGGAACAAGGTGTCCAGAAAGATCTCACGAATTGTGAAGTCGTTTGGCTTTTATTAAAAGTTCTTAAAAATCACTACGGAGTTTCTTCGAGTGAGTTACGTGTGTGAAGGTTTCTTGTACATAGTTTTTAGTTTTATCAGCACGTAAACTTTAGTTCATTTGCTAACATATAAACCAAAAGTTTTTGAAAGAAATCCTGCTTTTGAATTCTAGGGAATGGCTTATAGGCTGGTCAGTAAATAATAGGGCTGGACTTTCAAAGTGTTACATGAATTCTCCCACAGAATTTGCAGGTGGTTTGGACACCAATAATAATGAAATGGTGGATTAAAGTGTAGTTGAATGAAAATTGCTTGAAATCAATGAAGTATCCCAGTGACTGTGATATTAAGCCTGAAAAGCAACGAAGTGCTTCTTGAAGGTTGATTGTGACATTTAAAAATGAAAAAAGGACTAAAAATGAAATGACAAATGATTCCAAAATGTTAAAAGCCTGGACTAGCATGTTGTTAAGTTCTATGTATTTTGACAATTCCCACTTTCCATTATCAGGACCAAAGAGTGACTTGTTGTCTTTCGTGCAGTCTTCCATGAATTGATGTACGTTCAAAGATCCCACTTCTCATCTAGCATCACAATCGATTCTTTTAATTTTATGTCAGAAAGGCAGAAAGTTGCCGATTGTTGTCTGGGCAATTCCACAAACCTTGATTGTGATATTTTGTTGACATCAGTGTGGACATGTTGTTTCATACTTGCTTTTCTTTTTCATGTTTTTCCTGTTCAGTGATAAGGTTTTTTTCCACAGGAGTGGAATGTCTACTCCACTGCTAATATTACAGTTGTTACTTTTGGTTTTTTCTATTATCACAGCTTCAGCATAATAAACCAAGACATGCAAAAAGTTTAAAAGTTTAATTATAATCCCCCCCAAGAGATTTTTGACGACCTATTAATTTTTACATTGGCATGTTTTCAGCTCAAACTTTAAAGCAAATGAAATCTAGCGTATTAGATATTCTAGCCAGTAATGATTGGCTTAAAGCTATACAGTATAATATAAATTTTGAGGTTACTCGCCTTTATTCCCTAAATCATTTAGGAGGTTTTCGCCTCTGCACATTTCCAACACGAAAAATATGTGTTGGAAATGTGTAGAGGTGAAAACCTCCTAAATGATTTAGGGAATAAAGGTTAGTAACCTCAAATTCATATTGTCTAAATAGCAGTGAATAATTAAGCAGCTTGATGACATTTGCAATGCTGTATGAATATATGCTATGCAGTATGTTAAGTGTCGCATTGAATTAAATTGCTGTTGTTTGTATACTTTAATACAATTCAATATTTCCATTGTTTTTTTTTTGTTTTTTTTTTTCAGGAAAAGTCATTAATGGATATGATTACTGATCCTGAAGGTAAAGCAGTTCCTCTTTCATTTAACTTATAACTGTGTTATATTTATTTTACCCCTGCTTTGATATGTTGGTAGTCTGAAAAGTTATTGTGTAATGTCATAATATGTGGTTTTTTTTTTTTTTTTTCTTTTTTTAAATGTGCATTTCTTCCTTTTCAGCGGGAACTTCAGCTGACAAACTTCGTCTTTTCCTGATCAGTTATATCTGTGGTCCATCCATGACTGAAGTAAGTTTGATAAGTGCACGCACACACTAACAAACAAACTAGCTTACTAACTAACTCACACTCTGCTTCTTTCTGTGTGATGACGCTGTACGGATGTGTGAGGTGTGCAATTGCAGACTCACTGTCACTCATATTCTATGTAGTTGTGTTCGTTTTCACTTTTTTTCATTCTCATTTGTTGAGTGACGACAAAGCTACGCTAGAGCGGCTCCTTAGATGATCACTGCGGCACATTCAGTCTTTTCCTTTTTAAAACAAATTGACTTTCTTAACCTTATCTAGTTTTTACACTTTTCATCATTATCATTTTTCACTTTTATCAGATCAGCCGGATTTTAACCGTTACACCATGTCTTTGAAACTGTTTCTTTGACTGCCTTGTGTCTGGCGCTCTTGCGCCATAAAATCTGCCAACCAACCAACCACTCACACTCTCTCTCACTCACTCACTCACTCACTCACTCACATTCTGTCTTACTCACTCTCACATTCTATCTCACTCTCACATTCTATCTCACTCTCACATTCTATCTCACTCTCACATTCTATCTCACTCACCTCACACTCTATCACTCTATCTCACTCTCTCACTCTCACATTCTATCTCACTCACTCACCTCACACTCTATCACTCTATCTCATTCTCTCACTCTCACATTCTATCTCACTCACTCTCACATTCTATCTCACTCACTCTCTCACACTCTGTCTTACTCACTCACTATCTCACACTCTATCTCACTCACTCTCACATTCGATCTCACTCAATCTCACATTCTATCTCACTCACTCTCACATTCTATCTCACTCACTCACATTCTATCTCAGTCACTCTCACATTCTATCTCAGTCACTCACATTCTACTCACTCACTCACTCTCTATCACTATCTCACACTCACTCACTCACTATCTCACCCACTCACTCTCTATCTCACTCTCACTATCTCACACTCTATCTCACTCTATCACTCTATCTCTCTCTCTCTCACTCTCACATTCTATCTCACTCACTCTCACATTCTATCTCGCTCACTCTCACATTCTATCTCACTCACTCACATTCTATCTCAGTCACTCTCACATTCTATCTGTCACTCACATTCTACTCACTCACTCACTCTCTATCACTCTATCTCACTCTCACACTCACTCACTGTCACGATCTCACACTCTATCTCACTCACTCTCACTATCTCACACTCTATCTCACTCACTCACTCTCACAGTCTTACACTCACTCTTTCACTCACACACTCTCCCTCTCAGTTATGACTTTGATTTTTACAATATGTGTTCATTAGGCAGTACAGTATGAATGATCAGCATCTTGGTCATACATACCACGTGTGTCGATGTAGCTAATCTGTGTGGCCGCTTCTGGCTTGTGTCACCTGCTCATGGTTCATACGCTCTTCGAAAACCTTGAAAAGTCCTTGAATAAAAAGTTCATTTTCAAGTCCTTGAAAGAACTTGAAAAAGTTTATTACTCCGTAAATAGTACTTGAAAAAAGTTGTTTTGCTTGCTAAGTAATGATATAAAAGAGCATGTGTAAAATAATTGTTTGTGCTAAAAAGATGTATAGATTTCCGTGTAGTTCCAATAAAAACACCCAGCTGATCAAATAACGCAGAACTTGCATTCAACCCAGGGGAGTGTGTGGACGGCTCTTGCCTTGGCTATGATATCACTACAGAGTAAAGCATCAGCCGTGTGAGTAAAATAAGTGGAATGATGTATTCGCAAATTGTGATGGGTTTCTGTTTACTGGGGTTAGGGACACATAGACAGCTGGTACCTTGGCTATGATATCACTACAGAGTAAAGCATCAGCCATGTGAGTAAAATAAGTGGAATGATGTATTCGCAAATTGTGATGGGGTTTCTGTTTACTGGGGTTAGGGACGCATTCTTGCCAGAGGGTGGAACTTCCAGGAATTGCTTGTGCTTCATGCGTGGACCCTTTCTTCTGACTGCATCAAAAAAATGCATCAAAGCAATGCATCAAAAATAAAAGGTTAAAACAAATAATAAGTGTTGTATCAGGAAATGAATAGGAAAATAGTGTACCCTTTCAAAATATTTCGCAAGATAAAATGATTTCAAAAACTACCTAAACAGAAGGGCAATTCAAAGTTAATAAAATAAACGAACTGTGGGTAAGGGGAAGGGGTAACGGCAGGTCATTGAAGGTGTGCCAGCCCCACAGTTCACCCCGTGCTATTTGTAATTCTTGTTTGTTTTGTATCCCCGATGTGCCCCGGGGGGGTTTGCACTTGCGTTTTTTAGCTTTTTGTATTGTATCTTCAAACCTCGTGCGATTTCTGTTCGAGTCGGTGTCAATTGGGCTCACATTTATTTGTACCGTTTTTTCGAATTGTGCGTGATGCTATGTTGTTCCTTTGTGTTTCCCCCTCTATGTTCTTGAGTGGTGATGCCCGTTCACGTGTAGATCTGTTTTCTCATTGTTTAGCGTCGCTCAGTGTGGCACGCCTTGATCTTGTCTTCAGAATCACTCACTGGAGTGGTGTATTCATGTGAATTTTACCGGGTTTGTTGCGCGCTGTTGCTGTACAGTGCGTACTGTATTTATCGTTTCTATTTCCGGTTTTCCTGATTGTTAATAGAGCGCCGTGTTGTATGTCCTTTTCTGTTGTTAGGCGTTCCTCGATTACATCCTGGCTATTGCCAGTGCCAATTGTAATTGCTTTCGTGTACTTTGCTATCTCTGTGTATCGTGTATTTTACCACCTTGTTGTGGTTTTTAGCATTTTTCATATTATCTTGACCGGCGTAGCCGCAGTCATCTGTTGATAATGTCATTACTTTCATTCATTGTTTAATTATTATTTTTCCCACTTTGTGGTGCGCCTGCATTATTTTATACCTAAGAGTTCAATAAAATTTGTTAATACCCAGCTAAGATGAATGGTCTGAACTTAATAAAATACCTACCTATGGACTAATCCTTGAACAGTGCTTGAATTTATTTTGCTTGGAAGAGTACGAACCATGTGCTGTACATGCTGAGCCATTGAATCAAATAAGGTGTGAACAGTGTCCTGTGGAATAGCCATCCAGGCTGTATTGACTCACATCTAAAGTTCATCAAGAGTTGCTGGCAGATGGTTGTACTGCTGCACCAGGGTGGGAAATTAGAAAAATATCCTAGGAGCAAAATGGCTCCCGTAGCTGAAATTCTAGGAGCCGTTCCTTGCTGGGCTCCCCCAGTTACCCCAGCAAGGAACCTGCTCCGGCGGTAGCACATTCCCTACCTTGTTCAACTATGGAACTAGATAAAAAAAAAAAAATCGGAAAGCTATCTTCGCGAATTCTTAATAAAACTGGCTGAAATTTTTATACAGAGGATAAATAGATAATAGAAGCCCACCCTGAAAATTTCATGTGAATCGGTAAAATACTTTCTTAATTACCGGCGAAAATTCTTATTAAGTACCGTATTTTTCAGCATATAATCCGCAGACGGCAAAATTCAGCGTGATAGAAAAAACGTCGGTGTATAATCCGCAGACAAAATTCATAGTAAAAGTTTTAAAAAAAACACATAATCCACAACAGAGTTTTACAATATATAGTACAAAAAAGTAATCGCCAATATTTTCACCAACACTTTTTTCCCCCATCGCCAAAACGATTTCTTTTCGCAAATTGCAAAGAATGCGATCGGCAGCGCGACCCCTCCATATTTAAAAGGCGTAGGCGCGCAATTTTTTTTTTTTAATTGAAGGTTTAACGACCAACGTGAGCAACTTAATGGGCTATAAGCACTCGCCCGTCCCTAATTTAGCTCCACTGGTTCCAGGGAAGGAAGAGAGCCAGTGCCATAAGACAAAACACAAAATTTTGTTAGTGACCTGTTGTGTGTAAGTACGTGCTTTACTTTACGTAGCTCCCGTTACGCAATTTTTGGATGGCTTCAGAAATCCGGAATTTTCATAAATCTGGCACTCGTCGACGCCAGATTTCCGAGGTTTTACTGTATAAATATACTTTCTTTCCATTTTAAAAACTTATAAAATCGTGAAATTTTTTGAAAATTTAAAAAAGTTAGTTACGGTACCCCGCAACTTTCAAACGGTTGTGATATGTATTTTTAATTTCTGTGGCAATCGCGCTGTAACTCTGAGTAATGTTTAAAATTACATCAACCACTGAAACACTGGTTTTCAGATCGTAAAGAATTTGCAATGGTGTCGAAGTTCTCCAGTCTTGGAGCTGAAAGGAAAATAAACAAGTGGGGTTGGGAATTCGGGAAGTGTGTGTGTGTGTGGGGGGGGGTGACATCACGGGTCAGAGCGGCAATGTTTTATGGAAAGAAAACCGCACTCCGCTATTCAAGGTCAACGCGCTTTGCTGAAGGCAATGTTTCCTCCTCTTAACTTTTACAAAGCAGCAATCCCTTCCCAGAGAGGAAATGTCTACACACATACACACAGACATTTTTGCCAAAGCCAAGGGGCAAGCAGAGATATGTTGATGGAGTGACACTGCATATTATCTCCCCCTCTTAACTTTTACAAAGCAGCAATCCCTTCCCAGAGAGGAAATGTCTACACACATACACACAGACATTTTTGCCAAAGCCAAGGGGCAAGCGGAGATATGTTGATGGAGTGACACTGCATATTATCTCCTCCTCTTAACTTTTACAAAGCAGCAATCCCTTCCCAGAGAGGAAATGTCTACACACATACACACAGACATTTTTGCCAAAGCCAAGGGGCAAGCGGAGATATGTTGATGGAGTGACACTGCATATTATCTCCTCCTCTTAACTTTTACAAAGCAGCAATCCCTTCCCAGAGAGGAAATGTCTACACACATACACACAGACATTTTTGCCAAAGCCAAGGGGCAAGCGGAGATATGTTGATGGAGTGACACTGCATATTATCTCCTCCTCTTAACTTTTTACAAAGCAGCAATCCCTTCCCAGAGAGGAAATGTCTACACACATACACGCAGACATTTTTGCCAAAGCCAAGGGGCAAGCGGAGATATGTTGATGGAGTGACACTGCATATTATCTCCTCCTCTTAACTTTTTACAAAGCAGCAATCCCTTCCCAGAGAGGAAATGTCTACACACATACACACAGACATTTTTGCCAAAGCCAAGGGGCAAGCGGAGATATGTTGATGGAGTGACACTGCATATTATCTCCTCCTCTTAACTTTTACAAAGCAGCAATCCCTTCCCAGAGAGGAAATGTCTACACACATACACACAGACATTTTTGCCAAAGCCAAGGGGCAAGCGGAGATATGTTGATGGAGTGACACTGCATATTATCTCCTCCTCTTAACTTTTACAAAGCAGCAATCCCTTCCCAGAGAGGAAATGTCTACACACATACACACAGACATTTTTGCCAAAGCCAAGGGGCAAGCAGAGATATGTTGATGGAGTGACACTGCATATTATCTCCTCCTCTTAACTTTTACAAAGCAGCAATCCCTTCCCAGAGAGGAAATGTCTACACACATACACACAGACATTTTTGCCAAAGCCAAGGGGCAAGCGGAGATATGTTGATGGAGTGACACTGCATATTATCTCCTCCTCTTAACTTTTACAAAGCAGCAATCCCTTCCCAGAGAGGAAATGTCTACACACATACACACAGACATTTTTGCCAAAGCCAAGGGGCAAGTGGAGATATGTTGATGGAGTGACACTGCATATTATCTCCTCCTCTTAACTTTTACAAAGCAGCAATCCCTTCCCAGAGAGGAAATGTCTACACACATACACACAGACATTTTTGCCAAAGCCAAGGGGCAAGTGGAGATATGTTGATGGAGTGACACTGCATATTATCTCCTCCTCTTAACTTTTACAAAGCAGCAATCCCTTCCCAGAGAGGAAATGTCTACACACATACACACAGACATTTTTGCCTAAGCCAAGGGGCAAGTGGAGATATGTTGATGGAGTGACACTGCATATTATCTCCTCCTCTTAACTTTTACAAAGCAGCAATCCCTTCCCAGAGAGGAAATGTCTACACACATACACACAGACATTTTTGCCAAAGCCAAGGGGCAAGCGGAGATATGTTGATGGAGTGACACTGCATATTATCTCCTCCTCTTAACTTTTACAAAGCAGCAATCCCTTCCCAGAGAGGAAATGTCTACACACATACACACAGACATTTTTGCCAAAGCCAAGGGGCAAGCGGAGATATGTTGATGGAGTGACACTGCATATTATCTCCTCCTCTTAACTTTTACAAAGCAGCAATCCCTTCCCAGAGAGGAAATGTCTACACACACACACACAGACATTTTTGCCAAAGCCAAGGGGCAAGCGGAGATATGTTGATGGAGTGACACTGCATATTATCTCCTCCTCTTAACTTTTACAAAGCAGCAATCCCTTCCCAGAGAGGAAATGTCTACACACATACACACAGACATTTTTGCCTAAAGCCAAGGGGCAAGTGGAGATATGTTGATGGAGTGACACTGCATATTATCTCCTCCTCTTAACTTTTACAAAGCAGCAATCCCTTCCCAGAGAGGAAATGTCTACACACATACACACAGACATTTTTGCCAAAGCCAAGGGGCAAGCGGAGATATGTTGATGGAGTGACACTGCATATTATCTCCTCCTCTTAACTTTTACAAAGCAGCAATCCCTTCCCAGAGAGGAAATGTCTACACACATACACACAGACATTTTTGCCAAAGCCAAGGGGCAAGCGGAGATATGTTGATGGAGTGACACTGCATATTATCTCCTCCTCTTAACTTTTACAAAGCAGCAATCCCTTCCCAGAGAGGAAATGTCTACACACATACACACAGACATTTTTGCCAAAGCCAAGGGGCAAGCGGAGATATGTTGATGGAGTGACACTGCATATTATCTCCTCCTCTTAACTTTTACAAAGCAGCAATCCCTTCCCAGAGAGGAAATGTCTACACACATACACACAGACATTTTTGCCAAAGCCAAGGGGCAAGCGGAGATATGTTGATGGAGTGACACTGCATATTATCTCCTCCTCTTAACTTTTACAAAGCAGCAATCCCTTCCCAGAGAGGAAATGTCTACACACATACACACAGACATTTTTGCCAAAGCCAAGGGGCAAGCGGAGATATGTTGATGGAGTGACACTGCATATTATCTCCTCCTCTTAACTTTTACAAAGCAGCAATCCCTTCCCAGAGAGGAAATGTCTACACACATACACACAGACATTTTTGCCAAAGCCAAGGGGCAAGCGGAGATATGTTGATGGAGTGACACTGCATATTATCTCCTCCTCTTAACTTTTACAAAGCAGCAATCCCTTCCCAGAGAGGAAATCAGTGTTGCCAATTTAGTTGATTTTTCGACCAGATTTAGTTGATTCTACCCAGCACTTGGTTGGAAAAATTTCTGATTTAGTTGATAGTTAAAAAATCTAGTTGACTGCAGAAAAATTCAGTTGATTTCTAGTTGTTTTGATTATTCTTGTTTGTTACTGTCATTTTTCATTGTTTTCTATTTTTAAGTCCTAATTAACCGTAACCACGTCACCATATATAACCTCCTTGCTCCCCCCTCACCCCCCCCCTCTCCCTGTGCTTCTGGCGTGACGCCACTTTTTATCAGCTGAGTACGCCAATGAGCCCAACCTAAGAATTTCCTGTATATCTCTATGGAGAAATCGCGATTTTGAACGGGTTTTTCGAACCCTTACTCTACCCATACAGGCATGAAAAAAATTGAGGCTGAAATATTCACTCCCATAATAAAAAATTTCTAGAAAAAACAGGAACATATGTGTTGGAAAAGCCCTACGTTGCTGGTTCTCTGTCCCGAACGCACAACTGCTTGTAGCCCAAAGAGCAGCTTATGGTGGGAATTAAATATACCCAACCATCTCAAAAATACCGAATATTCATTAAAGCTAGCTGGAATGCAGGGGGAAAGGAATAAAATGAAAAAAATGTTAAAAAAGTGGAAACAAAGTTAAGAAAGACCTCCTTGTCCCCTTTTGGTTGATTTTCAGTCAATTTTCCTGTTAGAATGAGAGGATATGTGGTTCTGGAGTTGACAATACTGATTAGGAATACCTTATGTGGGCACAAGTGTTTCTAAAGTAGTATACTGTTCATGTGTTGTTTTTTTATTACATCAAATACTATAATGTAATGTTTTTAGATAGACAATCATGCTGCTGACATGGTTTACTTTGAACATAATTGTAGATTTTAAGTGCACGAAAGTTTTAATGCTAGCCGTCCCTGGACAGTGTTGTCAATATAACTGTGCAGCAACTTCCTGTAGTCGGTATAGCCTCTGACTCTAAGTCCAGTTGCAGATGCTCTAGCACATTGAATAAGGTACTTTATATCATCATCATCATCATTGTCAACCATTATCAATCCACTGCTGGACGAAGGTCTCCCCAAGTTTCCTCCACAACGGTCTGTCTTGTGCCAGTCTCCTCCATGTCACTCCCGCATATTTACGAATTTCATCCACCCATCTCCCATGTGGTCTTTTTCTGGGTCTTTTCCTGTCCCTTGGAATCCAATCTAAAATTTCGGCTGTCCATCTATGGTCTGTCCTCCTGGCAGTATGTCCAGCCCATTGCCATTTCAGGGATTTAACTCTGATCATGATGTCTTCCACTCTCGTCATTTCTCGGATCCACGAGTTCCTCTTCTTATCTCTCCTGGTTATACCAAGCATGCACCTCTCCATGCTGCTTTGAGTTGTCTGCAGCCTTTGTATGTCTCTTTTAGTTAAGGTACACGTCTCTGCACCATACGTAAGCACTGGAAGGATGCATTGATCAAACACTTTTCTTTAAGACATAATGGCATATTGCTCTTGAAAATTATGTTGAAAGAGCGAGGGAATATGAACTTCCATTGTGCATGGCTTTTATCGATTATGAAAAAGCCTTTGATTCGGTGAAACCATCAGCAGTTACCACGGCTCTGAAATCCTGCGGTATTGAAGATGCATACATTAATATTATTAATAACATCTATGAAAATGCAAGTGCAAAGATTCGGCTGTTTGAAAATACAACACACATAAAAATTGGAAAGGGAGTGAGACAAGGTGACACCATATCTCCGAAGCTCTTTAATGCCACATTGGAAAATGTCTTTGAATCACTGAACTGGGAAAACAAAGGGATAAAGATTAATGGAGATTATCTAACCCACCTTCGTTTTGCTGATGACGTAGTCATTTTTGCAACTACCCCATCAGAGCTGCAGAGTATGATCCAGGAACTTGCTGACAAGAGTAAAGAAGTGGGATTAAAAATGAACTTTCAGAAGACAAAAGTGATGTTCAATGCTTTTACAAGAAATGAAGATTTATCGATTGATGGAGAAAAACTGGAGATAACAGATACGTATGTTTATCTTGGACAGCAGATATCAAATGAGGGTCACATTGATGAAGAAATTAATCGGCGTACAAAACTTGCCTGGAGAGCTTTTGGAAGAAACAGCATAATTTTCAAGAGCAATATGCCATTATGTCTTAAAAGAAAAGTGTTTGATCAATGCATCCTTCCAGTGCTTACGTATGGTGCAGAGACGTGGACCTTAACTAAAAGAGACATACAAAGGCTGCAGACAACTCAAAGAAGCATGGAGAGGTGCATGCTTGGTATAACCAGGAGAGATAAGAAGAGGAACTCGTGGATCCGAGAAATGACGAGAGTGGAAGACATCATGATCAGAGTTAAATCCCTGAAATTGCAATGGGCTGGACATACTGCCAGAAGGACAGACCATAGATGGACAGCCGAAATTTTAGATTGGATTCCAAGGGACAGGAAAAGACCCAGAAAAAGACCACATGGGAGATGGGTGGATGAAATTCGTAAATATGCGGGAGTGACATGGAGGAGACTGGCACAAGACAGACCGTTGTGGAGGAAACTTGGGGAGACCTTCGTCTAGCAGTGGATTGATAATGGTTGACAATGATGATGATGATGATATAAAGTACCTTATTCAATGTGCTAGAGCATCTGCAACTGGACTTAGAGTCAGAGGCTATACCGACTACAGGAAGTTGCTGCACAGTTATATTGACAACACTGTCCAGGGACGGCTAGCATTAAAACTTTCGTGCACTTAAAATCTACAATTATGTTCAAAGTAAACCATGTCAGCAGCATGATTGTCTGTCTAAAAACATTGGAGTAAGGGTCAGCTATAGGAAAATAATAAATATATGCAATATGCTGTAGTGCTGTAATAGGAAAGGTATGTACATTTTATTTTACTTAGTTTTGTTTTTATTTATATCAAAAAGGAGTTTGATTTGAATGTATTACCTTTCCTCTCTACACTTTTTGCTTTTAGTTCTTTTTTTAGTTGATTTTCTTTTTGGGTTAGTGGATTTTTAGTTGATTTTTCTGTTTGAGTTAGTTGATTTTTGGTTATGGGAGTTGGCAACCCTGGAGGAAATGTCTACACACATACACACAGACATTTTTGCCAAAGCCAAGCGGAGATATGTTGATGGAGTGACACTGCATATTATCGTCGAATGCGTGGCGGCATTCTGAAAGCTTCATTTTGAAGTTTACGGGGGGAAAAGAAAGCTCTGTATTATCTGCACCGTCGTATAATCGGCAGTGTCTAGAATTTAAACTTTTAGGAACAGATAATCCGCGGATTATGTGCGGGAAAATACGGCACTTTTATGCACAACAAATTCTTAATAAAAATTTCCATGCATAGTTTAAAAAGTATTTAACCAATTTAGGAGCAGTTTGGAGGGCCTTTCGTATTAATGATTTATGGTGTTTGTAAAAAAAATTTACCAGTTACGTGGAAAATTCACATAGATATTTTTTGTTTTTGTTTTTTTGACAGGCTATTTAGTTAGAATGGCAGGAAATGCCAAACACCCCATCTCCCATGCTGATACTCCCCCTTAACGGCTGCTCTTCTTGTCCCCCTCTCCTCCCAACATACTATCTCTGAAGCTGATTACCCCCCATCCCTTTCTTAAGGCTTGCTCCCCTTCCCCACCCCCAGTAGTGCCATTGAAGGTCACAGCAGCACACACCTGCATTCCTCACGGGACTTTTACGTACACTCCCCTAGTTCAGCACCTGCTAGCAGTGAGGTTAAACTTATTTCTCCCTACCCCAATATATGCCAAACACCCCATCTCCCATGCTGATACTCCCCTTAACGGCTGCTCTTCTTGTCCCCCTCTCCTCCCAACATACTATCTCTGAAGCTGATTACGCCCCATCCCTTTCTTAAGGCTTGCTCCCCTTCCCCACCCCCAGTAGTGCCATCGAAAGTCACAGCAGCACGCACCTGCATTCCTCACGGGACTTTTACGTACACTCCCCTAGTTCAGCACCTGCTAGCAGCGAGGTTAAACTTATTTCTCCCTACCCCAATATATGCCAAACACCCCATCTCCCATGCTGATACTCCCCCTTAACGGCTGCTCTTCTTGTCCCCCTCTCCTCCCAACATACTATCTCTGAAGCTGATTACCCCCATCCCTTTCTTAAGGCTTGCTCCCCTTCCCCACCCCCAGTAGTGCCATCGAAGGTCACAGCAGCACGCACCTGCATTCCTCACGGGACTTTTACGTACACTCCCCTAGTTCAGCACCTGCTAGCAGCGAGGTTAAACTTATTTCTCCCTACCCCAATATACTTTTAACCACAAACCACTGGAAACTTTTTAAAAAAGAAACATAAATACCGCATTTGAAAATTACTACGTATGCATGTTAAAAATCAAAAATTTATGCAGTCGCGAATTGGCTTCCCAGGTTTAAAATACTGGTCGCAAAACGTAAAATTATGGTCGCATTTTGCTCCTGGTGACCGCTAATTTCCCACCCTGGCTGCACCTGTCATTTGAGCATGTCCCGGAGACTTTCTATGGGTGACGATGATGGGCAAAACACGTAACAATATTAACAAATAAAGGTAACTTGATCACGCTAGTTACGTTAACTGAAAACTTTTACAAAAAGTTCGTAAGTTGGAAGCTTTCGACCTTATCTTAGGTCTTCATCACGCCAATGGAGGACTAAGATTGTTGCCAGATTCTACATTTGAATTTTTCCTATTTTTGTTGCCAAAACTTAGAATTGATCATCGGAATGTAGAGAGGAGATTCGGAATTGCAAGTCATTGAGTTGAAAATAATTTCCAGGCTTTCACGGTAACGGAGGGCAAAACGATTGTCAAAAGAAGCAATTCGTTTTGCTTCGTTCCAGTGGGGAACTACAGAAGTGACTTCCATTGTCAAAATAGACAAGGCAGTATTAGGATTGGCTTTCTAAAGTCTTTTTCATGTTCTAAAATTCTATGGCTAATGCTCCTGTATGTGCTTCCAATGTATAAGTTATCCCCAGTAGAAGAAGAGATAGGAATGCAGTAAACTCCTGGGAGGTTCAGGCTTTCAACTTTGTCCCTATCTCTTTGTAGAAGTTTCAAGATGTTTGGGGTAGATTTAATGGCAAGATGGTAACCAAAACTTCTAAAAAGAATCTGTAACTTATAAGCATAGGAAGGATGGTAAGGAACAGAACCACAGAATTTCAGGTCTTCTTTCTTTTGAGGAAGCAGGCATTCGATTTTCGAATGGTTTTCGTATTTCTTTATGAGGGAGTTGACTGTAACAGCAGGGAAACCATGAGAGAGGGCTATTGTAGAAATTTTGGAGAGTTCTTCTTGAAGAGAGAGTTGGTTGTTGCAAATGATATGAGCCCTGTGGATGTAGGACTTCAATGCTGCGAGCTTGTAGAGATGCAGGGTGAAAGATTTGTAGGGAATGATGTTAGTGGCTGCAGAAGGTTTACGATAGACGGGACGAGTAATGGAGAGATCAGCGTTTGTGTAGATAGATACATCCAGGAAATCAATTTTGTGATTTACTTCCTTAGATATAGTTCCCCACTGGAACGAAGCAAAACGAATTGCTTCTTTTGACAATCGTTTTGCCCTCCGTTACCGTGAAAGCATAGAAATTATGTTCAACTCAATGACTTGCAACTCCGAATCTCCTCTCTACATTCCGATGAACTGGAGATCAATTCTAAGTTTTGGCAACAAAAATAGGAAAAATTCAAATGTAGAATCTGGCAACAATCTTAGTCCTCCATTGGCGTGATGAAGACCTAAGATAAGGTCGAAAGCTTCCAACTTACGAACTTTTTGTAAAAGTTTTCAGTTAACGTAACTAGCGTGATCAAGTTACCTTTATTTGTCTTTCTATGGGTGAGAAATGTGGCGATTTGGTCAGCCACAGTAGAATTGGAACATCGTTATCCATGAAAAGGGCACATATTGTTTCTGCAGCATGCGGTGTGGCATTGTCTTGCTGAAATATCGTCCCGGGGACATCCCGCAGGTACGGAAGGGCAACCAGTAGTAGAATAACATTGACATAATGGGCACTAGTTATCGTGGTATGGACTCTCGCAAGAGGTGATCTGCTTTCGTAAAAAAAAAAAAGAAAAAGAAAAAAAGCATTCCAGGCTATATGATGCCTTGTGTCGGTGTGGTATGGCCAGCATGAATGCACTCTTTCCAACGCCTCTTCCTGCCAGGAAGAGTGTATTTGTACCAAGCATACTGCACCAACCCAAGGCATTATACAGAGATGCCAAGTTCTACTGATCTTCCGTAGTTTCTACGGATCTCGTGCTCAAACTACGGACTTACGAAGGAGGTGTGAAAAACTAGGGATTTTTCCAAAAATCTTGGATATTTCCGGAATGCTTGATTTTTTTTAAGAAGAAAACTGATGATTTTTCTGAAAAACTATACCGTATATACTCCTGTATATAGGTAGAACCCCCGATATTTATATGAGTATCTATCTACACAGGGTTCCCACTTAACCTGGAAAACAGAGAAAACCTGGAATTCTGAGGGAATTTGAAAATGGTTCCAAAAATCAGGGAAAACTCAGGGGAAATTACCCTTTTTTGTAAAAATCAGGGAAAATTACCCCCCCCCCTTTTTTTTTTGTAAAATCAATGGATACTTTATTTTGCCAGAAAAACTTATTTTTTCAAGATTTCAAACTTTTGCTTGCAATTACTGCCCGCCTAGAATTTGGTAGATCTTACTTTCAGTTATATTAAGTATTTCCTTTATTCTCTAAAAAAAGATGCAAAATAGAATTTTTAAAATTGCCAGTTATTAAGCTTCTGTTCAATTTCTGCAGGCAACATGGAACAATTAGGCACAATGGCTCCTGCTTGAAGAAACACTTCACAAGAGAACCAACCAAATGATGGATCAAAGTCCTTTGTCTGTTGGTTCTCTTGAAACATGTTTCTTTGAACAGAGCCATTCCATCATTAAGCTTAGCTGCATTGTGTTATAGAAAAACTGAAACTATTCAACTGACAGATTTTTTCTTACTGTTTCTATGGGAATGTATTTACAAATTCCGTGTGGGTAGTATTCACAGTTATAACATGGAACAATTAGGCGCAATGGTTCCTGCTTGAAGAAACACTTCACAAGAGAACCAACCAAATGATGGATCAAAGTCCTTTGTCTGTTGGTTCTCTTGAAACATGTTTCTTTGAACAGAGCCATTCCATCATTAAGCTTAGCTGCATTGTGTTATAGAAAAACTGAAACTATTCAACTGACAGATTTTTCTTACTGTTTCTATGGGAATGTATTTACAAATTCCGTGTGGGTAGTATTCACAGTTATAACATGGAACAATTAGGCGCAATGGTTCCTGCTTGAAGAAACACTTCACAAGAGAACCAACCAAATGATGGATCAAAGTCCTTTGTCTGTTGGTTCTCTTGAAACATGTTTCTTTGAACAGAGCCATTTCATCATTAAGCTTAGCTGCATTGTGCTATAGAAAAACTGAAACTATTCAACTGACAGATTTTTTCTTACTGTTTCTATGGGAATGTATTTACAAATTCCGTGTGGGTAGTATTCACAGTTATAACATGGAACAATTAGGCACAATGGCTCCTGCTTGAAGAAACACTTCACAAGAGAACCAACCAAATGATGGATCAAAGTCCTTTGTCTGTTGGTTCTCTTGAAACATGTTTCTTTGAACAGAGCCATTCCATCATTAAGCTTAGCTGCATTGTGTTATAGAAAAACTGAAACTATTCAACTGACAGATTTTTTCTTACATATGACCTGTTTCTATGAGAATGAATTTACAAATTCCGTGTGGGTAGTATTCACATTATAACATGAAACAATTAGGCACAATGGCTCCTGCTTGAAGAAACACTTCACAAGAGAACCAACCAAATGATGGATCAAAGTCCTTTGTCTGTTGGCTCTCTTGAAACATGTTTCTTTGAACAGAGCCATTCCATCATTAAGCTTAGCTGCATTGTGTTATAGAAAAACTGAAACTATTCAACTGACAGATTTTTTCTTACATATGACCTGTTTCTATGAGAATGAATTTACAAATTCCGTGTGGGTAGTATTCACATTATAACATGGAACAATTAGGCACAATGGCTCCTGCTTGAAGAAACACTTCGCAAGAGAACCAACCAAATGATGGATCAAAGTCCTTTGTCTGTTGGTTCTCTTGAAACATGTTTCTTTGAACAGAGCCATTCCATCATTAAGCTTAGCTGCATTGTGTTATAGAAAAACTGAAACTATTCAACTGACAGATTTTTTCTTACTGTTTCTATAGGAATGTATTTACAAATTCCGTGTGGGTAGTATTCAGAGTTATAACATGGAACAATTAGGCACAATGGCTCCTGCTTGAAGAAACACTTCACAAGAGAACCAACCAAATGATGGATCAAAGTCCTTTGTCTGTTGGTTCTCTTGAAACATGTTTCTTTGAACAGAGCCATTCCATCATTAAGCTTAGCTGCATTGTGTTATAGAAAAACTGAAACTATTCAACTGACAGATTTTTTCTTACATATGACCTGTTTCTATGGGAATGTATTTACAAATTCCGTGTGGGTAGTATTCAGAGTTATAACATGGAACAATTAGGCACAATGGCTCCTGCTTGAAGAAACACTTCACAAGAGAACCAACCAAATGATGGATCAAAGTCCTTTGTCTGTTGGTTCTCTTGAAACATGTTTCTTTGAACATAGCCATTCCATCATTAAGCTTAGCTGCATTGTGTTATAGAAAAACTGAAACTATTCAACTGACATAATTTTTTCTTACATATGACCTGTTTCTATGGGAATGTATTTACAAATTCCGTGTGGGTAGTATTCAGAGTTATAACATGGAACAATTAGGCACAATGGCTCCTGCTTGAAGAAACACTTCACAAGAGAACCAACCAAATGATGGATCAAAGTCCTTTGTCTGTTGGTTCTCTTGAAACATGTTTCTTTGAACAGAGCCATTCCATCATTAAGCTTAGCTGCATTGTGTTATAGAAAAACTGAAACTATTCAACTGACAGATTTTTTCTTACTGTTTCTATGGGAATGTATTTACAAATTCCGTGTGGGTAGTATTCAGAGTTATAACATGGAACAATTAGGCACAATGGCTCCTGCTTGAAGAAACACTTCACAAGAGAACCAACCAAATGATGGATCAAAGTCCTTTGTCTGTTGGTTCTCTTGAAACATGTTTCTTTGAACATAGCCATTCCATCATTAAGCTTAGCTGCATTGTGTTATAGAAAAACTGAAACTATTCAACTGACATAATTTTTCTTACATATGACCTGTTTCTATGGGAATGTATTTACAAATTCCGTGTGGGTAGTATTCAGAGTTATAACATGGAACAATTAGGCACAATGGCTCCTGCTTGAAGAAACACTTCACAAGAGAACCAACCAAATGATGGATCAAAGTCCTTTGTCTGTTGGTTCTCTTGAAACATGTTTCTTTGAACAGAGCCATTCATCATTAAGCTTAGCTGCATTGTGTTATAGAAAAACTGAAACTATTCAACTGACATAATTTTTCTTACATATGACCTGTTTCTATGGGAATGTATTTACAAATTCCGTGTGGGTAGTATTCACAGTTATAACATGGAACAATTAGGCACAATGGCTCCTGCTTGAAGAAACACTTCACAAGAGAACCAACCAAATGATGGATCAAAGTCCTTTGTCTGTTGGTTCTCTTGAAACATGTTTCTTTGAACAGAGCCATTCCATCATTAAGCTTAGCTGCATTGTGTTATAGAAAAACTGAAACTATTCAACTGACAGATTTTTTCTTACTGTTTCTATGGGAATGTATTTACAAATTCCGTGTGGGTAGTATTCAGAGTTATAACATGGAACAATTAGGCACAATGGCTCCTGCTTGAAGAAACACTTCACAAGAGAACCAACCAAATGATGGATCAAAGTCCTTTGTCTGTTGGTTCTCTTGAAACATGTTTCTTTGAACAGAGCCATTCCATCATTAAGCTTAGCTGCATTGTGTTATAGAAAAACTGAAACTATTCAACTGACAGATTTTTCCTTACTGTTTCTATGAGAATGTATTTACAAATTCCGTGTGGGTAGTATTCACAGTTATAACATGGAACAATTAGGCACAATGGCTCCTGCTTGAAGAAACACTTCACAAGAGAACCAACCAAATGATGGATCAAAGTCCTTTGTCTGTTGGTTCTCTTGAAACATGTTTCTTTGAACAGAGCCATTCCATCATTAAGCTTAGCTGCCTTGTGTTATAGAAAAACTGAAACTATTCAACTGACAGATTTTTTTCTTACATATGACCTGTTTCTATGGGAATGTATTTACAAATTCCGTGTGGGTAGTATTCACAGTTATAACATGGAACAATTAGGTACAATGGCTCCTGCTTGAAGAAACACTTCACAAGAGAACCAACCAAATGATGGATCGCAGTCCTTTGTCTGTTGGCTCTCCTGAAACATGTTTCTTTGAACAGAGCCATTCCATCATTAAGCTTAGCTGCCTTGTGTTATAGAAAAACTGAAACTATTCAACTGACAGATTTTTTTCTTACATATGACCTGTTTCTACGGGAATGTATTTCCAAATTCCGTGTGGGTAGTATTCACAAAAGTTCACGGAACTTTGGTACAGAAAATAATGTGCACAGTTAGTTGTTATTAATGAAAAGCAGGTAATTTTATAAAGACAAATTACGTAAAGAATTTACTTTGGTGAGAAAAATGAATGGAATGGAATGAAATGTAACAATTCTTTGCAACATGACACTCTGGAAAACTTTAAAAACCACCTGGAGAACCTGGAAAAGTCAGGGAATTTTTTTATTACTTTTGAGTGGGAACCCTGCTACAGTTCTAGTTCCTCTTGAAGAAATTCTGTTTCATCTTCCTTCCCTCTGAGTTCTTTTTATTTTTACAGATGTTTCTGGCCTCTTGATGTTGGTCAAGGCCTGTTCACAATGTATAGAAGGATTAACAAAAGTTTTGTTTACTTCTCAAGAATTTGAATGTTGTTGCCAGGTTCCTCGTACTGATTCCAAGTTCCTCAAACTGTTGCCAGTTACCAAACTGGAATGTTTTCACTGTGTATTTTGTAATTCTGTTGCTGTTGTTCTAATTAAGTTGTTTAAAACACCACTTATTAGTTTAGAAGGCTCACTGATGGCACTGTTTTTTTTTTTTGGGGGGGGGGGATGTAGTAACTTTCTTTAATTAGTCTCTTGTTTTTATGAGATTCATAGTCCAATATTTTGATTTCTTCCCATAAGGCTCACATTGGGCAAAACTGCATATGATTTGCTAATGCATGGTTTTGATCTTTGTTATTAATAGCCATCTGATGTTCCTTAATTCTGATTTCCAATTTTTGATATGTTTGTCCAATATAATTGCTGTTGCTACTAAGAGTCTCTTGTTTTTATGAGATTCATAGTCCAATATTTTGATTTCTTCCCATAAGGCTCACATTGGGCAAAACTGCATATGATTTGCTAATGCATGGTTCTGATCTTTGCTATTAATAGCAATCTGATGTTCCTTAATTCTGATTTCCAATTTTTGATATGTTTGTCCAATATAATTGCTGTTGCTACTAAGAGTCTCTTGTTTTTATGAGATTCATAGTCCAATATTTTGATTTCTTCCCATAAGGCTCACATTGGGCAAAACTGCATATGATTTGCTAATGCATGGTTCTGATCTTTGCTATTAATAGCAATCTGATGTTCCTTAATTCTGATTTCCAATTTTTGATATGTTTGTCCAATATAATTGCTGTTGCTACTAAGAGTCTCTTGTTTTTATGAGATTCATAGTCCAATATTTTGATTTCTTCCCATAAGGCTCACATTGGGCAAAACTGCATATGATTTGCTAATGCATGGTTCTGATCTTTGCTATTAATAGCAATCTGATGTTCCTTAATTCTGATTTCCAATTTTTGATATGTTTGTCCAATATAATTGCTGTTGCTACTAAGAGTCTCTTGTTTTTATGAGATTCATAGTCCAATATTTTGATTTCTTCCCATAAAGGTTCACATTTGCATAACTGCATATGATTTGCTAATACACTATTTGGATCTTTGTTATTAATAACCATTTCATGTTCCTTAATTCTGATTTCCAATCTTTGAGATGTTTGTCCAATACAATTACTGTTGCAAATAAGTGGAATTTGATATACAACATTTTTTCTTTCCATCTTGCCTATTGTATTTCTGTATGTTTCTTTATTAGCTAAATATGCTACTTTGTTTTCTGCTGTAGTGGGTACTTTTATGTTATTCTTTATTAAATGATTATTAATTCTGGTATTTAATTTTCCATAATTGGCCATTGGTATACAGAGTGTGGCAAAGAATTTTTAAGACTGGGTCTGTAAAATGAAATAGAAACAAGAAATTATAATTTGTTTTGGTTTGTAATTCAAAATAAGTCCCTCCGGCTTCAATACACTTATTACAGCGATTTAATAATGATTTGAATGCCTGTTCCAGTTCACTTTGCGGAATTGCCTCCAAAGCACGCGTCGAAGCTGTTTGTATGGTCAAAATATCATCAAAATAACACCCTTTTAACATCATTTTAAGTTTTGGGAACAAAGAAAAGTCGCAGGGTGCTAAATCAGATGAATACGGTGGATGATTCAACACACAGACGTTATTTTTTGCCAAACACCTACGAACAAGAAGTGAGGTGTGACTGGGTGCATTATCGTGCAACAAACACCAACTGTTTTCATCTCGATATTCTGGACGAATACGACGAATTCTGCCCATCAAACGCCTCAAAACATTTAAATAAAACTCACCAGCAATTGTTTGTCCACCTGGAGCAAATTATTTGTGGATAATGCCCTTACTATCGAAGAATGTAATGAACATTGTTTTGATTTTCGATGGTACTTTTCTTGTTTTTTTTTTTTTTTGTTTTTTTTTTTTGGCTTGTGGCGAGTTTTTTGACTTCCATTCCGCACTTTGTCGCTTTGTTTTAGGATCATATTAAAAACACCATGTTTCATCACCTGTAACAATCGATTTTAAGAAGTTTGGATCATTTTCAGCGGCTGAAATGATGTCTCTGCAATGTACACTTCTCCTTGATTTTTGTTCATTGTTTAACATGTGTGGAACCAATTTAGCACAGACCATCCTGCATGAAGATTGTTTTGCCCACATCTTCATGCAGGATGGTTCGAATCGTTTCTTTGTTGATGTTTAAAGACTCTTCCATCATTCTTAGTGACGCACATCGATTGTTTGCCACGAAATCACGCACTTTTTCAATAATCTTAGGTGTCCTAGATGAACTTGGTCTTCCGGTATGCTTATCATCTTCTAGCGTATCTCTTCCATCCAAAAAACGTTTGTGCCACAGGAAAACAATTGATCTATTTCAACAAAAACTCACCATAAACTTGTTTCATCATTTGGTACGTTTTTGAGGAACTTTTACCAAGTTTTGCGTTAAATTTAATAACAGCCCTTTGTTCCATCTTAATAATTCAACATGAAAAATAATTTATTTCTGTAATGAACAGCCGTTTCGTTTGAATTACTTTAACAACTGCGCAGTACTTTTGGCAGAAAGCAAGTAGATGGTAACGGTTTATAATGCATTCGCGATTACACTGGTGGCACCACCGTAGGCTGAAATCTAGCGCCAGTCTTAAAAATTCTTTGACGCACTGTGTATACTTGATTATTTTATCAGTTTTTGCAATCTTTTCATTGTTCCTTTTAGATGGTTTTTTGTCTTACATTTTGCACAATGTTAATGATAGTTTTTCTTGGGAAAATCATTGTCTATCAACTTTAATGCCATTTTTGTCATTGCTTCTACTTGATTTGTATCTGATGAAAGTAATTTAGCTTTTGTTATTAAATTTCTTACATATATTATATATCACTAAGCTGTTCTCTGGGCTTCAGATGTTAACTCCACAAAGAAAAAACAAACTATCAGACATTTTTGTTAACTGTTTATTTACTTACTGTTGCAGTATCAAACTTCTCCATTTACAGCGATCTTGACATACAACTCGGGCTTCACTGACATCCATCGCACGCTGAACACAAGATCTTCTATACTTCATACTCGTGATCTTTTTCTCATGCAGAAACTCCTGAATCTGATCCACCCATGTCTTCCTTGGCCTTTCTCTGCCTTTCCTTCCTGCCACTTGGCTAAAAAGATTTTCTTAGTAAGCATTTCATCACTCATTTTTTCAACATGGCCAAACCACTGAAGCATATTAGTCTCCACCTTGCTAACAACATTTTGCTTCACATTACACAACTGCAACACATCTTCATTCCTCACACAATCAGAACGTGTCTTCTCACAAACCCCACGTAAGTAATGCATTTCTCCAGCACTCAAACGACTCCTATGTTTCTTGTGTAATACACACGTTTCACTGCCATACATCAGAGTAGGAACAACTACACTTTCATACACAGCCATGCGGGACTCTCTTGAGAACCCATGATTCTTGTGAAAACCTCCCAAAACAGCTATGACTTTCAATGAAGAATTCACTCGCCTACTAATTTCTTCATCCAATTTGTTCTCTCGGTCAAACATGCTTCCTAAATACACAAACTCATTCACCTGGTCAATCACTGTGCCATTTATACTTACATTACATTCAGTGCTACCAGTTTTTTTCTCAAACACCATAACTTTGGGTTTTCCCTTCTTTATACTCAGTTTGAATTTCATGCAAACTTCGTGCATCCGAGTCAACATACTCTGCAACTCACTTTTGCTCTCTGCCAACAGGACAGTGTCATCAGCATACAGCAATCTGCACACACAGATATCACCAAGACATAAACCAGTATTATCTATTTTGACATCATGCATGCATGCGTCCATAAATATATTAAACAGCCAGGGTGACATTACACAACCTTGTCTAACTCCTGCACCAATGGAAAACCATTTTGATAACACGCCATTCACTCGTACACAAGCTCTACTACCAGCATACATGGCTTTTACACTATTAAGTAGATTCCCAGTAACACCATGTTCATTCAATACCTTCCACAGAAGTGTCATATTTACTCAGTCACAAGCTTTCTCTAAATCTATGAAGGCAGCAAAAACTTTCTTCCCAACAGCCAGATACTTTCCAATCATTATGCTCAATGCAAAAATTTGGTTACTGCAGCCTTTACCAGGCATAAAACCACTCTAAACATCCCACACTTACTCTGATGTAAGACCCCGTACTTTTTCAATAACGACCTTACCAAACACTTTCCCTGGCACACTCAGTAGGCTAATACAACGATAGTTCTTGCATTCAGTCTGATCACCTTTTCCCTTATATAAGGGAACAATAATAGCATCCTTCCAATCCCGAGGGACCATTCCTAACTCCCAGCACAACTGGCAAAATTCAGTTAACCAGTCAATTATAGAGTCACCACCATATTTCAACATCTCTGCAATTATGCCATCAACTCATGGAGCCTTACCATTCTGAAGAGATTTTAGAGCTTTACACACTTCTTCTCTTGAGATCCCTCCTGTGCTTTCATCCCTCATTGTGACATCATCTGCATCTGTCTCAGAATCATGTTTGCTCTCCTGATCTAATAACTTACAGAAGTATTCACCCCATCTGTCACTTAACTCATTGGGCTCCCATATCATTTCCCCAATCTCATTCTTCACACAACTTGCAACTTTGTTTCCCCTATTTTTTCTGAGTCTCATGTACTTCCAGAAGGACTTCCTATCTTTCCAAAAAGCCAGTTCATGCCTTTCCACTTTCTCCTTCCTATCTTTTGCCTTACTGTGGCGAACCAGCTTAGCAGCTTCACGCTTCTTACAGCGATATTCATCCACAGAGACTCTACCTTGCAACATCCCCAAATAGGCTTCCTTGTTTTTCTTTACTGCCTCATCAATCTCACTATTCCACCAAGCATCACCTCTATTGTTACCCACTATTGTGGTGCCACAGACCTCTTCAGCAGCAGTTACAACACACTTCTTAAAACATTCCTACTTCTTGATGTATTAATTTTCACTGCTTTGGAGTGGTATGAGCCAAAATTCAGTAATATGTTCAGAGGGAAGAAAAGATTAAACAAAATTCCTTCAAGTGGAACTAGAACCAAAGTAATATATCTGGGTAGAGCCTTAATAAGTGATTTAATATCTACAGTTTTTGTGTATCTCGTGTATAATTCGTCCCCCGTTTTTTGCATGAACATCTGATTTTTTTTTTTTTAGTACGCCCTGTGTATAGATCGTGCTTCCAGCCACATTTTTTTTTTCCTGTAGGCGTATTTAAAGCTTAACTTTTTTTTTGTACGTCCTGTGTATAGATCGTCCTTCCTGCCACGTTTTTTTTTTTTCTGCAGGCGTATTTAAAGCTTAAAACTCTTTTTTGTACATCCTGTGTATAGATCGTCCTTCCTGCCACGTTTTTTTCTGCAGGCGTATTTAAAGCTTAAAACTTTTTTTTTTTGTACGTCCTGTGTATAGATCGTCCTTCCTGCCACGTTTTTTTTTATTCTGCAGGCGTATTTAAAGCTTAAAACTTTTTTTTTTTTTTTGTACGTCCTGTGTATAGATCGTCCTCCTGCCACGTTTTTTTTTTTTTTTCTGCAGGCGTATTTAAAGCTTAAAACTTTTTTTTTTGTACGTCCCGTGTATAGATCGTCCTTCCTGCCACGTTTTTTTTTTTTTCTGCAGGCGTATTTAAAGCTTAAAACTTTTTTTTTGTATGTCCTGTGTATAGATCGTCCTCCTGCCACGTTTTTTTTTTCTGCAGGCGTATTTAAAGCTTAAAACTTTTTTTTTAGTACGTCCTGTGTATAGATCGTCCTTCCTGCCACGTTTTTTTTTCTGCAGACGTATTTAAAGCTTAAAACTCTTTTTTGTACATCCTGTGTATAGATCGTCCTTCCTGCCACGTTTTTTTTTCTGCAGGCGTATTTAAAGCTTAAAACTTTTTTTTTTTTTGTACGTCCCGTGTATAGATCGTCCTTCCTGCCACGTTTTTTTTTCTGCAGGCGTATTTAAAGCTTAAAACTTTTTTTTTTGTATGTCCTGTGTATAGATCGTCCTCCTGCCACGTTTTTTTTTCTGCAGGCGTATTTAAAGCTTAAAACTTTTTTTTTAGTACGTCCTGTGTATAGATCGTCCTTCCTGCCACGTTTTTTTTTTTTTTCTGCAGGCGTATTTAAAGCTTAAAACTTTTTGTACATCCTGTGTATAGATCGTCCTTCCTGCCACGTTTTTTTTTCTGCAGGCGTATTTAAAGCTTAAAACTTTTTTTTTTTTTTTGTACGTCCTGTGTATAGATCGTCCTTCCTGCCACGTTTTTTTTTTTTCTGCAGGCGTATTTAAAGCTTAAAACTCTTTTTTGTACATCCTGTGTATAGATCGTCCTTCCTGCCACGTTTTTTTTTCTGCAGGCGTATTTAAAGCTTAAAACTTTTTTTTTTTTTGTACGTCCTGTGTATAGATCGTCCTTCCTGCCACGTTTTTTTTTTCTGCAGGCGTATTTAAAGCTTAAAACTTTTTTTTTTTTTGTACGTCCTGTGTATAGATCGTCCTTCCTGCCACGTTTTTTTTCTGCAGGCGTATTTAAAGCTTAAAACTTTTTTTTTTTTTTGTACGTCCTGTGTATAGATCGTCCTTCCTGCCACGTTTTTTTTTTTCTGCAGGCGTATTTAAAGCTTAAAACTTTTTTTTTGTACATCCTGTGTATAGATCGTCCTTCCTGCCACGTTTTTTTTCTGCAGGCGTATTTAAAGCTTAAAACTTTTTTTTTTTTGTACGTCCTGTGTATAGATCGTCCTTCCTGCCACGTTTTTTTTTATTCTGCAGGCGTATTTAAAGCTTAAAACTTTTTTTTTGTACGTCCTGTGTATAGATCGTCCTCCTGCCACGTTTTTTTTTTTTTTTTTCTGCAGGCGTATTTAAAGCTTAAAACTTTTTTTTTTTTTGTACGTCCTGTGTATAGATCGTCCTTCCTGCCACGTTTTTTTTTTTTCTGCAGGCGTATTTAAAGCTTAAAACTTTTTTTTTTGTATGTCCTGTGTATAGATCGTCCTCCTGCCACGTTTTTTTTTTCTGCAGGCGTATTTAAAGCTTAAAACTTTTTTTAGTACGTCCTGTGTATAGATCGTCCTTCCTGCCACGTTTTTTTTCTGCAGGCGTATTTAAAGCTTAAAACTCTTTTTGTACATCCTGTGTATAGATCGTCCTTCCTGCCACGTTTTTTTTTCTGCAGGCGTATTTAAAGCTTAAAACTTTTTTTTTTTTTGTACGTCCTGTGTATAGATCGTCCTTCCTGCCACGTTTTTTTTCTGCAGGCGTATTTAAAGCTTAAAACTTTTTTTTTTTTTTTGTACGTCCTGTGTATAGATCGTCCTCCTGCCACGTTTTTTTTTTCTGCAGGCGTGTTAAAGCTTGAAACTTTTTTTTTTGTACGTCCCGTGTATAGATCGTCCTTCCTGCCACGTTTTTTTTTTTTCTGCAGGCGTATTTAAAGCTTAAAACTTTTTTTTTGTATGTCCTGTGTATAGATCGTCCTCCTGCCACGTTTTTTTTTTTTCTGCAGGCGTATTTAAAGCTTGAAACTTTTTTTTTTGTACGTCCCGTGTATAGATCGTCCTTCCTGCCACGTTTTTTTTTTTTTCTGCAGGCGTATTTAAAGCTTAAAACTTTTTTTTTGTATGTCCTGTGTATAGATCGTCCTCCTGCCACGTTTTTTTTTTTTCTGCAGGCGTGTTAAAGCTTAAAACTTTTTTTTTTTTGTACGTCCTGTGTATAGATCGTCCTTCCTACCACGTTTTTTTTTTCTGCAGGCGTATTTAAAGCTTAAAACTCTTTTTTGTACATCCTGTGTATAGATCGTCCTTCCTGCCACGTTTTTTTTTTTCTGCAGGCGTATTTAAAGCTTAAAACTTTTTTTTTTTGTATGTCCTGTGTATAGATCGTCCTCCTGCCACGTTTTTTTTTTTCTGCAGGCGTGTTAAAGCTTGAAACTTTTTTTTTTTTGTACGTCCCGTGTATAGATCGTCCTTCCTACCACGTTTTTTTTTTCTGCAGGCGTATTTAAAGCTTAAAACTTTTTTTTTTGTACGTCCTGTGTATAGATCGTCCTTCCTGCCAAGTTTTTTTTTCTGCAGCCGTATTTAAAGCTTGAAACTTTTTTTTTTTGTGCGTCCTGTGTATAGATCGTCCTTCCTACCACGTTTTTTTTTCTGCAGGCGTATTTAAAGCTTAAAACTTTTTTTTTTGTACGTCCAGTGTATAGATCGTCCTCCTGCCACGTTTTTTTTTTTCTGCAGGCGTGTTAAAGCTTGAAACTTTTTTTTTGTACGTCCCGTGTATAGATCGTCCTTCCTGCCACGTTTTTTTTTTCTGCAGGCGTATTTAAAGCTTAAAACTTTTTTTTGTATGTCCTGTGTATAGATCGTCCTCCTGCCATTTTTTTTTTTCTGCAGGCGTATTTAAAGCTTAAAACTTTTTTTTTAGTACGTCCTGTGTATAGATCGTCCTTCCTGCCACGTTTTTTTTTTTTTTCTGCAGGCGTATTTAAAGCTTAAAACTTTTTTTTTTTTGTACGTCCTGTGTATAGATCGTCCTCCTGCCAGGTTTTTTTTTTTCTGCAGGCGTGTTAAAGCTTGAAACTTTTTTTTTTGTACGTCCCGTGTATAGATCGTCCTTCCTGCCACGTTTTTTTTTTTTCTGCAGGCGTATTTAAAGCTTAAAACTTTTTTTTTTTTGTATGTCCTGTGTATAGATCGTCCTCCTGCCACGTTTTTTTTTTCTGCAGGCGTGTTAAAGCTTGAAACTTTTTTTTTTGTACGTCCTGTGTATAGATCGTCCTTCCTACCACGTTTTTTTTTCTGCAGGCGTATTTAAAGCTTAAAACTTTTTTTTTTGTGCGTCCTGTGTATAGATCGTCCTTCCTACCACGTTTTTTTTTCTGCAGGCGTATTTAAAGCATTAAAACTTTTTTTTTTGTACGTCCTGTGTATAGATCGTCCTTCCTGCCAAGTTTTTTTTTTCTGCAGCCGTATTTAAAGCTTAAAACTTTTTTTTGTGCGTCCTGTGTATAGATCGTCCTTCCTACCACGTTTTTTTTTCTGCAGGCGTATTTAAAGCTTAAAACTTTTTTTTTGTACGTCCTGTGTATAGATCGTCCTTCCTGCCACGTTTTTTTTTCTGCAGGCGTGTTAAAGCTAGAAACTTTTTTTTTGTACGTCCCGTGTATAGATCGTCCTTCCTGCCACGTTTTTTTTTTCTGCAGGCGTATTTAAAGCTTAAAACTTTTTTTTTGTATGTCCTGTGTATAGATCGTCCTCCTGCCACGTTTTTTTTTTCTGCAGGCGTATTTAAAGCTTAAAACTTTTTTTTGTATGTCCTGTGTATAGATCGTCCTTCCTGCCACGTTTTTTTTTTTCTGCAGGCGTATTTAAAGCTTAAAACTTTTTTTTTTAGTACGTCCTGTGTATAGATCGTCCTTCCTGCCACGTTTTTTTCTGCAGGCGTAATTAAAGCTTAAAACTTTTTTTTTTTGTACGTCCTGTGTATAGATCGTCCTTCCTGCCACGTTTTTTTTTTCTGAAGGCGTATTTAAAGCTTAAAACTTTTTTTTTGTACATCCTGTGTATAGATCGTCCTTCCTGCCACGTTTTTTTATTCTGCAGGCGTATTTAAAGCTTAAAACTTTTTTTTTGTACGTCCTGTGTATAGATCGTCCTTCCTGCCACGTTTTTTTTTATTCTGCAGGCGTATTTAAAGCTTAAAACTTTTTTTTTGTACGTCCTGTGTATAGATCGTCCTCCTGCCACGTTTTTTTTTATTCTGCAGGCGTATTTAAAGCTTAAAACTTTTTTTTTTTTTTTTTCATTCGGTTTAAGAACGGGAAGTCAGGCCACTATGTTTTGGGAACACCCAGTTATACTCCTAGGCGAACTTAATCTGGTTACAGATTGAAGGTTAAGTATTATTTTTTTTCCCCATAGTTAAAGGATATGCCATAAAAAATAAAATGCTAAGTTCAAAAGTTTTCTTGTTTTGAACTTAGCAATTTATTTATTATTATTTTTTTCAAGCATAGTCAAATGTAGTGATTTTTGCAACAATGCCACAAATTCCTGACTTGCACGCATAGTTGGCTGGCTGACAAGTAAACAGAAATGGTGCCACGGAGATCGTTCTGTACGATCCCATGACTTTGTACGGGAATTCGACTTGAGTTCACTACAGAGAAACTACAAACTACGGGCACCACTCATACGGACTACTGATGACTTCGTTCAGAGGCCGCCCCGGTGGTGCAGTGGTCTAAGGCGTTGGCCTCTGATCATTCGTCCGTAAGGGGTCCGGGTTCGAATCCCGGTCAGGCATGGATGTTGTGTTTGTCTTACGGCACTGGCTCTCTCCCTTCCCTGGAACCAGTGACCCTAAATTAGGGACGGGCGACTGCTTATAGCCCATTGAGTTGCTCACGGTGGTCGTTAAACCTCCAATCAATCAATGGATGTTGTGTTTGTCTTACGGCACTGGCTCTCTCCTTCCCTGGAACCAGTGACCCTAAATTAGGGACGGGCGACTGCTTACAGCCCATTGAGTTGCTCACGGTGGTCGTTAAACCTCCAATCAATCAATGGATGTTGTGTTTGTCTTACGGCACTGGCTCTCTCCCTTCCCTGGAACCAGTGACCCTAAATTAGGGACGGGCGACTGCTTATAGCCCATTGAGTTGCTCATGGTGGTCGTTGAACCTCCAATCAAAATACGCCGCCCCGGTGGCGCAGTGCTCTAAGGCGTTGGTCTCTGATCATTCGTCCGTAAGGGGTCCGGGTTCGAATCCCGGTCAGGCATGGATGTTGTGTTTGTCTTACGGCACTGGCTCTCTCCCTTCCCTGGAACCAGTGACCCTAAATTAGGGACGGGCGACTGCTTATAGCCCATTGAGTTGCTCACGGTGGTCGTTAAACCTCCAATCAATCAATGGATGTTGTGTTTGTCTTACGGCACTGGCTCTCTCCCTTCCCTGGAACCAGTGACCCTAAATTAGGGACGGGCGACTGCTTACAGCCCATTGAGTTGCTCACGGTGGTCGTTAAACCTCCAATCAATCAATGGATGTTGTGTTTGTCGTATGGCACTGGCTCTCTCCCTTCCCTGGAACCAGTGACCCTAAATTAGGGACGGGCGACTGCTTATAGCCCATTGAGTTGCTCACGGTGGTCGTTAAATCTCCAATCAAAATACGCCGCCCCGGTGGCGCAGTGGTCTAAGGCGTTGGCCTCTGATCATTCGTCCGTAAGGGGTCCAGGTTCGAATCCCGGTCAGGCATGGATGTTGTGTTTGTCTTACGGCACTGGCTCTCTCCCTTCCCTGGAACCAGTGACCCTAAATTAGGGACGGGCGACTGCTTATAGCCCATTGAGTTGCTCACGGTGGTCGTTAAACCTCCAATCAATCAATGGATGTTGTGTTTGTCTTACGGCACTGGCTCTCTCCCTTCCCTGGAACCAGTGACCCTAAATTAGGGACGGGCGACTGCTTAAAGCCCATTGAGTTGCTCACGGTGGTCGTTAAACCTCCAATCAATCAATGGATGTTGTGTTTGTCTTGCGGCACTGGCTCTCTCCCTTCCCTGGAACCAGTGACCCTAAATTAGGGACGGGCGACTGCTTACAGCCCATTGAGTTGTTCACGGTGGTCGTTAAACCTCCAATCAATCAATGGATGTTGTGTTTGTCGTACGGCACTGGCTCTCTCCCTTCCCTGGAACCAGTGACCCTAAATTAGGGACGGGCGACTGCTTATAGCCCATTGAGTTGCTCACGGTGGTCGTTAAACCTCCAATCAATCAATGGATGTTGTGTTTGTCTTACGGCACTGGCTCTCTCCCTTCCCTGGAACCAGTGACCCTAAATTAGGGACGGATGACTGCTTATAGTCCATTGAGTTGCTCACGGTGGTCGTTAAACCTGCAATCAATCAATGGATGTTGTGTTTGTCTTACGGTACTGGCTCTCTTCTTTCCCTGGAGCCAGTGACCCTAAATTAGGGACGGGCGACTGCTTATAGCCCATTGAGTTGCTCACGGTGGTCGTTAAACCTCCAATCAATCAATGGATGTTGTGTTTGCCTTACGGTACTGGCTCTCTTCCTTCCCTGGAACCAGTGACCCTAAATTATGGACGGGCGACTGCTTATAGCCCATTGAGTTGCTCACGGCGGTCGTTAAACCTCCAATCAAAAAAAAAAAAAAAAAAAAAAAAACTTCCTTCAGATGTTCATATCTCTGCATTATAGCACGGGATGCTATCGGGTCTTTCCCAAACTCTGTTAAAGCCATGAATTTATCGGAGTTTGTGAAAGTCTTATCTGTAACTGTGCTCTCAAGTGAACCACCATGCTCTCTGATACACACCCATTATGGGTACATACAGGTCATTTCCTCCTCCTCCTCATTATTTCTGTATCAGATGCAAGTTACTTTGCATAAATGTTGGTCATAATAAATTGAGCACTCAGTGTATTTCTTTATGTAATTTATCATGTACTTATATGTGTTTGGGTTTTATTGACCTTGATTTCCTTTCCGAATTTAGGCAGAGGTGGACCAGTATGCTACTGCTATGAGAGATGCTGGGTGTAATTGCGAAGCTATAAATTACATGAGGAGATGGAAGTAAGTTCACATTTACTTCTCTTTGCAGAGTTCTCGTGAAACAGATGTGCCAAAATGATAAATTTCAATACCATCATAGCCAGCATTCTGTTTTGATTCTGGCTGACAGGTTTTATGCACATACACAGTGCGTCAAAGCATTTTTAAGACTGGGTCTGTAAAACGAAATAGAAACAAGAAATTATAATTTGTTTCGGTTTGTTATTCAAAATAAGTCCCCCGACTTCAATACACTTGTTACAGCGATTTAATAATGATTCCAATGCCTGTTCCAGTTCACTTTGCGGAATTGCCTCCAAAGCACGTGTCGAAGCTGTTTGTATGGTCAAAATATCATCAAAATAACACCCTTTTAATGTCATTTGAAGTTTTGGGAACAAAGAAAAGTCACAGGGTGCTAAATCAGACAAATACGGTGGATGATTCAACACACTGACGTTATGTTTCGCCAAAAATCTACGAACAAGAAGTGAGGTGTGACTGGGTGCAATATCGTGCAACAAACACCAACTGTTTTCATCCCGATATTCTGGACGAATGCGACGAATTCTGCCCATCAAACGCCTCAAAACATTTAAATAAAACTCACCAGTAATTGTTTGTCCACTTGGAACAAATTCTTTGTGGATAATACCCTTACTATCGAAGAATGTAATGAGCATTGTTTTGATTTTCGATGGAACTTTTCTTGTTTTTCCGGCTTGTGGGGAGTTTTTTTACTTCCATTCCGCACTTTGTCGCTTTGTTTTAGGATCATATTGAAAGCACCATGTTTCATCACCTGTAACAATCGATTTTAAGAAGTTTGGATCATTTTCAGCGGCTGAAATGATGTCTCTGCAATGTTCACTTCTCCTTAATTTTTGTTCATTGGTTAACGTGTGTGGAACAAATTTAGCACAGACTTTTGTTTTGCCCAAATCTTCATGCAGGATGGTTCGAATCGTTTCTTTGTTGATGTTTAAAGACTCTTCCATCATTCTTAGTGACACACATCGATTGTTTGCCACGAAATCACGCACTTTTTCAATAATCTCAGGTGTCCTAGATGAACTTGGTCTTCCGGTATGCTTATCATCTTCTAGCGTCCAAAAAACGTTTGTGCCACAGGAAAACATTTGATCTACTTAAACAAAATTCACCGTAAACTTGTTTCATCATTTGGTACGTTTCCGAGGAACTTTTACCAAGTTTTGCGTTAAATTTAATAACAGCCCTTTGTTCCATCTTAATAATTGAACATGAAAAAAATTTGACTTCTCTAATGAACGGCCGTTTCGTTTGAGTTACTTTAACAACTGCGCAGTACTTTTGGCAGAAAGCAAGCAGATGGTCACAGTTTATAACGCATTCGCGATTACACTGGTGACGCCACCGTAGGCTGAAATCTAGCGCCAGTCTTAAAAATTCTTTGACGCACTGTGTATGATGGATTTGTTTACATTTTAGACCACAGCTTTTCACATGTCATTGTAAAATAAATTTCCAAATTTCTGTTAGTTACATCCTCAACTGTGCCCCCCCACTTTGAGGGGTAGGGGGCATAGCTATAGATAATAAGTGGAAGGTATGGTTATTCTGTTATCAAGACATCTTGAAGAAACAATATTCCTTCCATCTGCCAATAGCATACATGCGATGCAAAAGAGACATTGATTTCACACCAAGAAGAAGAAAATTACATTTAGATTTTTTCACTTTCCATCTTATGTATTTTATTGTGAGTTCATTGAAATAAACAGTAGTGCCTCCCAATAAGGGACACCCATAGAACCGGGCATTTTGTCCCTTAGATAGAGGTGTACCTTAATGGGAGGTTCTTAACAAAATGCAAATTAAATAAATACTAATAAACATTTCATTTTAATAAGGAATGTAAATGTTATATGTAAATAACAGTAAATCTTAAATATGATAAAAATACAAAATGCATGTGTGTAAAGCAGAAATACAGTACATGCATGATGATGATGGGCAAAACGCGTAACAATATTAACAAATAAAGGTAACTTGATCACGCTAGTTACGTTAACTGAAAACTTTTACAAAAAGTTCGTAAGTTGGGAGCTTTCTACCTTATCTTAGGTCTTCATCACGCCAATGGAGAACTAAGATTGTTGCCAGATTCTACATTTGAATTTTTCCTATTTTTGTTGCCAAAACTTAGAATTGATCATCGGAATGTAGAGAGGAGATTCGGAGTTGCAAGTCATTGAGTTGAAAATAATTTCCAGGCTTTCACGGTAGCGGAGGGCAAAACGATTGTCAAAAGAAGCAATTCGTTTTGCTTCGTTCCAGTGGGGAACTATATCTAAGGAAGTAAATCACAAAATTGATTTCCTGGATGTATCTATCTGCAGAAACGCTGATCTCTCCATTACTCGGTCCGTCTATCGTAAACCTTCTGCGGCCACTAACATCATTCCCTACAAATCTTTCACCCTGCATCTCTACAAGCTTGCAGCATTGAAGTCCTACATCCACAGGGCTCATATCATTTGCAACAACCAACTCTCTCTTCAAGAAGAACTCTCCAAAATTTCTACAATAGCCCTCTCTCATGGTTTCCATGCTCTTACAGTCAACTCCCTCCTAAAGAAATATGAAAACCATTCGAAAATTGAATGCCTCCTCCTTCATAAGAAAGAAGACCTGAAATTCTGTGGTTCTGTTCCTTACCATCCTTCCTATGCTTATAAGTTACAGATTCTTTTCCCTTATAAAGAAATATGAAAACCATTCGAAAATTGAATGCCTCCTCCTTCATAAGAAAGAAGACCTGAAATTCTGTGGTTCTGTTCCTTACCATCCTTCCTATGCTTATAAGTTACAGATTCTTTTAGAAGTTTTGGTTACCATCTTGCCATTAAATCTACCCCAAACATCTTGAAACTTCTACAAAGGGATAGGGACAAAAGCCTGAACCTCCCAGGAGTTTACTGCATTCCTATCTCTTCTTCTACTGGGGATAACTTATACATTGGAAGCACATACAGGAGCATTAACCATAGAATTTTAGAACATAGAAAAGATGTTTCGAAAGCCAATCCCAATACTGCCTTGTCTATTTTGACAACGGAAGACACTTCTGCAGTTCCCCACTGGAACGAAGCAAAACGAATTGCTTCTTTTGACAATCGTTTTGCCCTCCGTTACCGTGAAAGCATAGAAATTATTTTCAACTCAATGACTTGCAACTCCGAATCTCCTCTCTACATTCCGTTGATCTGGAGATCAATTCTAAGTTTTGGCAACAAAAATAGGGAAAATTCAAATGTAGAATCTGGCAACAATCTTAGTCCTCCATTGGCGTGATGAAGACCTAAGATAAGGTCGAAAGCTTCCAACTTACGAACTTTTTGTAAAAGTTTTCAATTGACGTAACTAGCGTGATCAAGTTACCTTTATTTGACAGTACATGCATTATAGTACAGAACCTGTATGTGAAAAAAGTGGAAAGTATGTATTAGTGATTTGCTATGAGCACCAATATGAAAGGGGGGGGAGTGGGGGAGTACTATCAAACATTCTGTGATGCGTATTCTGCGGAATTTCCGTGCATTGCAAAATCTTCAAAAAAGGAAAAATATGCATTTTGCACTGCGTGCCATGTAATTCCAGTTTTTCGCGTGGGGGAAGGAATGATATTACTAATCATATTTCAAGTGCCCAGCACAAATCTAATGTTGACCGTGGAAAAAAACATACGAAATTAACTTCCTTTGTTAAAAGTTTTAATGAACTGGATGTGATTCGTGCAAAATGTTCACTTTGTCTTTAGTTGAGCATAATTTACCAATTAGTGTCACTCATTTATTTCATTTTTTTTAATTTGACTGTCTCATCGCCCTTCTCGCTGTAAGATAATCCTAGCATGAAAATGGTTTATTTTTGAAAACATTTTAGTTTGTTCCATGACGGCGTGGGATACGATCCTGTTGGATTTGGGGGTCAAAGGGTGTGGAACATTCTTCTGTTTAGATGCAAGCTTCCGTAAAAATAAATTTTTATCTCTTTATAGATCATAATGATATAGCATAGTAATGAGAAATTCTGTATGGATAATCGAAATAAACTTGCCGATAAATTCAAACATATGTAGATATATCAATTAAAAGTTGTTACTTGAGTTAGGTAACATATCGTTTTTTAATCGATATGTTCAGTACATTTAATCAATATGCGCGACAAGTTATTTCATTGGATATATCAATTAAAAATTTCATCGTATATATCGATTTTTTTTTCTTTACGATTTTCGGTTTCTGAAAGTTGGCAGGTATGTGTTGTACGTAATTACTCTAAATAATCTGACAAAAGGGTTTGTTTTGAAGCTTCCAATTTACAGGCATTTTACTCCACACGAATATTAAGTTTACTAATTAAATTGAGTCCTTCACTGACATTCAAAAAGAACTTGTGCAACTGTCGGGCATATTTTAAGTTTTCCTTAAAGTTTTTTGATACCACAGCTTTCCTCCTCCTCATCTTCCTCATAACTTTCCAGATCCTACAGGAATAAAAGCCCTGATGTCTTCATTAGTATCATCAGTACACAGTTGTTCAGCAATCACAATATACTCCTCTATCACAATATTATTACCACTGTCTTTTAACACATTCACACAATTCTGTATTTTCTTCAGTGTACTCACTCAGTTCATTTACACTGGAAATTGAAATAGTGAAGCCTGATTTTTTAAAAAAACTGTTTAACACATTTTAGAGGTACAGATTTAACAACCGTAGTTATCCACCGTATTGCATTCAATACATTGGAAGACTTGGCAAGCTGTTTGCTGTTTTCTCAAGAACAACTCTGAGAAAGATCATGCCATAGAAACAGTTTTCCATATGCAGTCTTGAAGCTTCTGATGATAACTTGGTCAATAGGCTGCAATATTGATGTCGTATTAGGTGGAAAGAGCATTAATTTCACAAATTTTAGTTTTAAATTAATGATATTTGAGTGGAACAGTTCCTTATTAAAGAAATATTTGGTTTCTGTAAGTGTCCTTATAATAAATGCCCATTATTTGGAGGTAAATACTTTAGGATCACTGTACCAAAGGACTGAGACTAGGAGAATTGTCTCCTGAATAGAATAAAGGTGTCCCTTACTTGGAGGTAAATACATTAGGATCCGTATGCCAAGGGACTGGGACAAGGAGAATTGTCCCTGAAATGGAGGTGTCCCTTATTAGGAACCCTATATCAAGGAAATGGGACTAGGAGAGTTGTCCCTCAAATAGAGGTGTATCTTATTCAGTGATAAATACATTAGGATCCCTATGCCAAGGGACTAGGACTAGGAGAATTGTCCCTGAAATGGAGGTGTCCCTTATTAGGAAGTAAATACATTAGGATCCCTATAGCAAGGAAATGGGACTAGGAGAGTTGTACCTTAAGTAGAGGTGTCCCTTATTCAGTGATAAATGCATTAGGATCCCTATGCCAAGGGACTGGGACTAGGAGAATTGTCCCTGAAATGGAGGTGCCCCTTTTTAGGAAGTAATTACATTAGGATCCCTATAGCGAGGAAATGGGACTAGGAGAGTTGTCCTTTATTCAGAGATAAATACATTAGGATCCTTATGCCAAGGGACTGGGACTAGGAAAATTGTCCCTGAAATGGAGGTATCCCTTATTAGGAAGTAAATACATTAGGATCCCAATAGCAAGGAAATGGGACTAGGAGCATTGTCCCTTAAATAGAGGTGTCCCTTATTTAGAGATAAATACATTAGGATCCCTATGCCAAGGGACTGGGACTAGGGGAATTGTCCCTGAAGTGGAAGTGTCCCTCATTAGGAAGTAAACACATTAGGATCCCTATAGGAAGGAAATGGGACTAGGAGAGTTGTCCCTTATATAGAGATGTCCCTTATTCAGAGATAAATACATTAGGATCCCTATGCCAAGGGACTGGGACTAGGAGAATTGTCCCTGAAATAGAGGTGTCCCTTATTAGGAAGTAAATACATTGGGATCCCTATAGCAAGGAAATGGGACTAGGAGAGGTGTCCCTTATTGAGAGATAAATACATTAGGATCCCTATGCCAAGGGACTGGGACTAGGAGAATTGTCCCTGAAATGGAGGTGTCCCTTATTAGGAAGTAAATACATTAGGATCCCTATAGCAAAGAAATGGGCCTAGGAGAATTGTCCCTTAAGTAGAGGTGTCCCTTATTCAGAGATAAATACATTACGATCCCTATGCCAAGGGACTGGGACTAGGAGAATTGTCCCTGAAATGGAAGTTTCCCTTATTACGAAGTAAATACATTAGGATCCCTATAACAAGGAAATGGGACTAGGAGAGTTGCCCGTTAAATAGAGGTGTCCCTTATTCAGAGATAAATACATTTGGATCCCTATACCAAGGGACTGGGACTAGGGACCCTTAAATAGAAGTGTCCCTTAAAGGAGGTAACATTGTATATAGATATTTTACAAAAAATCCAACCCTGTTTTGCATTTGACTGTTTATATTGCGTAGTGGCCCATGGAGAGCAGCGGTCTCAACGTGAACAAATTGCTGCCGACTGCACGTAGAGGATTCACATAACACTCCTTTGGAAGTACTTCTAAAAATAAAAAATAAATATTTTTCCACCCAAAGTTAGATTCCCAACCGGAATAAATACTGCTAATATGATAAATGTGAAACCTAATACCATTTCAAATTGAGACTGTGTAGTATCTTGCTTCTAGACATGAAGGAATGCCTCATAATTTTCCCTGCCCAACTGCGGGATGCCGTTTTATGAACTGGACACGCAGTGAGTCAGATACCAGATAAGTCTCACATAGCTGTTGGGGGACCCACCTGCAGCCAATCGGGCATCTCTCCTCTCCTGAGTTTTCTCAGCAAGCATTTTCACAGCTCATAAGATCAGTTTATTTTTCTACGTTTCCTTGAACTGCTGTGTTATCCCGTGAATTGCAACCTTTCTCTAAAAATTATGCTTTAGGATCAACTTTGCAAATAAAGATTATACTGCAACCACCCCCCCCAAACTTTATGCTCTGCAAATTATACAAAGGAATTTGTTTCTTTTCGTGAATCTCATGTTCTAGGGTGTTAGGATCAACTTTGCAAATAAAGATTATACTGCATACTGCACCCCCCCCCCAAAAAAAACTTTATGCTCTGCAAATTATACAAAGGAATTTGTTTCTTTTCGTGAATCTCATGTTCTAGGGTGTTAGGATCAACTTTGCAAATAAAGATTATACTGCATACTGCACCCCCCCCCAAAAAAAAAACTTTATGCTCTGCAAATTATACAAAGGAATTTGTTTCTTTTCGTGAATCTCATGTTCTAGGGTTAGGATCAACTTTCCAAATAAAAATTATACTGCACCCCCCCCCCCCCCAAAAAAAAAACTTTATGCTCTGCAAATTATACAAAGGAATTTGTTTCTTTTCGTGAATCTCATGTTCTAGGTTTAGGATCAACTTTGCAAATAAAGATTATACTGCACCCCCCACCCCCACCCCACCCCCCCACCCCCAACTTTATGCTCTGCAAATTATACAAAGGAATTTGTTTCTTTTCGTGAATCTCATGCTCTAGGGTTAGGATCAACTTTGCAAATAAAGATTATACTGCCCCCCCAACTTTATGCTCTGCAAATTATACAAAGGAATTTGTTTCTTTTCGTGAATCTCATGTTCTAGGGTTAGGATCAACTTTGCAAATAAAGATTATACTGCACCCCCCCCCCCCAAACTTTATGCTCTGCAAATTATACAAAGGAATTTGTTTCTTTTCGTGAATCTCATGTTCTAGGGTTAGGATCAACTTTGCAAATAAAGATTATACTGCACACACCCCCCACACACACACACACACAAACTTTATGCTCTGCAAATTATACAAAGGAATTTGCTTCTTTTCGTGAATCTCGTGTTCTAGGGGTTATACAATGTTGCTGATTATATAAAGAAAAAATATTGTACTTTCTTTTTTAAGTGATTGTAGGGACGGAGCTTGTATGTTAATTAGCATATGCTTATGCCAACCTTGCTCCCATGTGTTTGAGAAGATTGTCTCACAGCATGCAAAATAAAATAAGGTTCTTTTTACAAATAAAACTATTTATCAGCAAATGCTGATGATAGCCCGGAGTTCTTTCTCTCAGATTTTTATCAACATATCTGCTATTCAAGAGAGGGGAGGGTAGAATATTAGACAAACATTGAGGCATAAAATATTCATTAGGCCCTAGTACTAAACTTAACAATTTTATTGTTTCAGAGTTTGGCCATTATTGTTCTCTAGCATGGACTACCAGGGTTCCCACTCAACCTGGAAAACAGGGAAAACCTGGAATTCTCAGGGAATTTTAAAATAGTTCCAAAACTCAGAGAAAATTGCCCTTTTTTTTTTTTTTTTTTTTTTTTTGTAAAAATCAATGGATACTTTATTTTGCCAAAAAAACTTATTTTTCAAGATTTCAAACTTTTGCTTGCAATTACTGCCTGCTTAGAATTTGTTAGATCTTACTTTCAGTTATATTAAGTATTTCCTTTATTCTCTTAAAAAAGATGCAAAATTGAATTTTTAAAATTGCCAGTTATTAATTAAGCTTTTGTTCAATTTCTGCAGGCAGTTATAACATGGAACAATTAGGCACAATGGCTCCTGCTTAGAAAAACACTTGAACCAACCAAATGATGGATCAAAGTCCTTTGTCTGTTGGTTCACTTGAAACATGTTTCTTTGAACAGAGCCATTCCATCATTAAGCTTAGCTGCATTGTGTTATAGAAAAACTGAAACTATTCAACTGACAGATTTTTCTTATATAGGACCTGTTTCTATGGGAATGTATTTACAAATTCCGTGTGGGTAGTATTCACAGTTATACATGGAGCAATTAGGCACAATTGCTCCTGCTTGAAGAAACACTTCACAAGAGAACCAACCAAATGATGGATCAAAGTCCTTTCTCTGTTGGTTCTCTTGAAACATGTTTCTTTGAACAGAGCCATTCCATCATTAAGCTTAGCTGCATTGTGTTATAGAAAAACTGAAACTATTCAACTGACAGATTTTTTCTTACATATGACCTGTTTCTATGGGAATGTATTTACAAATTCCGTGTGGGTAGTGTTCACAGTTATAACATGGAACAATTAGGCACAATGGCTCCTGCTTGAAGAAACACTTCACAAGAGAACCAACCAAATGATGGATCAAAGTCCTTTGTCTGTTGGTTCACTTGAAACATGTTTATTTGAACAGAGCCATTCCATCATTAAGCTTAGCTGCATTGTGTTATAGAAAAACTGAAACTATTCAACTGACAGATTTTTTCTTACATAGGACCTGTTTCTATGGGAATGTATTTACAAATTCCGTGTGGGTAGTATTCACAGTTATACATGGAACAATTAGGCACAATTGCTCCTGCTTGAAGAAACACTTCACAAGAGAACCAACCAAATGATGGATCAAAGTCCTTTGTCTGTTGTCTCTCCTGAAACATGTTTCTTTGAACAGAGCCATTCCATCATTAAGCTTAGCTGCATTGTGTTATAGAAAAACTGAAACTATTCAACTGACAGATTTTTTTCTTACATAGGACCTGTTTCTATGGGAATGTATTTACAAATTCCGTGTGGGTAGTATTCACAGTTATAACATGGAACAATTAGGCACAATGGCTCCTGCTTGAAGAAACACTTCACAAGAGAACCAACCAAATGATTGATCAAAGTCCTTTGTCTGTTGTTCTCTTGAAACATGTTTCTTTGAACAGAGCCATTCCATCATTAAGCTTAGCTGCATTGTGTTATAGAAAAACTGAAACTATTCAACTGACAGATTTTTTCTTACATAGGACCTGTTTCTATGGGAATGTATTTACAAATTCCGTGTGGGTAGTATTCACAGTTATAACATGGAGCAATTAGGCACAATTGGCTCCTGCTTGAAGAAACACTTCACAAGAGAACCAACCAAATGATGGATCAAAGTCCTTTGTCTGTTGGTTCTCTTGAAACATGTTTCTTTGAACAGAGCCATTCCATCATTAAGCTTAGCTGCATTGTGTTATAGAAAAACTGAAACTATTCAACTGACAGATTTTTTCTTACATATGACCTGTTTCTATGGGAATGTATTTACAAATTCCGTGTGGGTAGTATTCACAGTTATAACATGGAACAATTAGGCACAATGGCTCCTGCTTGAAGAAACACTTCACAAGAGAACCAACCAAATGATGGATCAAAGTCCTTTGTCTGTTGGTTCTCTTGAAACGTGTTTCTTTGAACAGAGCCATTCCATCATTAAGCTTAGCTGCATTGTGTTATAGAAAAACTGAAACTATTCAACTGACAGATTTTTTCTTACATATGACCTGTTTCTATGGGAATGTATTTACAAATTCCGTGTGGGTAGTATTCACAGTTATAACATGGAACAATTAGGCACAATGGCTCCTGCTTGAAGAAACACTTCACAAGAGAACCAACCAAATGATGGATCAAAGTCCTTTGTCTGTTGGTTCTCTTGAAACATGTTTCTTTGAACAGAGCCATTCCATCATTAAGCTTAGCTGCATTGTGTTATAGAAAAACTGAAACTATTCAACTGACAGATTTTTTCTTACATATGACCTGTTTCTATGGGAATGTATTTACAAATTCCGTGTGGGTAGTATTCACAGTTATAACATGGAACAATTAGGCACAATGGCTCCTGCTTGAAGAAACACTTCACAAGAGAACCAACCAAATGATAGATCAAAGTCCTTTGTCTGTTGGTTCTCTTGAAACATGTTTCTTTGAACAGAGCCATTCCATCATTAAGCTTAGCTGCATTGTGTTATAGAAAAACTGAAACTATTCAACTGACAGATTTTTTTCTTACATATGACCTGTTTCTATGGGAATGTATTTACAAATTCCGTGTGGGTAGTATTCACAGTTATAACATGGAACAATTAGGCACAATGGCTCCTGCTTGAAGAAACACTTCACAAGAGAACCAACCAAATGATGGATCAAAGTCCTTTGTCTGTTGGTTATCTTGAAACAATGTTTCTTTGAACAGAGCCATTCCATCATTAAGCTTAGCTGCATTGTGTTATAGAAAAACTGAAACTATTCAACTGACAGATTTTTTCTTACATAGGACCTGTTTCTATGGGAATGTATTTACAAATTCCGCGTGGGTAGTATTCACAAAAGTTCACTGAACTTTGGTACAGAAAATAATGTGCACAGTTAGTTGTTATTAATGAAAAGCAGGTAATTTTATAAAATAAAGACAAATTACGTAAAGAATTTACAAGTGTGTGCTTTGGTGAGAAAAATGAATGGAATGGAATGAAATGTAACAATTCTTTGCGACATGCCACTCTGGAAAACTTTAAAAAACCACCTGGAGAACCTGGAAAAGTCAGGGAATTTTTTTTTTTACTTTTGAGTGGGAACCCTGACTACTTCAGTTGCTACCGACTCAGTAATTCGAAAAATTTGTCTTCCATCTCATGGGCCTTACTCAAAAGTCAGTTCGTTCCCTAAACGCTTATCCTATCACGTAAACAAGAGCCCTCACTGACCTGCTTCGTTTCGTGCACGTTACACTCTTTTCTCTTTCTAACAATAAAAGAAAGGCTTAATGCTTCCTTTCCGCGCACGTGGTCCTTACTCGTAAACGACAGCCCTTACCGGCCTAAATCGTTTCGTACATGCCACGCTCTTCTCTTCTCTCCAACGAAAAAGAAAAGGCTTAATGCCTCATCTCAGCACCCATGGACTTCCCAGACTCTACACCTCACGAAAAACACTTCCTGCTCCTACGAGCACTCAACGCCAATTCTTCTCCGACGTAAAATTTCAGAAGATACAACTTTCTCGCTACCCATTGGCTCCTGCTTTCCTCCCTCTTTTCAGTGGTCTCGTGCTTCCCTGGTGTGGAGCGTGCTCAAAGATGGCTGTCTCACCCCTCTCTGCAGCCCCTACACCCTTCCGTGCCTTCCGACTTCTAACCTGACCTTTGACCTTCTTTTGCGTGGACCCCGAAGCATCCTTGAGCCTCCCCTTCTTCTGCGTCCCCTGCAAACCTGAGATCGCCCCGGCTAGGGACAATAGCTGTGGCCTCTGTGAATACATAGAATAACGACTGTATACATTGGAATGTCGTCGAAATACTGCATTCCTCAGACGTCTGGCGTCTTGTTATTTCAACATCGTTTTCTTGCGTGTCTTCGCCCAAAATGGTGATCGTTAATAGTTTCTCACAGGTGATCCTCAAACACACATGAGCTTGACTGGAATATTTACATTTCCATGAAATTACATAATTTAATATCAATCACATAATTCCGTAATATTTCAGTCTCTATAAATTATGCAAACAGGGTTCCCACTCAACCTGGAAAACCTGGAATTTACAGGGAATTTGAAAATGGTTCCAAAAATCAGGGAAAACTCAAGGAAAATTAACCTTTGTTTTTTTTTTTTTGTAAAAATCAATGGATACTTTATTTTGCCAAAAAAAAAAAAAAAAATATTTTTTCAAGATTTCAAACTTTTGCTTGCAATTACTGCCTGCCTAGAATTTGGTAGATCTTACTTTAAGTTATATTAAGTATTTCCTTTATTCTCTAAAAAAAAATGCAGAATTGAATTTTTAATATTGCCAGTTTTAAGCTTTTGTTGAATTTCTGCAGGCAGATGTTATAACATGGAACAATTAGGCACAATGGCTCCTGCTTGAAGAAACACTTCACAAGAGAACCAACCAAATGATGGATCAAAGTCCTTTGTCTGTTGGTTCTCTTGAAACAATGTTTCTTTGAACAGAGCCATTCCATCATTAAGCTTAGCTGCATTGTGTTATAGAAAAACTGAAACTATTCAACTGACAGATTTTTTCTTACATATGACCTGTTTCTATGAGAATGTATTTGCAAATTCCGTGTGGGTAGTATTCACAGTTATAACATGGAACAATTTGGCACAATGGCTCTTGCTTGAAGAAACACTTCACAAGAGAACCAACCAAATGATGGATCAAAGTCCTTTGTCTGTTGGTTCTCTTGAAGCATGCTTCTTTGAACAGAGCCATTCCATCATTAAGCTTAGCTGCATTGTGTTATAGAAAAACTGAAACTATTCAACTGACAGATTTTTTCTTACATATGACCTGTTTCTATGGGAATGTATTTACAAATTCCGTGTGGGTGGTATTCACAGTTATAACATGGAACAATTTGGCACAATGGCTCCTGCTTGAAGAAACACTTCACAAGAGAACCAACCAAATGATGGATCCAAGACCTTTGTCTGTTGGTTCTCTTGAAACGTGTTTCTTTGGACAGAGCCATTCCATCATTAAGCTTAGCTGCATTGTGTTATAGAAAAACTGAAACTATTCAACTAACAGATTTTTTCTTACATATGACCTGTTTCTATGGGAATGTATTTACAAATTCTGTGTGGGTAGTATTCACAAAAGTTCATGGAACTTTGGTACAGAAAATAATTCACACAGTTAGTTGTTATTAATGAAAAGCGGGTAATTTTATAAAGGCAAATTACGTAAAGAATTTACAAGTGTGTGCTTTGGTGAGAAAAATGAATGGAATGGAATGAAATGTAACAATTCTTTGCAACATGCCTCTCTGGAAAACTTTAAAAACCACCTGGAGAACCTGGAAAAGTCAGGGATTTTTTTTATTACTTTTGAGTGGGAACCCTGGCAAATTAGCGTCCATTATATAGTTTATGCAAGCGATTAATTCTTCGCCCCTACAGTGATGGTCAAATAAATTAATATGTGTATAAAACTTGCTTGGAGAGCATTTGGATGAAGCAGTGTAATTTCCCATTATGTTTTAAACAAAAAGTGTGTAAGCAATGAATCCTTCCCATTTCTACTTGTGAATAAGAGACATGGATCTTTACTATGTTTCGATTCACCCTAAGATAGCACTGCAGTTTAAGGTACAAGAGCCTACGCACTCACTGAGCCTTCGGGGACGGCCGAGAATTATGTTCATCCGCGTCACTCCCCACTGTGCCGTCCCGGTGGCGCAGTGGTCTAAGGCGCTGGCCTCTGATCGTTCGTCCGTAAGGGGTCCAGGTTCGTATCCCGGTGAGGCATGGATGTTGTGTTTGTCTTACGGCACTGGCTCTCTCCCTTCCCTGGAACCAGTGACCCTAAATTAGGGACGGGCGACTGCTTATAGCCCATTGAGTTGCTCACGGTGGTCGTTAAACCTCCAATCAATCAATGGATGTTGTGTTTGTCTTACGGCACTGGCTCTCTCCCTTCCCTGGAACCAGTTACCCTAAATTAGGGACGGGCGACTGCTTATAGCCCATTGAGTTGCTCATGGTGGTCGTTAAACCTCCAATCAATCAATGGATTTTGTGTTTGTCTTACGGCACTGGCTCTCTCCCTTCCCTGGAACCAGTGACCCTAAATTAGGGACGGGCGACTGCTTATAGCCCATTGAGTTGCTCACGGTGGTCGTTAAACCTCCAATAAAAAAAAAAAAAAAAAAAAAACTCCCCACTGTGTCCCACTTTCCGTGAATCACTTTCCCCATCAACTCATTGGCATTCTTGTCTCTCAAGCACTGCATATCTATGCATTTGTGTTGGTCTAAGTTTAAAACTTAATTTCTGGGAATAGATCATTTTTAGATTTGTCTAAAATAACTATGTATATATTTATAAGTAAACCGCTAGGACAATATAAAGTGTGATTCTGGGCAATAAATGCGTTTGTTTTCACGGAAAATGTTCAGAACTACTTTTAGTCGCGGCGATAGGTTTCACGGACCTTCCCTTTCAGTGTCATCTTAGGGTGAATCGAAGTATAAAGAACACCATTCAGAGGCTGCAGACAATGGAAAGAAGCCTGGGAAGATGCATGCTTGGTATAAGCAGGAGGGTTAGAAAGAGGAATACATAACAAGACTTGATAACATTGTAAATAACAAGACTTGATGACATTGTGATGAAAGCAAATACCGTCAAGTGGCAATAGGCTGGGCATATTGCTACAAGAACTGACCACCATTGAACAATTGAAATACTAAATTAGATTCCAAGGGAAAGAAAAAAATGCAGAAGGAGACAATGTGAGAAATGGGTAGATGAAATGCAAAAGCATGCTGGAGTGACTTGAAAGTAACTGACTCAAGGTAGAAAGTTGTTGAAGAGACTTGGGGAGACCTTCATCTGGCAGTAGAGTGATTATGGTTACCAAAGAAGGCAATATGAAAAATGGCTGGATGAAATGCGAAAAGCATGTTGAAGTGACTTGAAACAGACTGGCTCAAGGTAGAAGGACTTGGGAGACCGTCTGGCAGAGGATTGATTATGATTGTCAAAGACGACAGCGTGAGAAATTGCTGGATAAAATGCAAAAGCATGATGGAGTGACTTGAAAGAGACAGGCTCAAGGTAGAAAGCTGTGGAAGAGACTTGGGAAGACCTTCATCTGGCAGTGGACTGATTATGGTTGCAGAAGAAGACAATGTGAGACCCTGAAAAAGACTGTGAGAAATAGAATGAAATGCAAAAGCATGCTGGAGTGACTTGAAAGAGACAGGCTCAAGGTAGAAAGCTGTGGAAGAGACTTGGGAAGACCTTCATCTGGCAGTGGACTGATTATGGTTGCAGAAGAAGACAATGTGAGACCCTGAAAAAGACTGAGAAATAGAATGAAATGCAAAATCATGCTGGAGTGACTTGAAAGAGACAGGCTCAAGGTAGAAAGCTATGGAAGAGACTTGGGAAGACCTTCATCTGGCAGTGGACTGATTTTGGTTGCAGAAGAAGACAATGTGAGACCCTGGAAAAGGCTGTGAGAAATAGAATGAAATGAAAAATCATGCTGGAGTGACTTGAAAGAGACAGGCTCAAGGTAGAAAGCTATGGAAGAGACTTGGGAAGACCTTCATCTGGCAGTGGACTGATTATGGTTGCAGAAGAAGACAATGTGAGACCCTGGAAAAGGCTGTGAAAAATAGAATGAAATGCAAAATCATGCTGGAGTGACTTGAAAGAGACAGGCTCAAGGTAGAAAGCTGTGGAAAAGACTTGGGAAGACCTTCGTCTGGCAGTGGACTGATTATGGTTGCAGAAGAAGACAATGTGAGACCCTGAAAAAGACTGTGAGAAATAGAATGAAATGCAAAATCATGCTGGAGTGACTTGAAAGAGACAGGCTCAAGGTAGAAAGCTGTGGAAGAGACTTGGGAAGACCTTCATCTGGCAGTGGACTGATTATGGTTGCAGAAGAAGACAATGTGAGGCCCTGAAAAAGACTGTGAGAAGTAGAATGAAATGCAAAAGCATGCTGGAGTGACTTGAAAGAGACAGGCTCAAGGTAGAAAGCTGTGGAAGAGACTTGGGAAGACCTTCATCTGGCAGTGGACTGATTATGGTTGCAGAAGAAGACAATGTGAGACCCTGAAAAAGACTGTGAGAAATAGAATGAAATGCAAAAGCATGCTGGAGTGACTTGAAAGAGACAGGCTCAAGGTAGAAAGCTGTGGAAGAGACTTGGGAAGACCTTCATCTGGCAGTGGACTGATTATGGTTGCAGAAGAAGACAAGGTGAGACCCTGAAAAAGACTGAGAAATAGAATGAAATGCAAAAGCATTCTGGAGTGAATGACTCTGAATGAAATGGCTCAAGGCAGAAAGTTGTGGAAGAGACTTGATGAAACCATCGGGCAGTGGATTGAATATGGTTGATGATGCTGTTGTATACATCTGTATGTGTTACTCCTAGAGCTTCTTGCCACAGTGTTTTAAAATTTTGTATTAGAAAACAGTGTTGATATGATTTGGTAATGTGAAGAGTAAAGTTTTACTTTGTTTGTCAGAGCTTACACATTATGTCACAGGAGTTGATTTGATTTTTTGCATTTCTTTTCAGAACATACAGTAAATTATCACTTACCACAAGTCAGTATAGTGGTGGCGGAACGAAGACTGTGAGGTATGTGTTAAAGTTTTTTAATAGTTTTAGAAAATACACTGCATGACAATTGCTAAGGACGGATGACAATAGCAACGATATCAACCATAAAATGGAAGGCAGGAAAATGTGGAAATTAGCATAAGTGCGGGATACAGTATGACGTGTTGTGCGTATGCAAATTTTGGATTGCCGAACTTGTTCGTGACGTCATAGCGCTGATAAGAGATATAAAGGATTTGACGCGTATTGACCGTTGTTGTTCAAACGCAAAGTTGAAAGGGAAAGAATCAATTGACGAACTTGCAATTTTCAGTATGTCTTCCCGACATCACCTAGATGAATTTACGCGTGGCCGTATTATTGGCAAGATTGAAGAAGGGTGAAAAGTAACAGATGTTGCCAGGGAGTTCGACGTCAGCCACAGTGTTGTTTCATGGCTTTGGAAATCATTTCAAACAAATGAAGAGTGTAGCAAACGTCTCGGGGGAGGTCGTGTTCGCAGTACGACACCTGCAGAAGATCGGTACTTAGTGCAATCCACTAAAAGACACCGGCGCAGCACAGCTAGTGAGGTAGCAAATCAGTTTATGGCTGCTACTGGCAAAGCGGATCTCCCGAAAAACTGTCGCCAGACGTTTGCATGAAGGAGGACTATACGCCCGCCGTCCTGTTGTGTGCATCCCATTGTCCAGACGTCACCGTACCACCCGTTTGCAATGGTGCCATCAACATCGCAATTGGACTGATAACGACTGGTCTGCTGTCCTCTTCTCAGATGAGAGTAGATACAGTCTATCGTCTGATTGTCGACGACAACTGATCTGGCGTGATAGTGGTACTGCATATTGTCCAGCAAACATACAGGAAAGGGACCGATACCCGACATGTAGTGTCATGGTATGGGCTGGCATCATGATCAATGGCCGTACGTCTCTCTATGTGCTTCCAACTGGGACTATGGCTGGCCAACGATACATTAATGATGTTCTGCTACCTCATGTTCCCATGTTCCGTGGTGCTGTCGGTGATAGATTCATTTTCATGGATGACAACGCAACATGTCATCGAACAGTCGCTGTCCAGGAGTGTCTTGAGAGCGAGGATATTCAACACCTCGTATGGCCAGCATGTTCTCCAGATCTGAATCCCATTGAAAATGTGTGTGATGCTTTGGGGAGGAGTCTTGCTGGTCGCCAATGCCCTCCAATAAACAAGGACACCCTCATCCGTGCACTGACAGAGAAATGGGATAAATTACCCCAATAGCTGCTTGATAATGTTGTGCAAAGCATGACACGACGTGTGGAATCTTGCATCGCCCTCCATGGTGGCCATATCCCGTATTGACATCTTACGCCGGAACGCCTGCGGACGGTAATTGCATTTGTTTCACGTTTACGTATTCTGCACAAAATGACCTGTTTGTCCCTTGAACACGTTCCAAAGCCTTCTGGATTTCAGAGCACAATATATTAATTGTCTTTCTTGTAATGTCCTGGCATTCTGACATTATTTTATTTCACTTGGCATCCAACCACACTTACTTTTTTATGCGCTATATAGCCGTTTATGATCTGTCCTTAGCAATTGTCCAGCAGTGTATGTTAAGTAACTTAGATCTCATTCTCTCCCTGCTCTAGTTTATCCAGCCCTGCTCTTGAGTTTGTTTTAATTTTTCTCAAATCAGTATTCAATTGTTGTTAAGTGAACATACAGTAGTTGCCAAAATTGTGAAAACCTTTTGAAAATAGTGTATTTTTGAGGTTTGATGGCTCATAACACCACTTTTTTTTTTGGAGTAATACCATAAAATTAAATATCAGTGGAAAGATAATTTCATCAAGAATGTAATGCAAGAACTTTTATGAAGGATTTTGTATTAGAACAGCAGTTATAAAGAAGAAAAGTGAAACACACAGAAAAAATGAGATATACAGAAATTCTCACCATGTCAGTTAATACTTAGTTGGGTAACCTTTAGCGTTAATTACGGCCTTTACAACGCCTTCCCATGGAGTGAACCAAGTTCTTTAGTTCTGCAGCTGTTATAATGTGAAACCAAGATTGAATTATTGCTTCTATTAATTGGGGTTTGTTGCTGGGTTGCTTCTGACTAACAAGTTTCTTTAGTCGGCTCCATAGATTTTCGATGGGGTTAAGGCCTGGGCTATTCCCAGGCCATTCCAGCAGTGGAATATGATTATCTTGAAACCACTTTTTGCACACAGCAGCAACATGACATCGAGCTGAATCCTGCATGTTGAAATGTAAATGCTTCATTATCTTGGAAAAGATCACGTGTGGAAGGCTTCAGTTTGGGCTCAAGTATTTCATTAATGTACTTTTGGCCATTTATATTCCCATTAATCATGCAAATTCTGCCCACACCACCTTTTGATGTCATACAACCCCAGATCGTAGCAGTAACTGGGTGTTTCACGATACATGCAACGCAATCAGGAGGCAAATCTTCTCCGATTCTTCTCCTTACGTATTTTATGCCATCACTACTGTTCTGTCGAGAATTTCCATGTTCGTAAATCTTGGGGAACCTTATCACTTCGCTGAGATTTACGAAAAATAAAAAAATAATAGAAAATAAATAAATAAAATACACAGAATGAAAATACTCGACAGTCCACGTTTCAAAATTGTGTTTGGAAGAGGCAGTGAGATAAGGGAATAAATGGCCATATTCATTTTGCTTCACATGCCCTGACCAAGCAAACAAAATTTCTTAAAAGAAAGGGGAATAATAGACATTATTAAACTTCTTTTTTTTTTTTTTTTTGGCCTGATTCATTTTTTTTTCTCTCTCTTTAGTAAGAAAAAGAAAAAAAAAATAGGGCGAGCAAGAAGACAGCATCAACCCCTTTGTGAAAGCAAAATTATTTGTATTAATCACGGAATGAGGGAAAAGCGTTTCTGGAAAAAAAAAAAAAGTTGTGAGAAAAGAAAATCTCTCTTTCTAACCGCCATTTTAGGCAAAGGATTTTAGAGGCTTCAAAAGTGTGTTTGCAGAGGGTTTTCCGGGCAGTGAGGCAAGCTATTTTTTAGAATAGCGTGGTGAAAGGATACGAAGTTTTCCCCTTTTGCTTACGTGTGAAGGTCAGGGGGTCACTCTCCAGGCTTGGGAGGGAAATTCCGTTGGGGAGACGGCTGTTACCATGCAGAGGTCAGCCAATGGGAGGTCAGCAGTCTCAAACATCCCCCGAGTGCTTTTGGAAAATTGGGACACTCTTAGCTTTTTTTTTTTTTTTTTTTTCGGCCGGCAGCGTGTTACTAGAGTAGGGCTCCACTGGAAGCCCCTCCCCAGATGGCTCTTCGTGAGCTTTGGCTGGCTGGGCGAAAAAGGGGAAAAGGCGCGAGTGGACCCTGTGTCTCACGCAGGGCTGAATCTCGTAATCGGAAAAGAAAATCAATCAAAATTACTCCGCGCTTCTACTTTGCCGGCTACCTGTCAGCGATGACCGGTAACTCTTCTTGCCTGGACCATTCTACGAAATGCAAGATGGAGGGAGGCTGATTCCGCTTGACCCAGGAGGCGGCAGCGTGGAGGGATCCATAATGTAACTTGGAGTTCGCCCGGGTTTTCGGCCATCGTGAAGAAAAGTCCTTCCCGAAACCGAAAGAAATATTCTTGCCTGTGGCCTTTCACCTAGGAGCCGACACCGTGCCAGCTGTCGGCGAAGACCAGCAGAGAAAACCTGCTTCGGCGTATTACGGACTGCAAACCTTCAGTCCCAGCAAAAAGAAGGAAAGAGAGAAGGAAAAAGCAGTCTGCCGCTGTTACAAGTGGATTTTTGTTTTATTTTTTTATTTGTTGTGCCCTTCCTTTGAAGTCAGCCAGAAAGGGAATGTGCTAATTTATGCTTTGTAATTATGTAACGAGTAGGTTTTAAAATGGGGCTGTCGAGAAAAATAAATTTTGTTGCAAAGAAAGAGATAGGTTAGGGTTGCTCTAAAATATTTAACATGTGAGTCTTTGACAGTGGTTTCGGTTATAAACTAGGGTCAGTAGAACTAAAGTAATAAATGTTAATGTTTTTCCATTCAGGATTTTTTTATGATAGTGTTATGCTGTGTAAATTTTTACATGTGTAGGGGATATCGGAAATCCAAATAGGATTAGGTTATGTTGGATGAACTACCTCTCAAACCAGTAATTTTATTTAGGAGAGTTAACTTTTGTTTTTGTGCTTGGTAATTTTTAATAATATTGTATAAATTGCATTTAGTATGTATAAAGTAAAAGGACTGATAAGTAAGTGTTTTTGTCTTAAAGGCAGGTTATGGTAATTTTCTAGTTTTGGCACGTATTTGGGTGTGAAATTTGTTTGTACCATTTAATAATAATTATGACTAGGGACCATATCAGCAGATGGATCTGGAAAATTAATTTTCATGAGTGGGGAGACATTAAAAAAAGGCATGCACGCTGACTAGGTTAATAAAGTGCTATACTGTATATTACCCTTGTATAACGTTGGAATTCTTCAGGAGGAGGTGATTGCTGGAAATGGATTGATTTGCGATAGGTGTTGAATTTTTCTGAAAATAAGTGGTTCTGCGGTATAGTGATTTTCTGGGAAATGAGTGTGTACAGTGTGTTCCTGGGAAATAAAGATAAGCGATTTTCTGGGAAAGAAGTGTGTTCCTGGGAAATAAAGATGAGTGATTTTCTGAGAAAGAAGTGTGTTCCTGGGAAATAAAGATGAGTGATTTTCTGAGAAAGAAGTGTGTTCCTGGGAAATAAAGATGAGTGATTTTCTGGGAAAGAAGTGTGTTCCTGGGAAATAAACATAAGTGATTTTCTGAGAAAGAAGTGTGTTCCTGGGAAATAAAGATGAGTGATTTTCTGGGAAAGAAGTGTGTTCCTGGGAAATAAAGATCAGTGATTTTCTGAGAAAGAAGTGTGTTCCTGGGAAATAAAGATGAGTGATTTTCTGAGAAAGAAGTGTGTTCCTGGGAAATAAAGATGAGTGATTTTCTGAGAAAGAAGTGTGTTCCTGGGAAATAAAGATCAGTGATTTTCTGAGAAAGAAGTGTGTTCCTGGGAAATAAATATGAGTGATTTTCTGAGAAAGAAGTGTGTTCCTGGGAAATAAATATGAGTGATTTTCTGGGAAAAAAGTGTGTTCCTGGGAAATAAAGATCAGTGATTTTCTGAGAAAGAAGTGTGTTCCTGGGAAATAAAGATGAGTGATTTTCTGAGAAAGAAGTGTGTTCCTGGGAAATAAAGATGAGTGATTTTCTGAGAAAGAAGTGTGTTCCTGGGAAATAAAGATGAGTGATTTTCTGGGAAAGAAGTGTGTTACTGGGAAATAAAGATGAGTGATTTTCTGGGAAAGAAGTGTGTTCCTGGGAAATAAAGATAAGCGATTTTCTGGGAAAGAAGTGTGTTCCTGGGAAATAAAGATAAGCGATTTTCTGGAAAAGAAGTGTGTTCCTGGGAAATAAAGATGAGTGATTTTCTGGGAAAGAAGTGTGTTCCTGGGAAATAAAGATGAGTGATTTTCTGGGAAAGAAGTGTGTTCCTGGGAAATAAAGATCAGTGATTTTCTGAGAAAGAAGTGTGTTCATGAGAAATAAAGATGAGTGATTTTCTGAGAAAGAAGTGTGTTCCTGGGAAATAAAGATAAGTGATTTTCTGAGAAAGAAGTGTGTTCCTGGGAAATAAAGATGAGTGATTTTCTGGGAAGGAAGTGTGTTCCTGGGAAATAAAGATAAGTGATTTTCTGGGAAAGAAGTGTGTTCCTGGGAAATAAAGATGAGTGATTTTCTGAGAAAGAAGTGTGTTCCTGGGAAATAAAGATAAGTGATTTTCTGAGAAAGAAGTGTGTTCCTGGGAAATAAAGATGAGTGATTTTCTGAGAAAGAAGTGTGTTCCTGGGAAATAAAGATGAGTGATTTCCTGGGAAAGAAGTGTGTTCCTGGGAAATAAAGATGAGTGATTTTCTGAGAAAGAAGTGTGTTCCTGGGAAATAAAGATGAGTGATTTTCTGGGAAAGAAGTGTGTTCCTGGGAAATAAAGATAAGTGATTTTCTGAGAAAGAAGTGTGTTCCTGAGAAATAAAGATGAGTGATTTTCCGAGAAAGAAGTGTGTTCCTGGGAAATAAAGATAAGTGATTTTCTGAGAAAGAAGTGTGTTCCTGGGAAATAAAGATGAGTGATTTTCTGGGAAAGAAGTGTGTTCCTGGGAAATAAAGATGAGCGATTTTCTGAGAAAGAAGTGTGTTCCTGGGAAATAAAGATGAGCAATTTTCTGGGAAAGAAGTGTGTTCCTGGGAAATAAAGATAAGTGATTTTCTGAGAAAGAAGTGTGTTCCTGGGAAATAAAGATGAGTGATTTTCTGAGAAAGAAGTGTGTTCCTGGGAAATAAAGATGAGTGATTTTCTGGGAAAGAAGTGTGTTCCTGGGAAATAAAGATAAGCGATTTTCTGGGAAAGAAGTGTGTTCCTGGGAAATAAAGATAAGTGATTTTCTGAGAAAGAAGTGTGTTCCTGGGAAATAAATATGGGTGATTTTCTGAGAAAGAAGTGTGTTCCTGGGAAATAAATATGAGTGATTTTCTGGGAAAGAAGTGTGTTCCTGGGAAATAAAGATCAGTGATTTTCTGAGAAAGAAGTGTGTTCCTGGGCAATAAAGATGAGTGATTTTCTGAGAAAGAAGTGTGTTCCTGGGAAATAAAGATGAGTGATTTTCTGAGAAAGAAGTGTGTTCCTGGGAAATAAAGATGAGTGATTTTCTGGAAAAGAAGTGTGTTCCTGGGAAATAAAGATAAGCGATTTTCTGGGAAAGAAGTGTGTTCCTGGGAAATAAAGATAAGTGATTTTCTGGGAAAGAAGTGGGTTCCTATGAAATAAAGATGAGTGATTTTCTGAGAAAGAAGTGTGTTCCTGGGAAATAAATATGGGTGATTTTCTGAGAAAGAAGTGTGTTCCTGGGAAATAAATATGGGTGATTTTCTGAGAAAGAAGTGTGTTCCTGGGAAATAAATATGAGTGATTTTCTGGGAAAGAAGTGTGTTCCTGGGAAATAAAGATCAGTGATTTTCTGAGAAAGAAGTGTGTTCCTGGGCAATAAAGATGAGTGATTTTCTGAGAAAGAAGTGTGTTCCTGGGAAATAAAGATGAGTGATTTTCTGAGAAAGAAGTGTGTTCCTGGGAAATAAAGATGAGTGATTTTCTGGAAAAGAAGTGTGTTCCTGGGAAATAAAGATAAGCGATTTTCTGGGAAAGAAGTGTGTTCCTGGGAAATAAAGATAAGTGATTTTCTGGGAAAGAAGTGGGTTCCTGGGAAATAAAGATGAGTGATTTTCTGAGAAAGAAGTGTGTTCCTGGGAAATAAAGATAAGTGATTTTATGAGAAAGAAGTGTGTTCCTGGGAAATAAAGATGAGTGATTTTCTGAGAAAGAAGTGTGTTCCTGGGAAATAAAGATAAGTGATTTTATGAGAAAGAAGTGTGTTCCTGGGAAATAAAGATGAGTGATTTTCTGAGAAAGAAGTGTGTTCCTGGGAAATAAAGATGCGTGATTTTCTGAGAAAGAAGTGTGTTCCTGGGCAATAAAGATGAGTGATTTTCTGAGAAAGAAGTGTGTTCCTGGGAAATAAAGATGAGTGATTTTCTGAGAAAGAAGTGTGTTCCTGGGAAATAAAGATGAGTGATTTTCTGGGAAAGAAGTGTGTTCCTGGGAAATAAAGATGAGTGATTTTCTGGGAAAGAAGTGTGTTCCTGGGAAATAAAGATAAGTGATTTTCTGAGAAAGAAGTGTGTTCCTGGGAAATAAAGATGAGTGATTTTCTGGGAAAGAAGTGTGTTCCTGGGAAATAAAGATGAGTGATTTTCTGAGAAAGAAGTGTGTTCCTGGGAAATAAAGATAAGTGGTTTTCTGGGAAAGAAGTGTGTTCCTGGGAAATAAAGATAAGTGATTTTCTGAGAAAGAAGTGTGTTCCTGGGAAATAAAGATGAGTGATTTTCTGGGAAAGAAGTGTGTTCCTGGGAAATAAAGATAAGTGATTTTCTGAGAAAGACGTGTGTTCCTGGGAAATAAAGATGAGTGATTTTCTGGGAAAGAAGTGTGTTCCTGGGAAATAAAGATGAGTGATTTTCTGAGAAAGGAAGTGTGTTCCTCGGAATATGAAGATATGAAGTGTGTTCTTGGGAAAAATAGGATAGGAAGTAATTTTCTGCAATAAAAGGTGATGTATTGAATTTTCTGGAGATGAGGATGTTGATGTAATTTTTGGAAAATAGAGAATGAGATATTTTGGGGGCGAGAGAACTCTGGTGGGGTGCTTTTCCCTATGTGGACACCTCGGGTCTGAAAGGGTGTATCAAAACAAATTGGGGGATTTGTTTTCTGCCCGAGTAAGCTCGTCGGCTCATAGGAGGTGGTACCTATCGGAGAGTGATGTAATGTTGTCCCAAAATCACAGTGAAGAACCAATACAGGGTGATAGTCACACATATTTTACCATTTCGGTGCATAGGTCGAATTGGATTCACGACCCAATCTCACCTTCAGCCTCAATAATACTATCTCCCAGTGAGAATTTTGTTTTTAAGTGAAATTTAGTAATTCGACTGAGATGTTTCACCTACACGTTACCTCAGTGGCTTACTACATTAGTTAGTAAAATTTACTACAAGCTTACATGGTACTAGTTAGAATTTTTCGATTAAGTTGTTGATAAATTGATGGTGAGTATTAGTGGTGTAAATTATAAATTGTTGTGAACAGTGGGAGTGCAGATAAGTATGAATTTGTGTCCAGGAGTGTTGAGAGTTAGTGTTTGCCTTTTGTTTGCATAGTGGGATATTGTGTACTTCAGAGCAAGTTTGAATAGTGAAGTATTTTGAATTTTTTCTCAGATGATAGGGGAATTTTAAATATATTTGTCAGCATTAATGTGTAATGGTAACTTTTGAGGTAATTGAGTAAGGTATTTAGTACAGTGTATTTACTAGAGTGATTTTGTATCAAGTAATGCTAGAGTGTTGAGTATATTAAGTTTTAAATGCAAATTTTCCTGGTAGTGTAGGATTGTTTACGGAAGTAACTTTTAGTTATTTATAATTTTTTGTTCTCAGTTATTGAAATTTAAAAAATTTATGTTGGTTAAGGAAACTGGTTTGAGGAGTGTGTTCGAAAGGAAATGAAATCTGTATTGTGTATACAATAATCTATAAATTAATGAAGAGAGGGAGAGATTACACTTCAGCTGTCCAAACTCATCTACAGTGTTTATGTTATGTTCCCTAAGTCAAGATTATTTATGTGTTTTTGCAAATCTTGATTTTCTGGCAAAAAAATATGTGTTCTTCCTTTTATGGTTGATATAAATACAACAACTCAGTGTCATCTAACTTTGTTTGCTTTTATAAGGCCTGGTTGCCAAAAGTGGAATTGACAAAAATGTTAAAAGCTGATTGTGTTCGAAAACAAAAACACGGGGTAATTATCTGGGGTAATTATCCGACTTCTCGAAACACTTTGTTATTGTGTTTGTTGTTGTTTTTTGGTTAAGTTTTAACAATAAATATAGGCCAAGTGGCCTTTCAAAAACCTAAACTTAGTGCAGTGAAGTTTTAGATATTTTCAGTTTAAATTTTCATCACATGGTTCAACTGCATCTCCCTCAGCAGTGACTGAGGTGGGAAAGAAATCTTAGGTTATTGTGGTAAAATCAATGTTTTGTCCTAACTATCAAATTTGATCATCGCCACTTCCAAAAGGTTATTTACACGTGTGCATTGTATACCATTAAATTTTAGTGTTTACAAATTTGGTACACATGCAAACAATAGTTACCTTTCTTACACTTTCAGGTGTATCAACTCATCTAACGCAAACAACGCAAACAATACGATAGTAACTTTTGGGAGTTACCAAATTCAGTGGTGCATTTTATTTTTTCTATTTTGTTTCATGGCCTTATTCAAAATTTCAGTTTTGTTTCGAAATGCATCCACCCATCTCCCAAATTCAAATTTTCTATAATTTACTTCAAGAATTTCTATATCAGCATAAAACATAGTCTCTTTTGTTAATAACCTCATAAAATTTCCCTATAACACTACCAAACAGGGAGATTTTGGTCTCATCGCTTCAAATAACACTATCCCATTGTTACGCTGTCCAGTTAACATGGGTTTTAGCCCAGTTTAATCTTTTCAATTCTTCTGTACACATTTTCTCGAAGACTAGGTGTGTTTTAGGTGGATCCACCTTAAGACAGTCTTTGAATGAGTGTTTAGGGTTCATCTTCTATCCTACATCTGCAATGCAAATTCTTCTGTACACATTTTCACGAAGACTAGGTGTATTTTAGGTGGATCCACCTTAAGACAGTCTTTGAATGAGTGTTTAAGGTTCATCTTCTATCCTACATCTGCAGTGTAAATTCTTCTGTTCACATTTTCTCGAAGACTAGATGTATTTTATTTGGATCCACCTTAAGACTGTCTTTGAATGAGTGTTTAGGGTTCATCTTCTATCCTACATCTGCAATGCAAATTCTTCTATACACATTTTCTCGAAGACTAGGTGGATTTTAGGTGGATCCACCTTAAGGCTGTCTTTGAATGAGTGTTAGGATTCATCTTCTATCCTATATCTGCAATGCAATTTCTTCTGTACCCATTTTCTCAAAGACTTTGTGTACTTTGGTGGATTCACCTTAAAGCTGTCTTTGAATGAGTGTTGGGGTTCATCTTCTATCCTATATCTGCAATGAAAATTCTTCTGTACACATTTTCTTGAAGACTAGGTGTATTTTATGTGGATCCACCTTAAGGCTGTCTTTGAATGAGTGTTAGAGTTCATCTTCTATCCTATATCTGTAATGTAAATTCTTCTGTACACATTTTCTGGAAGACTAGGTGTATTTTAGGTGGATCCACCTTAAGGCTGTCTTTGAATGAGTGTTAGGGTTCATCTTCTATCCTATATCTGCAATGTAAATTCTTCTGTACACATTTTCTCTAAGACTAGGTGTATTTTAGGTGGATCCACCTTAAAGGTGTCTTTGAATGAGTGTTAGGGTTCATCTTCTATCCTATATCTGCAATGTAAATTCTTCTGTACACATTTCTCTCTAGACTAGGTGTATTTTAGGTGGATCCACCTTAAGGCTGTCTTTGAATGAGTGTTAGGGTTCATCTTCTATCCTATATCTGCAATGTAAATTCTTCTGTACACATTTTCTCTAAGACTAGGTGTATTTTAGGTGGATCCACCTTAAGGCTGTCTTTGAATGAGTGTTAGGGTTCATCTTCTATCCTATATCTGCAATGTAAATTCTTCTGTACACATTTTCTCTAAGACTAGGTGTATTTTAGGTGGATCCACCTTAAGGCTGTCTTTGAATGAGTGTTAGGGTTCATCTTCTATCCTATATCTGCAATGTAAATTCTTCTGTACACATTTTCTCTAAGACTAGGTGTATTTTAGGTGGATCCACCTTAAGGCTGTCTTTGAATGAGTGTTAGGGTTCATCTTCTATCCTATATCTGCAATGTAAATTCTTCTGTACACATTTTCTCGAAGACTAGGTGTATTTTAGGTGGATCCACCTTAAGGCTGTCTTTGAATGAGTGTTAGGGTTCATCTTCTATCCTATATCTGCAATGTAAATTCTTCTGTACACATTTTCTCGAAGACTAGGTGTATTTTAGGTGGATCCACCTTAAGGCTGTCTTTGAATGAGTGTTAGGGTTCATCTTCTATCCTATATCTGCAATGTAAATTCTTCTGTACACATTTTCTCGAAGACTAGGTGTATTTTAGGTGGATCCACCTTAAGGCTGTCTTTGAATGAGTGTTAGGGTTCATCTTCTATCCTATATCTGCAATGCAAATTCTTCTGTACACATTTTCTCGAAGACTAGGTGTATTTTAGGTGGATCCACCTTAAGGCTGTCTTTGAATGAGTGTTAGGGTTCATCTTCTATCCTATATCTGCAATGCAAATTCTTCTGTACACATTTTCTCGAAGACTAGGTGTATTTTAGGTGGATCCACCTTAAGGCTGTCTTTGAATGAGTGTTAGGGTTCATCTTCTATCCTATATCTGCAATGTAAATTCTTCTGTACACATTTTCTCTAAGACTAGGTGTATTTTAGGTGGATCCACCTTAAGGCTGTCTTTGAATGAGTGTTAGGGTTCATCTTCTATCCTATATCTGCAATGTAAATTCTTCTGTACACATTTTCTCTAAGACTAGGTGTATTTTAGGTGGATCCACCTTAAAGGCTGTCTTTGAATGAGTGTTAGGGTTCATCTTCTATCCTATATCTGCAATGTAAATTCTTCTGTACACATTTTCTCTAAGACTAGGTGTATTTTAGGTGGATCCACCTTAAGGCTGTCTTTGAATGAGTGTTAGGGTTCATCTTCTATCCTATATCTGCAATGTAAATTCTTCTGTACACATTTTCTCTAAGACTAGGTGTATTTTAGGTGGATCCACCTTAAGGCTGTCTTTGAATGAGTGTTAGGGTTCATCTTCTATCCTATATCTGCAATGTAAATTCTTCTGTACACATTTTCTCGAAGACTAGGTGTATTTTAGGTGGATCCACCTTAAGGCTGTCTTTGAATGAGTGTTAGGGTTCATCTTCTATCCTATATCTGCAATGCAAATTCTTCTGTACACATTTTCTCGAAGACTAGGTGTATTTTAGGTGGATCCACCTTAAGGCTGTCTTTGAATGAGTGTTAGGGTTCATCTTCTATCCTATATCTGCAATGCAAATTCTTCTGTACACATTTTCTCGAAGACTCGGTGTATTTTAGGTGGATCCACCTTAAGGCTGTCTTTGAATGAGTGTTAGGGTTCATCTTCTATCCTATATCTGCAATGTAAATTCTTCTGTACACATTTTCTCGAAGACTAGGTGTATTTTAGGTGGATCCACCTTAAGGCTGTCTTTGAATGAGTGTTAGGGTTCATCTTCTATCCTATATCTGCAATGTAAATTCTTCTGTACACATTTTCTCAAAGACTAAGTGTATTTTAGGTGGATCCACCTTAAGGCTGTCTTTGAATGAGTGTTAGGGTTCATCTTCTATCCTATATCTGCAATGCAAATTCTTCTGTACACATTTTCTCGAAGACTAGGTGTATTTTAGGTGGATCCACCTTAAGGCTGTCTTTGAATGAGTGTTAGGTTTCATCTTCTATCCTATATCTGCAATGTAAATTCTTCTGTACACATTTTCTCGAAGACTAGGTGTATTTTAGGTGGATCCACCTTAAGGCTGTCTTTGAATGAGTGTTAGGGTTCATCTTCTATCCTATATCTGCAATGCAAATTCTTCTGTACACATTTTCTCGAAGACTAGGTGTATTTTAGGTGGATCCTTTTTAAGGCTGTCTTTGAATGAGTGTTAGGGTTCATCTTCTATCCTATATCTGCAATGTAAATTCTTCTGTATACATTTTCTCGAAGACTTTGTAGTGTTTGAAGTTTTGAGCACAAAAAAAAAAATGATCCGTAGCAAATATATGCCACAGTTATTATTTCAAAAAAATGGTTAGAATTTTTTTTTTTTAATTCAGTTTATCTGAGTCGAAAGTATTCCTATTTGGCTCTAGATGGCGTGATAAGTTAGCTTAGTAGTATTTTTGTCTGGAAGAAACAAAATCTCCCATTTCTGTCTGATTTTTCTAGTTATCCCAAATAGAAATCAGTGAATGGAGGCAAAAGTGAGATTGGAACCTTTTCTTCCGTAAATCATTTTAAATCCAATTGTACACTCGTTTATTGAAGAGGAAAGTGTACATTAGAAGGAGTACCCCTGAATTTGAGCCATTGAAACTCAAACTATTTACACGGCTCCACCTACTTTTTAAACTCCAGCCCCAAAGAACGTCATTAGTTAAAACAACGGCGTGTGTTTTGTCTTTTCATTCTGGAGCCAACGAGAGACTGCTTCTATTCTGAATATGGTGAGGTCTGCAGTGATTTGCTGACACCAACTTGTGGGACACTCACTCAAGACATAAAAGCCACACCCAACGAGTGATTTTTTGTGCCATCTATTGCAGAAGATGAACCCTAACACTCATTCAGAGACAGCCTTAATATGTTTATGTATGGACATATGCATACTTGGATGTGCATACATACACACACATGGAAGATTTTTAAAAATGGTCATTTGAAATTATTAACTGGTCATGAAATTGCATTTCCCGAATTTGGTAGACATGCTGGTTTTGCAATTTAAATGTGCCAAATTCAAGTCTTGAACTTGTAACTTCAATTGCAGTTTTACAGTTTGCATACGCTTTATTGCATACGTGATTATTCTCTCAGATAGTAAAACTGATTTGACTAGCAGAACTGTCTTTTAAATTGCAGGAATTCTAATTTATTACATCCACAAACTTAAATTATTTGGGAAAATATTACGAACTTCAATAACGTACTTCAATTTGGATAAAGTAATGCAAAAGTGGGCATAACTTTGTTATTAACTGACAGAGGTCATTCAAGTTCCACATGTTGGTAGAGTAACTCTTCCTCTATAGTAACCCTTCTTCTTCATTGCAGGTAAATAATGGGTTCCAAGCAGAAGCAACGCGCCGTCATTGAGTTCTTGACGAAGGAGGGGTGCAGGCTGTCTGACATCCACAGAAGGCTGCAGAATGTTTACGGAGGTGACACCATTGACAAGAGCAACGTGCACAGATGAATGAAGAAGTTAAAAGAAGGGAAAGCCTGCATTGAAGACAAACCACACAGTGGGAGACCATCATCTGCAACCACAGACACGAATCATCAGGAGTGGATGAATTGATTTGCGCAGCCCCGGTGGCGCAGTGGTCTAAGCGATGGCCTCTGATCATTCGTCCGAAAGGGGTCCGGGTTCGAATCCCGGTGAGGCATGGATGTTGTGTTTGTCTTACGGCGCTGGCTCTCTCTCCCTTCCCTGGAACCAGTGACCCTTAATTAGGGACGGGCGACTGCTTATAGCCCATTGAGTTGCTCACGGAGGTCGTTAAACCTCCAATCGCCGCCCCGGTGGCGCAGTGGTCTAAGCGATAGCTTCTGATCATTCGTCCGAAAGGGGTCCGGGTTCGAATCCCGGTGAGGCATGGATGTTGTGTTTGTCTTACGGCACTGGATCTCTCCCTTCCCTGGAACCAGTGACCCTAAATTAGGGACGGGCGACTGCTTATAGCCCATTGAGTTGCTCACGGAGGTCGTTAAACCTCCAATCGCCGCCCCAGTGGCGCAGTGGTCTAAGCGATGGCCTCTGATCATTCGTCTGAAAGGGGTCCGGGTTCAAATCCCGGTGAGGCATGGATGTTGTGTTTGTCTTACGGCGCTGGCTCTCTCTCCCTTCCCTGGAACCAGTGACCCTTAATTAGGGACGGGCGACTGCTTATAGCCCATTGAGTTGCTCACGGAGGTCGTTAAACCTCCAATCGCCGCCCCGGTGGCGCAGTGGTCTAAGCGATAGCTTCTGATCATTCGTCCGAAAAGGGTCCGGGTTCGAATCCCGGTGAGGCATGGATGTTGTGTTTGTCTTACGGCACTGGATCTCTCCCTTCCCTGGAACCAGTGACCCTAAATTAGGGACGGGCGACTGCTTATAGCCCATTGAGTTGCTCACGGAGGTCGTTAAACCTCCAATCGCCGCCCGGTAGCGCAGTGGTCTAAGCGATGGCCTCTGATCATTCGTCCGAAAGGGGTCCGGGTTCGAATCCCGGTGAGGCATGGATGTTGTGTTTGTCTTACGGCACTGGATCTCTCCCTTCCCTGGAACCAGTGACCCTAAATTAGGGACGGGCGACTGCTTATAGCCCATTGAGTTGCTCACGGTGGTCGGTAAACCTCCAATTGCCGACCCGGTGGCGCAGTGGTCTAAGCGATGGCCTCTGATCATTCGTCCGAAAGGGGTCCGGGTTCGAATCCCGGTGAGGCATGGATGTTGTGTTTGTCTTACGGCGCTGGCTCTCTCCCTTAATTAGGGACGGGCGACTGCTTATAGCCCATTGAGTTGCTCACGGTGGTCGTTAAACCTCCAATAAAAAAAAAAAAAAAAAGAATTGATTTGCGCTGAGAGACAAGTCACAATCTGCGAACTTGTTGCACAACTGGACTGTGGTCACAATGCCATACAGAAGGTGGTGGAAGACTTAAGGTATTGGAAAGTGTGGGCAAAGTGGGTACCTTCTGCAGTTGACACCTGATTTGAAGGAGAGAAGGGTGGAAGTTTGCTCTGATGTGCTGGAAGCGTTTGAAGCCAATGAAAACAGGAGGGGTTTTTTTCCGATCTGTTGACTGGATGAAACGTGGGCTTATCTTTATGATCCGGAAATGATATGGAATGGCGTTCACCTCTTCACCAAGGCCTAAGAAGTTCAATAGCCAACAATCAGCACAGAAAGTCATGGTGACTTTTTTGGGATGACAGGGGGTGTCATTCGTCCTGATTTTCTGGAGCATGGCCGTACCGTGACCAGCGAGCAGTACATTGAGACACTTGAGGAGATTAGAGAAGCCATAAGAGACTGGACAAGAATCTGAAAAGGATCCACATTTGCCATGACAATGTGGGACCACACCCGTGTTTGGCAACAAATTAGGCTGGTCTTCCATCCACCATACAGACCAGATCTGGCGCCCTCCTACTTCCACATCTTAAGTCCAGTGAAGGACAGCCTCCGGGGACAACGATTTGATGGCGCATATGAGATGCTGATGACGTAGTCATTTTTGCAACTAGCCCATCAGAGCTGCAGAGTATGATCCAATAACTTGCTGACAAGAGTAAAGAAGTGGGATTAAAAATGAACTTTCAGAAGACAAAAGTGATGTTCAATGCTTTTACATGAAATGAAGATTTATCGATTGATGGAGAAAAGCTGGAGATAACAGACACGTACGTTTATCTTGGACAGCAGATATCAAGTGAGGGTCACATTGATGAAGAAATTAATGGGCGTACAAAACTTGCCTGGAGAGCTTTTGGAAGAAACAGCATAATTTTCAAGAGCAATATGCCATTATGTCTTAAAAGAAAAGTGTTTGATCAATGCATCCTTCCAGTGCTTACGTATGGTGCAGAGACGTGGACCTTAACTAAAAGAGACTTACAAAGGCTGCAGACAACTCAAAGAAGCATGGAGAGGTGCATGCTTGGTATAACCAGGAGAGATGAGAAGAGAAACTCGTGGATCAGAAAAATGACGAGAGTGGAAGACATCATGATCAGAGTTAAATCCCTGAAATGGCAGTGGGCTGGACACACTGCCAGAAGGACAGATCATCGATGGACAGCCGAAATTTTAGATTGGATTCCAAGGGGCAGGAAAAGACCCAGAAGAAGACCACATGGGAGATGGGTGGATGAAATTCGAAAGTATGCAGGGGTGACATGGAGGAGACTGGCACAAGACAGACCGTTGTGGAGGAAACTTGGGGAGACCTTCGTCCAGCAGTGGATTGATAATGGTTGACAATGATGATGATGATGATGATGAGATGAAAGTCGCTGTGAATAAGTGGGTACAACAGTCTACACCTGAATTTTTTCAAAGAGGATTCGAGAGTTGGGTTCAGTGATGGTGCAAATGCATCGCTTGTGATGTAGACTATATTGAGTAGTACCTTTGTATTGAGAAAGAGTTACTCTACCAACATGTGCAATCTGAACGACCTCTGTTAAACTATGCCTAGTTTTGCATTACTTTCAGTACAACTCTCATATATACTGGCGGAAAGTGAAAAAAGAACAACAAGAAGGAGACGTCTGATACCAACGAAATTTATACATAACGGAATACAGAGGATAACGTGATCAAAACATTATGGCAAAATACAGCTGTATTTGCTGGTAAACTGAAAAATAACATTTCCATGTAACATGGTTAGTACGAGGTTGAACCGCCATGAACTGCGTCACACTGTGCGATTCTGGCATGGAGTCTGTCATACAGATGTTGGATGTAAGTTTGGGGTATTGAGTTCCAAGCATCTTCAACCTGGACGCGTAAATCGGGGATGGTCGTGGCTGGCCGTGGAGACCGGATAAGTTGTTGTCCCATAAAATCCCACACGTGCAGGCCATGGAAGTTGTCTCACACCCTGAAGTGCATGTTGCGTTGTACGTGCCATGTGTGGGCATGCGTTATCTTGCTGGAAAACACCACGATTAACCGACAACGGGCTGAATGATGTTGATGTAGGAGGTGCTGTTTAACGTACCCGGTACAAACACTAGTTGTGTATGGGAGTGATAGCTGATCGCTCCCCACACCAGGAGACCAGGTGTAGGCCCTGTGTGTCGCTGGCAGATGCAAGAAGGGTGGGGATGCTCCCCTGTGCGTCTGCGAACAGGCATACGGCCATCGGAGACTCCCAAGCAGAATCTGCTTTCATCGCTGAACACGACAGATCGCCAATGCGTTCTCCAGTGCACACGTTGACGACACCACTGCAGCCGTTCCTGACGATGGGCTGGAGTCAGAGGTACACATGCACGTAGTCCTGCATCCAGTAGACGGTTGCGGATTGTTCGCACAGTCACCTCAGGTGCTACGGCAGCTCGGATTTGCGTCGCAGTGGATGTTCTGCTTGACAACGCCGCTCTTCTTATGCGTCGATCGGTCCGCTCATCAGTCCGTCTGTGACTCCCGGTTCCACGTCTTCTCGTGTGGGAATGTTCCTCGGACCATTTACGCTACCATCGTACCAACACCGATACTTCCCGTCCAATTCGCTCCGCAATACGACGACACGACCACCCGGCCTCGCGGAGTCCGACTAGACGACCTCGCTCAAAGTCCGATAACTGCTGAAATCGTACACGTCTTCCATGTCCAGGCATTGCAGCTTCTTCAGGGTCTTCGCACGGGTCCGTACCTCGACGACTGATTACATTCGCTTCGCCTTACTCCTTAAATACCACAGACGATAATTTGCATATTATGCCGTGCTGTGGCGTAAGCGCTGACCGGTTGGTCCCGAAATTAGCATCACACCTACGTAAACTCGACCCCATTAACATATGTAAATTTCATGATCGTCCGCCAATTCCTTCTTGGTGTTCTTTTTTCACTTTCCGCCAGTGTATTTGTGCACACGTCACTATTGTGTTCGTATTTGATGAGACCCTTAAAATGTTTTGTGGTGTGCTTATTTTTTGTGGAAGAAAATTAGTGAAGAGTGATTGACCGTGCAGTGTGACATAGAGGACACTGGGTCAAGACAGACAGTTGTAGAAGAAATTTGGGGAGACCTTCGTCCAGCAGTGAATTGATACTGGGTAATGATGGTGTGTATATTGCTGTGATATCTCCAGCACTATACACAGATAAAAGATATTGTTTTGAAGGAAGCCTCACCTTGGTCTTCTGGTTATGTTAGTCTGATCCTGTCTGTGAATATAGAGTTCTCTTCTCTTCCTCTCTCTAGAATTATTTTTATGCATTTTTCTTTGCGTATTTTAATGCTTTTATCTTTGAATTTTGAGAACAACAATGAAATTCATGTGCATGAGAATTTATTGAGTAAGTAGTTAATACTGTGTGCATTTATCTCACTTTTTTTTTTGTTCTTTCTTTCCAAAGCATGTTTTCCAAGCTGATGTCACATGGATCACAATTTGTCATGGAAGGTGTTAAAAATTTAGTTGTGAAAAAACATGTAAGTGTTTCGCCAAATATTCTGCATAATTTGCGTTATTGTTTCACTCTTTCTGATATTTAAACAGAAGTAAAAAATTCTTACCGTACACCGATCAGCCAAAACATTAAAACTACCTACCTAATATGATGTAGGTCCTCCTCTATGCAGGGTGTGTGAAAAATAACTGTGCGCTGAAAGTAACGCTTACCATGTTGTACTGGCTCCTACAGGAGGTGTTGAAAACGAGGCTAACGTACGTCCAGACATGTCTGCATACGCTTTTGTATGTTGGTGAAGACCTTTCTCAGGGTATGTAATGTGATTTCTTGGATGTGGGTCGTTATTGCAATCTGTAGCTCTTGAAGTGGGAGTGGTTCACTTCGTCGACACTATGCAGTATATGCTTTCGTAAAATCTACAGTTTTCAATTTAGAACCACCAAATTTGGTATACTATCTCATTGTACTTTTACACCAACTTAGACCACAGACGGAAGGGGTCGGGGCCCGGGGTCAAGGGGGCCCCATACAACAGTTTCGTAAAATCTACAGTTTTCAATTTAGAACAACCAAATTTGGTATACTATCTCATTGTACTTTTACACCAACTTAGACTACAGACGGAAGAGGTCGGGGCCCGGGGTCAAGGGGTCCCATACAACATTTTCGTAAAACCTACAGTTTTCTATTTAGAACCACCAAATTTGGTATACTATCTCATTGTACTGTTACACCAACTTAGACCACAGACGGAAGGACTCGGGGCCCGGGATGAAGGAGGTCCCATTCAACATTTTAAGTAAAATCTACAGTTTTCAATTTAGAACCACCAAATTTGGTTTACTATCTCATTGTACTCTTACACCAACTTGGACCACAGACAGAAGAGGTCGGGGCCCGGGATCAAGGAAGCCCCAAACCACATTTTCGTAAAACCTACAGTTTTCAATTTAGAACCACCAAATTTGGTATACCATCTCATGGTACTCTAACTTAACTCGCAGATAGGGTATTGGAGTGCAGAATTGTGTTGCAGTTCTTAAGTAAAAAATAGAAATTTTTGAGAAAATTTTGTATGGGACTCCCTTTACCCCGGGCCTCGACCCCTTCCAAAAACCATGTACGGTCTAAGTACAATGAGATAGTATACCAAAATTGGTGGTTCTAAATTGAAAACTGTAGATTTTACGAAACTGTTGTATGGGGCCCCCTTTGACCCCAGGCCCCGACCTCTTCCGTCTGTGGTCTAAGTTGGTGTAACAGTACAATGAGATAGCAAACCAAATTTGGTGGTTCTAAATTGAAAACTGTAGATTTTACAAAAATGTTGTTTGGGACCGGGCCCCGACCCCTTCCATCTGTGGTCTAAGTTGGTGTAACAGTACAATGAGATAGTAAACCAAATTTGGTGGTTCTAAATTGAAAACTGTAGATTTTACAAAAATGTTGTTTGGGACCGGGCCCCCTTGACACCGGGCCCCGACCCCTTCCGTCTGTGGTCTAAGTTGGTGTAACAGTACAATGAGATAGTATACCAAATTTGGTTGTTCTAAATTGAAAACTGTAGATTTTACGAAACTGTTGTATGGGGCCCCTTTGACCCCGGGCCCCGACCTCTTCCGTCTGTGGTCTAAGTTGGTGTAACAGTACAATGAGATAGTAAACCAAATTTGGTGGTTCTAAATTGAAAACTGTAGATTTTATAAAAATGTTGTTTGGGACCGGGCCCCCTTGACACCGGGCCCCGACCCCTTCCGTCTGTGGTCTAAGTTGGTGTAACAGTACAATGAGATAGTATACCAAATTTGGTTGTTCTAAATTGAACACTGTAGATTTTCTGAGAAACTGTTGTATGGGGCCCCCTTCACCCCGGGCCCCGACCCCTTCCGTCTGTGGTCTAAGTTGGTGTAACAGTACAATGAGATAGTATAGCAAATTTGGTTGTTCTAAATTGAAAACTGTAGATTTTACAAAAATGTTGTTTGGGACCGGGCCCCCTTGACACCGGGCCCCGACCCCTTCCGTCTGTGGTCTAAGTTGGTGTAACAGTACAATGAGATAGTAAACCAAATTTGGTGGTTCTAAATTGAAAACTGTAGATTTTACAAAAATGTTGTTTGGGACCGGGGCCCCTTGACACCCGGCCCCGACCCCTTCCGTCTGTGGTCTAAGTTGGTGTAACAGTACAATGAGATAGTATACCAAATTTGGTTGTTCTAAATTGAACACTGTAGATTTTACGAAGCTGTTGTATGGGGGCCCCTTCACCCCGGGCCCCGACCCCTTCCGTCTGTGGTCTAAGTTGGTGTAAGAGTACAATGAGATAGTATACCAAATTTGGTTGTTCTAAATTGAAAACTATAGATTTTACGAAACTGTTGTATGGGCCCCCTTTGACCCCGGGCCCCGACCTCTTCCGTCTGTGGTCTAAGTTGGTGTAACAGTACAATGAGATAGTATACCAAATTTGGTGGTTCTAAATTGAAAACTATAGATTTTACGAAACTGTTGTATGGGGCCCCCTTCACCCCGGGCCCCGACCTCTTCCGTCTGTAGTCTAAGTTGGTGTAAGAGTACAATGAGATAGTATACCAAATTTGGTTGTTCTAAATTGAAAACTATAGATTTTACGAAACTGTTGTATGGGGCCCCCTTTGACCCCGGGCCCCGACCTCTTCCGTCTGTGGTCTAAGTTGGTGTAACAGTACAATGAGATAGTATACCAAATTTGGTTGTTCTAAATTGAAAACTATAGATTTTACGAAACTGTTGTATGGGGCCCCCTTTGACCCCGGGCCCCGACCTCTTCCGTCTGTGGTCTAAGTTGGTGTAACAGTACAATGAGATAGTATACCAAATTTGGTGGTTCTAAATTGAAAACTATAGATTTTACGAAACTGTTGTATGGGGCCCTCTTCACCCCGGGCCCCGACCTCTTCCGTCTGTAGTCTAAGTTGGTGTAAGAGTACAATGAGATAGTATACCAAATTTGGTTGTTCTAAATTGAAAACTATAGATTTTACGAAACTGTTGTATGGGGCCCCCTTTGACCCCGGGCCCCGACCTCTTCCGTCTGTGGTCTAAGTTGGTGTAACAGTACAATGAGATAGTATACCAAATTTGGTTGTTGTAAATTGAAAACTATAGATTTTATGAAACTTTTGTATGGGGCCTCCTTTGACCCAGGGCCCCGACCTCTTTCGTCTGTATTCTAAGTTGGTGTAACAGTACAATGAGATAGTATACCAAATTTGGTTGTTCTAAATTGAAAACTATAGATTTTACGAAACTGTTGTATGGGGCCCCCTTTGACCCCGGGCCCCGACCTCTTCCGTCTGTGGTCTAAGTTGGTGTAACAGTACAATGAGATAGTATACCAAATTTGGTTGTTGTAAATTGAAAACTATAGATTTTATGAAACTTTTGTATGGGGCCTCCTTTGACCCCGGGCCCCGACCTCTTTCGTCTGTGGTCTAAGTTGGTGTAACAGTACAATGAGATAGTATACCAAATTTGGTTGTTCTAAATTGAAAACTATAGATTTTACGAAACTGTTGTATGGGGCCCCCTTTGACCCCGGGCCCCGACCTCTTCCGTCTGTGGTCTAAGTTGGTGTAAGAGTACAATGAGATAGTATACCAAATTTGGTTGTTCTAAATTGAAAACTATAGATTTTACGAAACTGTTGTATGGGGCCCCCTTTGACCCCGGGCCCCGACCTCTTCCGTCTGTGGTCTAAGTTGGTGTAAGAGTACAATGAGATAGTATACCAAATTTGGTTGTTCTAAATTGAAAACTGTAGATTTTACGAAACTGTTGTATGGGGCCCCCTTTGACCCCGGGCCCCGACCCCTTCCGTCTGTGGTCTAAGTTGGTGTAAGAGTACAATGAGATGGTATATCAAATTTGGTGGTTCTAAATTGAAAACTGTAGATTTTACGAAAGCATATACTGTATAGTGTCGACGAAGTGAGTTGTCGACGAAATGAACCAGACCGCTTGAAGTGTATGTGGATTACCTGCATACACCATCCCCATCCGTGCTCCCCACAGAAAAAAGTCGGGCGATGTCAGATCTGGTGACCGGGCAGGCCACAGTCCCCGGGAGGTGATGCGATTTCAGGAGAATTCTCCCAGAATCTGTATTGATGCGCCAGCAGTGTGAGCAGTTGCACCGCCTTGATGGAACCATTCTTCATTGATTTCTTGTTCCATGAGTTTGGATATGAATGGATGGATAATCTTTCGGATATGAATGGTTGGATAATCTCGGCATGGTAGCTTTCTGACTTAATGGTTTCAATGAAGAAAAGGAGCCCAATAATGTGCGTATGAGTCGTGTTGTGGGGAGGTAGTTTGGCTGTTGATGTACCCAGGCAGGTGGAAACATGCCTCATCTGTAAAGAAAGTCTTGTCCAGAATGTCCTCCTGCTTCCGTGTACCAGCAGCTCTTCGCTGAACACCGTTCCCTCGATCCTGATTATATTCCAGTTTTCACCGACGGATCTAAGATGGGTGATGCTGTCGGATCAGCTGTCGTCTGCGTGGATGATGTTTCCCTTGCGCGGATTCCAGCTGAGGCCACGCTGTTTTTGGCGGAGATGCATGCTGGGTACCTCGCCCTTCTCCATGCTCGGTCGAGTTCTCATCATCGTGCTATGGTCTGTACGGATTCCTTAAGTGTCTTGCAGTCTTTGTCATCTGCGGATTGCCACGACCATCCTTTTCTCTTGGATGTGAGACAATTGCTTCATCGTTTAATCGAGGCCGGTTTTCAGGTTCACTTTTGCTGGATTCCTGGGCATGTTTGGAATCTTGGGTAACATCAAACAATTAATACTGACATTTAACGTGGACCAGGAACATCAAACAGAGATCTTCGCTCTTTCCACGTTTATAAGTGGGTCACGGAAAAATTCTCATTGGCCGCCACCGGGATTGGAACCCAGGGTCTTCCAGTTACGCGCCGGATATGCTTCCGCTACACCACAGCGGCCTCGAATTCCTCCAGACTCACACACGCTAACTGCCAAGCCAAGTTGGCAGGTTGCTTCTTGGAGCCCCGCACACTGCTGGGGATTCACCAAAGATGGTAAGCAGCAACTGAAGAAATAATTAGAAGGCGAATGAATAATTAATACAGACATTTAACGTGGACCAGGAACATCAAACAAAGATCTTCGCTCTTTCCACGTTTATAAGTGAGTCACGGAAAAATTCTCATTGGCCGCCACCGGGAGTCGAACCCAGGGTCTTCCAGTTACGCGCCGGATATGCTTCCGCTACACCACAGCGGCCTCGAATTCCTCCAGACTCACACACGCTAACTGCCAAGCCAAGTTGGCAGGTTGCTTCTTGGAGCCCCGCACAATGCTGGGGATTAACCAAGGATGGTAAGCAGCAACTGAAGAAATAATTAGATGGCGAATGAATAATTAATACAGACATTTAATGTGGACCAGGAACATCAAACAAAGATCTTCGCTCTTTCCACGTTTTTAAGTGAGTCACGGAAAAATTCTCATTGGCCGCCACCGGGAGTCGAACCCAGGGTCTTCCAGTTACGCGCCGGATATGCTTCCGCTACACCACAGCGGCCTCGAATTCCTCCAGACTCACACACGCTAACTGCCAAGCCAAGTGCTTCTTGGAGCCCCGCACAATGCTGGGGATTAACCAAGGATGGTAAGCAGCAACTGAAGAAATAATTAGATGGCGAATGAATAATTAATACAGACATTTAATGTGGACCAGGAACATCAAACAAAGATCTTCGCTCTTTCCACGTTTTTAAGTGAGTCACGGAAAAATTCTCATTGGCCGCCACCGGGAGTCGAACCCAGGGTCTTCCAGTTACGTGCCGGATATGCTTCCGCTACACCACAGCGGCCTCGAATTCCTCCAGACTCACACACGCTAACTGCCAAGCCAAGTTGGCAGGTTGCTTCTTGGAGCCCCGCACAATGCTGGGGATTAACCAAGGATGGTAAGCAGCAACTGAAGAAATAATTAGATGGCGAATGAATAATTAATACAGACATTTAATGTGGACCAGGAACATCAAACAAAGATCTTCGCTCTTTCCACGTTTTTAAGTGAGTCACGGAAAAATTCTCATTGGCCGCCACCGGGAGTCGAACCCAGGGTCTTCCAGTTACGTGCCGGATATGCTTCCGCTACACCACAGCGGCCTCGAATTCCTCCAGACTCACACACGCTAACTGCCAAGCCAAGTTGGCAGGTTGCTTCTTGGAGCCCCGCACAATGCTGGGGATTAACCAAGGATGGTAAGCAGCAACTGAAGAAATAATTAGATGGCGAATGAATAATTAATACAGACATTTAATGTGGACCAGGAACATCAAACAAAGATCTTCGCTCTTTCCACGTTTTTAAGTGAGTCACGGAAAAATTCTCATTGGCCGCCACCGGGAGTCGAACCCAGGGTCTTCCAGTTACGCGCCGGATATGCTTCCGCTACACCACAGCGGCCTCGAATTCCTCCAGACTCACACACGCTAACTGCCAAGCCAAGTTGGCAGGTTGCTTCTTGGAGCCCCGCACAATGCTGGGGATTAACCAAGGATGGTAAGCAGCAACTGAAGAAATAATTAGATGGCGAATGAATAATTAATACAGACATTTAATGTGGACCAGGAACATCAAACAAAGATCTTCGCTCTTTCCACGTTTTTAAGTGAGTCACGGAAAAATTCTCATTGGCCGCCACCGGGAGTCGAACCCAGGGTCTTCCAGTTACGTGCCGGATATGCTTCCGCTACACCACAGCGGCCTCGAATTCCTCCAGACTCACACACGCTAACTGCCAAGCCAAGTTGGCAGGTTGCTTCTTGGAGCCCCGCACAATGCTGGGGATTAACCAAGGATGGTAAGCAGCAACTGAAGAAATAATTAGATGGCGAATGAATAATTAATACAGACATTTAATGTGGACCAGGAACATCAAACAAAGATCTTCGCTCTTTCCACGTTTTTAAGTGAGTCACGGAAAAATTCTCATTGGCCGCCACCGGGAGTCGAACCCAGGGTCTTCCAGTTACGCGCCGGATATGCTTCCGCTACACCACAGCGGCCTCGAATTCCTCCAGACTCACACACGCTAACTGCCAAGCCAAGTTGGCAGGTTGCTTCTTGGAGCCCCGCACAATGCTGGGGATTAACCAAGGATGGTAAGCAGCAACTGAAGAAATAATTAGATGGCGAATGAATAATTAATACAGACATTTAATGTGGACCAGGAACATCAAACAAAGATCTTCGCTCTTTCCACGTTTTTAAGTGAGTCACGGAAAAATTCTCATTGGCCGCCACCGGGAGTCGAACCCAGGGTCTTCCAGTTACGTGCCGGATATGCTTCCGCTACACCACAGCGGCCTCGAATTCCTCCAGACTCACACACGCTAACTGCCAAGCCAAGTTGGCAGGTTGCTTCTTGGAGCCCCGCACAATGCTGGGGATTAACCAAGGATGGTAAGCAGCAACTGAAGAAATAATTAGATGGCGAATGAATAATTAATACAGACATTTAATGTGGACCAGGAACATCAAACAAAGATCTTCGCTCTTTCCACGTTTTTAAGTGAGTCACGGAAAAATTCTCATTGGCCGCCACCGGGAGTCGAACCCAGGGTCTTCCAGTTACGTGCCGGATATGCTTCCGCTACACCACAGCGGCCTCGAATTCCTCCAGACTCACACACGCTAACTGCCAAGCCAAGTTGGCAGGTTGCTTCTTGGAGCCCCGCACAATGCTGGGGATTAACCAAGGATGGTAAGCAGCAACTGAAGAAATAATTAGATGGCGAATGAATAATTAATACAGACATTTAATGTGGACCAGGAACATCAAACAAAGATCTTCGCTCTTTCCACGTTTTTAAGTGAGTCACGGAAAAATTCTCATTGGCCGCCACCGGGAGTCGAACCCAGGGTCTTCCAGTTACGCGCCGGATATGCTTCCGCTACACCACAGCGGCCTCGAATTCCTCCAGACTCACACACGCTAACTGCCAAGCCAAGTTGGCAGGTTGCTTCTTGGAGCCCCGCACAATGCTGGGGATTAACCAAGGATGGTAAGCAGCAACTGAAGAAATAATTAGATGGCGAATGAATAATTAATACAGACATTTAATGTGGACCAGGAACATCAAACAAAGATCTTCGCTCTTTCCACGTTTTTAAGTGAGTCACGGAAAAATTCTCATTGGCCGCCACCGGGAGTCGAACCCAGGGTCTTCCAGTTACGTGCCGGATATGCTTCCGCTACACCACAGCGGCCTCGAATTCCTCCAGACTCACACACGCTAACTGCCAAGCCAAGTTGGCAGGTTGCTTCTTGGAGCCCCGCACAATGCTGGGGATTAACCAAGGATGGTAAGCAGCAACTGAAGAAATAATTAGATGGCGAATGAATAATTAATACAGACATTTAATGTGGACCAGGAACATCAAACAAAGATCTTCGCTCTTTCCACGTTTTTAAGTGAGTCACGGAAAAATTCTCATTGGCCGCCACCGGGAGTCGAACCCAGGGTCTTCCAGTTACGCGCCGGATGTGCTTCCGCTACACCACAGCGGCCTCGAATTCCTCCAGACTCACACACGCTAACTGCCAAGCCAAGTTGGCAGGTTGCTTCTTGGAGCCCCGCACAATGCTGGGGATTAACCAAGGATGGTAAGCAGCAACTGAAGAAATAATTAGATGGCGAATGAATAATTAATACAGACATTTAATGTGGACCAGGAACATCAAACAAAGATCTTCGCTCTTTCCACGTTTTTAAGTGAGTCACGGAAAAATTCTCATTGGCCGCCACCGGGAGTCGAACCCAGGGTCTTCCAGTTACGCGCCGGATATGCTTCCGCTACACCACAGCGGCCTCGAATTCCTCCAGACTCACACACGCTAACTGCCAAGCCAAGTTGGCAGGTTGCTTCTTGGAGCCCCGCACAATGCTGGGGATTAACCAAGGATGGTAAGCAGCAACTGAAGAAATAATTAGATGGCGAATGAATAATTAATACAGACATTTAATGTGGACCAGGAACATCAAACAAAGATCTTCGCTCTTTCCACGTTTTTAAGTGAGTCACGGAAAAATTCTCATTGGCCGCCACCGGGAGTCGAACCCAGGGTCTTCCAGTTACGTGCCGGATATGCTTCCGCTACACCACAGCGGCCTCGAATTCCTCCAGACTCACACACGCTAACTGCCAAGCCAAGTTGGCAGGTTGCTTCTTGGAGCCCCGCACAATGCTGGGGATTAACCAAGGATGGTAAGCAGCAACTGAAGAAATAATTAGATGGCGAATGAATAATTAATACAGACATTTAATGTGGACCAGGAACATCAAACAAAGATCTTCGCTCTTTCCACGTTTTTAAGTGAGTCACGGAAAAATTCTCATTGGCCGCCACCGGGAGTCGAACCCAGGGTCTTCCAGTTACGCGCCGGATGTGCTTCCGCTACACCACAGCGGCCTCGAATTCCTCCAGACTCACACACGCTAACTGCCAAGCCAAGTTGGCAGGTTGCTTCTTGGAGCCCCGCACAATGCTGGGGATTAACCAAGGATGGTAAGCAGCAACTGAAGAAATAATTAGATGGCGAATGAATAATTAATACAGACATTTAATGTGGACCAGGAACATCAAACAAAGATCTTCGCTCTTTCCACGTTTTTAAGTGAGTCACGGAAAAATTCTCATTGGCCGCCACCGGGAGTCGAACCCAGGGTCTTCCAGTTACGCGCCGGATATGCTTCCGCTACACCACAGCGGCCTCGAATTCCTCCAGACTCACACACGCTAACTGCCAAGCCAAGTTGGCAGGTTGCTTCTTGGAGCCCCGCACAATGCTGGGGATTAACCAAGGATGGTAAGCAGCAACTGAAGAAATAATTAGATGGCGAATGAATAATTAATACAGACATTTAATGTGGACCAGGAACATCAAACAAAGATCTTCGCTCTTTCCACGTTTTTAAGTGAGTCACGGAAAAATTCTCATTGGCCGCCACCGGGAGTCGAACCCAGGGTCTTCCAGTTACGCGCCGGATATGCTTCCGCTACACCACAGCGGCCTCGAATTCCTCCAGACTCACACACGCTAACTGCCAAGCCAAGTTGGCAGGTTGCTTCTTGGAGCCCCGCACAATGCTGGGGATTCAACAAAGATGGTAAGCAGCAACTGAACAAATAATTAGAAGGCGAATGAATAATTAATACAGAGATTTAACGTGGACCAGGAACATCAAACAAAGATCTTCGCTCTTTCCAGGTTTATAAGTGAGTGAGTCACGGAAAAATTCTCGATACTCGCTCCATGGCTCCGAGCTCCTACAATCATCTCACGTTGAAAGTCCGTCAAATCACATTTTTTACCCATCTCGTCACCCAAAAATCACTTCTTCTACTGTCGCAAGCACTAAGCTTTCTCATTTTATACTAGCCTCGCCCTCTGGCGGCAACAGCTTGCAGCCATAGCTCATTTGCTTAAAACTGTTAGGTGGTCATAATAAAGTGGCCACTTAGTGTACTAACAAAAGTCACCGGACACCCCTTCAAAAGCAAATGAACGGATCCTCTGCATTGTGAAGATGCGCGGCACAGCTGCAAACGGTGTAAAAACAAACCTGCAGCTGACCGTGATCATATCGCACTAAGAGGTTGAGTGAAAATGTCGCGGCGGGAGAGAACTGACTTTGAGAAAGGAAAGATTGTTGGATGTTATATTAGTGGGTTGTCCATAAGAGAAACCGAGAGGCGTTTAAACATACCCAAGTCAACTGTTATGGATGTACTGAATAAGTGGAAGACACGTGAAGCAGCAAAACGTACCAGCAGACCAAAGAAAATCAGTGATAGAGGACGTCGAAGCCTCAGGAGAGTCGTTACAGCAAATAAAAGGAATACTGCACGAGACTAAATTTGAAAATGGTATAAGTGAGCTTCTTTACCGCTTCTTTGTCGCGGCGGGAGCGAACTGACTTTGAGAAAGGAAAGATTGTGGGGTGTTATATTAGTGGGTTGTCCACAAGAGAAACCGAGAGGCGTTTAAACATACCCAAGTCAACTGTTTTGGATGTACTGAATAAGCGGAAGACACATCAAGCAGCAAAACGTACCAGCAGACCAAAGAAATGAGTGATAGAGGACGTCGAAGCCTCAGGAGAGTCGTTACAGCAAATAAAAGGAATACTGCACGAGACTAAATTTGAAAATGGTATAAGTGAGCTTCTTTACCGCTTCTTTGTCGCGGCGGGAGAGAACTGACTTTGAGAAAGGAAAGATTGTTGGATGTTATATTAGTGGGTTGTCCATAAGAGAAACCGAGAGGCGTTTAAACATACCCAAGTCAACTGTTATGGATGTACTGAATAAGTGGAAGACACGTGAAGCAGCAAAACGTACCAGCAGACCAAAGAAAATCAGTGATAGAGGACGTCGAAACCTCAGGAGAGTCGTTACAGCAAATAAAAGGAATACTGCACGAGACTAAATTTGAAAATGGTATAAGTGAGCTTCTTTACCGCTTCTTTGTCGCGGCGGGGAGAGAACTGACTTTGAGAAAGGAAAGATTGTTGGATGTTATATTAGTGGGTTGTCCATAAGAGAAACCGAGAGGCGTTTAAACATACCCAAGTCAACTGTTATGGATGTACTGAATAAGTGGAAGACACGTGAAGCAGCAAAACGTACCAGCAGACCAAAGAAAATCAGTGATAGAGGACGTCGAAGCCTCAGGAGAGTCGTTACAGCAAATAAAAGGAATACTGCACGAGACTAAATTTGAAAATGGTATAAGTGAGCTTCTTTACCGCTTCTTTGTCGCGGCGGGAGAGAACTGACTTTGAGAAAGGAAAGATTGTTGGATGTTATATTAGTGGGTTGTCCATAAGAGAAACCGAGAGGCGTTTAAACATACCCAAGTCAACTGTTATGGATGTACTGAATAAGTGGAAGACACGTGAAGCAGCAAAACGTACCAGCAGACCAAAGAAAATCAGTGATAGAGGACGTCGAAACCTCAGGAGAGTCGTTACAGCAAATAAAAGGAATACTGCACGAGACTAAATTTGAAAATGGTATAAGTGAGCTTCTTTACCGCTTCTTTGTCGCGGCGGGAGAGAACTGACTTTGAGAAAGGAAAGATTGTTGGATGTTATATTAGTGGGTTGTCCTTAAGAGAAACCGAGAGGCGTTTAAACATACCCAAGTCAACTGTTATGGATGTACTGAATAAGTGGAAGACACGTGAAGCAGCAAAACGTACCAGCAGACCAAAGAAAATCAGTGATAGAGGACGTCGAAGCCTCAGGAGAGTCGTTACAGCAAATAAAAGGAATACTGCACGAGACTAAATTTGAAAATGGTATAAGTGAGCTTCTTTACCGCTTCTTTGTCGCGGCGGGAGAGAACTGACTTTGAGAAAGGAAAGATTGTTGGGTGTTATATTAGTGGGTTGTCCATAAGAGAAACCGAGAGGCGTTTAAACATACCCAAGTCAACTGTTTTGGATGTACTGAATAAGTGGAAGACACGTGAAGCAGCAAAACGTACCAGCAGACCAAAGAAAATCAGTGATAGAGGACGTGGAAACCTCAGAAGAGTCGTTACAGCTAATCGAGGAGTACTGCACAAGACCTCAGGGTACAGGTGAGTAAAAATGCTGGAACCTCGGTATGTACACGTACCATTTGCAGAGAACTTCATTCCATGAGTTACCGTGGTCGTGCGGCTGCTCATAAGCCTTTCATCTGCACTCGAAATGCTACTCGTCGTTTAGCATGGTGTAAAGAACATTTATCGTGGACCGTGGATCAATGGAAACGGGTCCTATGGACTGACGAATCCAGATACACAATCCACGAGTCTGATGACCGTGTGTGGGTATGGAGGCAACCGGGGGAACGCTATTTACCACAGTGTACTGTTCCTACTGTCAAGTTTGGAGCTGGCATTGTACTCGTGTGGGGGTGTTTTGAGGGGTATGGTCCCGGCCCATTGGTTATCGTGTACAAACCTGTTAACCAGCACGTCTACCTCGATATTCTGGACAATTATGCAGTACCAACTCTGTGACAATACTATGGAACCGAGCCTTGTTGGTACCAGCAGGATAATGCACCGAGCCATAAAGCAAGGACTGTTATGGCGTGGTTTGATGATAATTCCGTATCGTGTGTGGACCGGACAGCACAGAACCTTGACCTTAATCCCATTGAGCACCTATGGGATGAATTAGAGTGCCGCATAAGAAGTTTGGAACCAAGGCCTACTACTAAGCAACAGTCAGCATCAGCATTGTGTGCTGAATGGAAGTGCATGCTTATTGCTGCATTCCAAAACCTTGTCAAAAGCTTGTCTTGAAGGGTCAGTGCATGCATATAAAGGCCAAAGGTGGACCGACACCGTAGTAATGTATGTCAATAAATGCTATGTTGTGTTTCTCTTTTAGGCGTCCAGTGACTTTTGTTAATATAGTATGTGTGCATGTATTATTCATTTTATTATTCATTTAATGAATACAAGTAAAATATCTAGAATTGAGTGTGAAAAATCATGCATTAAGGCCAATAATGCATTAAGGCTAACTCATGCATTAAGGCCATTTCATGCATTAAGGCCAATGCTTGCTCTCTGGGCGTTCTCCTTTTGTATTATTCATTTTAATGTACACAAGTAAAATATCTAGAATCGAGTGTGAAAAATCATGCATTAAGGCCAAATCATGCATTAAGGCCAATGATGCATTAAGGCCATTAAGGTTAAATCCTGCATTAAGGCCAAATCATGCATTAAGGCCATTTCATGCATTAAGGCCAATGCTTGCTCTCTGGGCGTTCTCCTTTTGTATTATTCATTTTAATGAACACAAGTAAAATATCTAGAATCGAGTGTGAAAAATCATGCATTAAGGCCAATGATGCATTAAGGCATTAAGGCCAAAATCCTGCATTAAGGTTAAATCCTGCATTAAGGCCATTTCATGCATTAAGGACTCTCTGGGCGTTCTCCTTTTGTATTATTCATTTTAATGAACACAAGTAAAATATCTAGAATCGAGTGTGAAAAATCATGCATTAAGGCCAAATCATGCATTAAGGCCAATGATGCATTAAGGCATTAAGGCCAAAATCCTGCATTAAGGTTAAATCCTACATTAAGGCCATTTCATGCATTAAGGCCAATGCTTGCTCTCTGGGCGTTCTCCTTTTGTATTATTCATTTTAATGAACACAAGTAAAATATCTAGAATCGAGTGTGAAAAATCATGCATTAAGGCCATTTCATGCATTAAGGCCAATGCTTGCTCTCTGGGTGTTCTCCTTTTGTATTATTCATTTTAATGAACACAAGTAAAATATCTAGAATCGAGTGTGAAAAATCATGCATTAAGGCCAAATCATGCATTAAGGCCAATGATGCATTAAGGCCATTAAGGTTAAATCCTGCATTAAGGCCAAATCATGCATTAAGGCCATTTCATGCATTAAGGCCAATGCTTGCTCTCTGGGCGTTCTCCTTTTGTATTATTCATTTTAATGAACACAAGTAAAATATCTAGAATCGAGTGTGAAAAATCATGCATTAAGGCCAAATCATGCATTAAGGCCAATGATGCATTAAGGCCATTAAGGTTAAATCCTGCATTAAGGCCAAATCATGCATTAAGGCCATTTCATGCATTAAGGCCAATGCTTGCTCTCTGGGCGTTCTCCTTTTGTATTATTCATTTTAATGAACACAAGTAAAATATCTAGAATCGAGTGTGAAAAATCATGCATTAAGGCCAAATCATGCATTAAGGCCAATGATGCATTAAGGCCATTAAGGTTAAATCCTGCATTAAGGCCAAATCATGCATTAAGGCCATTTCATGCATTAAGGCCAATGCTTGCTCTCTGGGCGTTCTCCTTTTGTATTATTCATTTTAATGAACACAAGTAAAATATCTAGAATCGAGTGTGAAAAATCATGCATTAAGGCCAAATCATGCATTAAGGCCAATGATGCATTAAGGCATTAAGGCCAAAATCCTGCATTAAGGTTAAATCCTGCATTAAGGCCATTTCATGCATTAAGGACAATGCTTGCTCTCTGGGCGTTCTCCTTTTGTATTATTCATTTTAATGAACACAAGTAAAATATCTAGAATCGAGTGTGAAAAATCATGCATTAAGGCCAAATCATGCATTAAGGCCAATGATGCATTAAGGCCAAAATCCTGCATTAAGGTTAAATCCTGCATTAAGGCCATTTCATGCATTAAGGACAATGCTTGCTCTCTGGGCGTTCTCCTTTTGTATTATTCATTTTAATGAACACAAGTAAAATATCTAGAATCGAGTGTGAAAAATCATGCATTAAGGCCAAATCATGCATTAAGGCCAATGATGCATTAAGGCCATTAAGGTTAAATCCTGCATTAAGGCCAAATCATGCATTAAGGCCATTTCATGCATTAAGGCCAATGCTTGCTCTCTGGGCGTTCTCCTTTTGTATTATTCATTTTAATGAACACAAGTAAAATATCTAGAATCGAGTGTGAAAAATCATGCATTAAGGCCAAATCATGCATTAAGGCCAATGATGCATTAAGGCATTAAGGCCAAAATCCTGCATTAAGGTTAAATCCTGCATTAAGGCCATTTCATGCATTAAGGACAATGCTTGCTCTCTGGGCGTTCTCCTTTTGTATTATTCATTTTAATGAACACAAGTAAAATATCTAGAATCGAGTGTGAAAAATCATGCATTAAGGCCAAATCATGCATTAAGGCCATTAAGGTTAAATCCTGCATTAAGGCCAAATCATGCATTAAGGCCATTTCATGCATTAAGGCCAATGCTTGCTCTCTGGGCGTTCTCCTTTTGTATTATTCATTTTAATGAACACAAGTAAAATATCTAGAATCGAGTGTGAAAAATCATGCATTAAGGCCAAATCATGCATTAAGGCCAATGATGCATTAAGGCCATTAAGGTTAAATCCTGCATTAAGGCCAAATCATGCATTAAGGCCATTTCATGCATTAAGGCCAATGCTTGCTCTCTGGGCGTTCTCCTTTTGTATTATTCATTTTAATGAACACAAGTAAAATATCTAGAATCGAGTGTGAAAAATCATGCATTAAGGCCAAATCATGCATTAAGGCCAATGATGCATTAAGGCCATTAAGGTTAAATCCTGCATTAAGGCCAAATCATGCATTAAGGCCATTTCATGCATTAAGGCCAATGCTTGCTCTCTGGGCGTTCTCCTTTTGTATTATTCATTTTAATGAACACAAGTAAAATATCTAGAATCGAGTGTGAAAAATCGTGCATTAAGGCCATTTCATGCATTAAGGCCAATGCTTGCTCTCTGGGCGTTCTCCTTTCGTATTATTCATTTTAATGAACACAAGTAAAATATCTAGAATCGAGTGTGAAAAATCATGCATTAAGGCCAAATCATGCATTAAGGCCAATGATGCATTAAGGCATTAAGGCCAAAATCCTGCATTAAGGTTAAATCCTGCATTAAGGCCATTTCATGCATTAAGGACAATGCTTGCTCTCTGGGCGTTCTCCTTTTGTATTATTCATTTTAATGAACACAAGTAAAATATCTAGAATCGAGTGTGAAAAATCATGCATTAAGGCCAAATCATGCATTAAGGCCAATGATGCATTAAGGCATTAAGGCCAAAATCCTGCATTAAGGTTAAATCCTGCATAAAGGCCATTTCATGCATTAAGGACAATGCTTGCTCTCTGGGCGTTCTCCTTTTGTATTATTCATTTTAATGAACACAAGTAAAATATCTAGAATCGAGTGTGAAAAATCATGCATTAAGGCCAAATCATGCATTAAGGCCAATGATGCATTAAGGCCATTAAGGTTAAATCCTGCATTAAGGCCAAATCATGCATTAAGGCCATTTCATGCATTAAGGCCAATGCTTGCTCTCTGGGCGTTCTCCTTTTGTATTATTCATTTTAATGAACACAAGTAAAATATCTAGAATCGAGTGTGAAAAATCGTGCATTAAGGCCAAATCATGCATTAAGGCCAATGATGCATTAAGGCCATTAAGGTTAAATCCTGCATTAAGGCCAAATCATGCATTAAGGCCATTTCATGCATTAAGGCCAATGCTTGCTCTCTGGGCATTCTCCTTTTGTATTATTCATTTTAATGAACACAAGTAAAATATCTAGAATCGAGTGTGAAAAATCGTGCATTAAGGCCATTTCATGCATTAAGGCCAATGCTTGCTCTCTGGGCGTTCTCCTTTTGTATTATTCATTTTAATGAACACAAGTAAAATATCTAGAATCGAGTGTGAAAAATCATGCATTAAGGCCATTTCATGCATTAAGGCCAATGCTTGCTCTCTGGGTGTTCTCCTTTTGTATTATTCATTTTAATGAACACAAGTAAAATATCTAGAATCGAGTGTGAAAAATCGTGCATTAAGGCCATTTCATGCATTAAGGCCATTTCATGCATTAAGGCCAATGCTTGCTCTCTGGGTGTTCTCCTTTTGTATTATTCATTTTAATGAACACAAGTAAAATATCTATACTCGGGGCAAACTTAACCTGTCATTGGAAGGAAGGCTACAGAGTGTATACTTCCACTGCATAAAATAGTTCCGGTCTAAAAGCTCGTACTCCAGCTTCAACTGGCACTTAGAAATGACACAGATGTTCAATACGTTGTGTGTGTGTGCATTTAAAAAATTCAGATCTCAGTTTCAGCGGCATTTCTAAAAAATACAGATATTCGTGCTTTGGTGACGTCACTGATGGTTCTCTGTCACAGCATTCTTGTTTGGGTCAGAGTTAAGCTGTCAACCCAGGGGATATTTATTGCTGTGGGGGGGGGTGTCATTAGTGGAAGGATGAGGGCAAAAAAAGTGTTTCCGAGGGCATTTCGCGTTTCTCCTTCTTGATTGTTGTTTTAAAACACTCTTCTGTCTTTTCGGTTTTTTCGAATGGCATCTGCCGGTCACTCGAGTGTATTTCAGCCGCATAAACGTGGGAAATCACTACGAAGCTCTGCTAAGGTGATCGTTATGAATGTTTTCACTAAATTGATGGAAAAACATTCGCCGAATAAATCAAATGAATTAACAGTTCTTACGGCAGAACTCACTGGCGTTTCAAGTCGCACCATTGCGAGAATGAAGGTTGAATTTAGTACTGAAGTACCTCAGATCCATTGGCAATTTATTTCTTCAAATTAAAATACAATTCTCGCTTGGCTTACATAGAACGTTTTCTCGAAATTAGTTTGGAGTTCCCAATTCAGTTCTCAATATAGGCCAAGAAACGGCCATCTTTTCCTTTTGAACTTTTGTGCGCAGTTGCCTTAAACGCGCATGAACCGGCATGAAAATTCAGACAAATGAAAGAGTTCTTTCCCCAGCCACACATAATTCGGAAACTTGGAAAACTGCCACACATTCAAAGTGTTCCTCGGAGGAACAGCAATTTGTGCCCGGCCCATCAATGAAAAACATGTGGCAATTTTCCAATGTGTGGCAATTTTCCAAGTTGCTGAAAGATGTGTGGCAGTTTACAGTGAACCCTAAAATATCATTTACCACAGAGACGGGCTCTTGTCCAGTACTTATGGCAACACGGGGTAGTTAAAAATGCATACACATTTAACGGATGTCTGTTATAAAAAAAATCTAATCAAGGCAAAATTTTTGAAAGAACGAAATTTTACGCATAACTGATGACATGGTAAAATTACTTTTAATTAAATCCCGCAGTTGGTAATCTTCAAGCAATAAGTATAAATATATGAAATATATAAAAAAAAATGGAAAAATATGTGAAAACAAAATTAGGCCACTTAAGACTGCTTCCCGTGTTTAGCAAAGATAATTTCATTTTAAAAGTAAGAAAGAAAGAAACGTTACACGTTCTGTAACATCTCCAAAAAAAAAAAAAAAAGATAAGAGAGAGAGAAATAAACTGCTTGTCTACCGGTCTGCAAAGCGCGCGGCGGTGGGGAGGGGGTTAAAATAGAGGGGTTTGGTAAGGGATCACGGTGACAGACAGCCAGCCCTGAGGGCTTGTGGGAGAAGTTTTCCGAGTGAAGGTTAATTACACACCATTAGTGCGGAGTAATACTGGGAGTGAAAAGGTCACCGTAGCTTTGGCCCCATTGCCAGGATAGCTTTGCCCCGAGTATAGAATAGAGTGTGAAAAATCATGCATTAAGGCCAAATCATGCATTAAGGCCAAAATCATGCATTACGGCCAAAATCATGCATTAAGGACAATGCTTGCTCTCTGGGCGTTCTCCTTTTGTATTATTCATTTTAATGAACACAAGTCAAATATCTAGAATCGAGTGTGAAAAATCATGCATTAAGGCCAAATCATGCATTAAGGCCATTTCATGCATTAAGGACAATGCTTGCTCTCTGGGCGTTCTCCTTTTGTATTATTCATTTTAATGAACACAAGTAAAATATCTAGAATTGAGTGTGAAAAATCATGCATTAAGGCCAAATGATGCATTAAGGCATTAAGGCCAAATCATGCATTAAGACCATTTCATGCATTAAGGACAATGCTTGCTCTCTGAGCGTTCTCCTTTTGTATTATTCATTTTAATGAACACAAGTAAAATATCTAGAAGCGAGTGTGAAATATCATGCATTAAGGCCAATGATGCATTAAGGACATTAAGGCCAATGATGCATTAAGGCATTAAGGCCAAAATCATGCATTAAGGCCAATCATGCATTAAGGCTAAATCATGCATTAAGGCCAAAATCATGCATTAAGGCCAATCATGCATTAAGGCTAAATCATGCATTAAGGCCATTTCATGCATTAAGGACAATGCTTGCTCTCTGGGCGTTCTCCTTTTGTATTATTCATTTTAAGAACACAAGTAAAATATCTAGAATCGAGTGTGAAAAATCATGCATTAAGGCCAAATCATGCATTAAGGCATTAAGGCCAAATCATGCATTAAGGCATTAAGACCATTTCATGCATTAAGGACAATGCTTGCTCTCTGAGCGTTCTCCTTTTGTATTATTCATTTTAAGAACACAAGTAAAATATCTAGAAGCGAGTGTGAAATATCATGCATTAAGGCCAATGATGCATTAAGGCATTAAGGCCAATCATGCATTAAGGCTAAAATCATGCATTAAGGCCAATGATGCATTAAGGCATTAAGGCCAAAATCATGCATTAAGGCTAAATCATGCATTAAGGCCAAATCATGCATTAAGGCCATTTCATGCATTAAGGCCAATGCTTGCTCTCTGGGCATTCTCCTTTTGTATTATTCATTTTAATGAACACAAGTAAAATATCTAGAATCAAGTGTGAAAAATCTCTGTAATTGTAATTTGCTTCTTTCTTTGCTGTGAAATCAATGTCTACTTTTGGATTGCATGCATGCCATTGGCTGATGGAAGGAATGCCATTTCTTAAAGATGTCTTGACAGAAGAATAACCATAAGTAACAGTTATTATCCATAGCTATGTCAGCTCCACCACCTCCAGGTGGGGAGCACAGGTGAGGATATATCTGGTAGGCCAGGAAACTGTCAATTAGTGACACATGGAAAGCTGCAGTCTGAAATGTGAACAAGAAATTCTGCTTTAAAAAAATAGTGTGTGTGCCACAGGGAAATAACACTTCAAAGGTCCAGCCTTATGTTGTACTGCCATGTACAAGCAGCAGCCCCCCACCCCTACGCACACACACTTTTTTTTTAAAGCAGAATTTCTTCCAAAAACTTTTGGCTTATGTGCGAGTATACACTGAAGTGCCAGAAAAACTGGTGCACCAGTCTAGTACTTGGTAGGTTCCTCACGGGAGCGCAGGACTGCAGAAATACGATGGGGCGTGGACTGCACTAGCTTCTGGAAATATGCCGTAGGCAATGCACACCATACTTCCTGCACAGCTTTCCACAATTTGGGTGTATTGTGTGGTCTCTAATTCCTGTGTTCAATAGCGCGTTGTATGGCATCCCAAATGCGTTCTATCACGTTCAGATCTGGGGATTTGGGTGGGAACGGCAACACCCCAAACTCAGACGAATGCTCCTCTAACCTTAATGTGGTGTCTCGACACTTGTGAGGAGGTGCATTGTTCTGTTGCAACAGGCCCAACTTATCAGCATGAATGCAGGACATGAAAGGGTGTACCTCGTCAGAAAGGAAGCACACATAGCGTTGTCCAGTCACAGACGTTTGTAGACGTACCAGGGTTCCCCGTGAAGTCCAGCTAAACACACCCCATATCTTTACCGACCCCACTCACCACCAGCCGGTACAATTTCCTGTTGACAGGCGGGATCAATGGCTTCATGGGGTTTGCGCCACAAACGAATCCTTCCATCTGCCCGATACAGTTGGAAACGCGACTCGTCAGACCAGGCTACTTGTTTCCAGTCATCAAGTGTCCAGTGGTTGTGTTGCCATGCCCAAGCGAGGCGCATAGCTCTGTGTCGTGCATTCATCAAGGGGACTCGAGTTGGGCGTCGGCTCCCAAAGCCCATATCTTGAAGGGTACGTTGCACAGTCCGGACGCTGATGCTTGTTGAGGCTCCAGCATTGAATTCCGATTATACATGCGAGAGAGTCGCATGAAACGATTCTTGACAGCCGACGATGGTCACCTTCGCCCAATGTCTTTTTACGGCCACACTGGTATTGTAGGTTGGAGGTTTTGCCGGAATTCTTGTAGTACGGTACACCCTTGCAATGGTCGTCCGTGAAAATCCGAATTTCGTTTCTACCTCCGAAATACTATGGCCCATCTCACGAGCGCCAACTATGACACCGCGTTGAAAATCGCTTAAATCGTTATTACTTGTCATTCTCATGCCGAAAATAGCTCTGACAGCTGGCAAGGATGTCTATCGCTTTATATACGCACTGGCGGACGCAACCGAGTACGTGCATAGGTGACGTTGCTGTGTATTTTGCACCTCCGAAATACTATGGCCCATCTCACGAGCGCCAACTATGACACCGCGTTGAAAATCGCTTAAATCGTTATTACTTGTCATTCTCATGCCGAAAACAGCTCTGACAGCTGGCAAGGATGTCTATCGCTTTATATACGCACTGGCGGACGCAACCGAGTACGTGCATAGGTGACGTTGCTGTGTATTTTGCACCTCCGAAATACTATGGCCCATCTCACGAGCGCCAACTATGACACCGCGTTGAAAATCGCTTAAATCGTTATTACTTGTCATTCTCATGCCGAAAACAGCTCTGACAGCTGGCAAGGATGTCTATCGCTTTATATACGCACTGGCGGACGCAACCGAGTACGTGCATAGGTGACGTTGCTGTGTATTTTGCACCTCCGAAATACTATGGCCCATCTCACGAGCGCCAACTATGACACCGCGTTGAAAATCGCTTAAATCGTTATTACTTGTCATTCTCATGCCGAAAACAGCTCTGACAGCTGGCAAGGATGTCTATCGCTTTATATACGCACTGGCGGACGCAACCGAGTACGTGCATAGGTGACGTTGCTGTGTATTTTGCACCTCCGAAATACTATGGCCCATCTCACGAGCGCCAACTATGACACCGCGTTGAAAATCGCTTAAATCGTTATTACTTGTCATTCTCATGCCGAAAACAGCTCTGACAGCTGGCAAGGATGTCTATCGCTTTATATACGCACTGGCGGACGCAACCGAGTACGTGCATAGGTGACGTTGCTGTGTATTTTGCACCTCCGAAATACTATGGCCCATCTCACGAGCGCCAACTATGACACCGCGTTGAAAATCGCTTAAATCGTTATTACTTGTCATTCTCATGCCGAAAACAGCTCTGACAGCTGGCAAGGATGTCTATCGCTTTATATACGCACTGGCGGACGCAACCGAGTACGTGCATAGGTGACGTTGCTGTGTATTTTGCACCTCCGAAATACTATGGCCCATCTCACGAGCGCCAACTATGACACCGCGTTGAAAATCGCTTAAATCGTTATTACTTGTCATTCTCATGCCGAAAACAGCTCTGACAGCTGGCAAGGATGTCTATCGCTTTATATACGCACTGGCGGACGCAACCGAGTACGTGCATAGGTGACGTTGCTGTGTATTTTGCACCTCCGAAATACTATGGCCCATCTCACGAGCGCCAACTATGACACCGCGTTGAAAATCGCTTAAATCGTTATTACTTGTCATTCTCATGCCGAAAACAGCTCTGACAGCTGGCAAGGATGTCTATCGCTTTATATACGCACTGGCGGACGCAACCGAGTACGTGCATAGGTGACGTTGCTGTGTATTTTGCACCTCCGAAATACTATGGCCCATCTCACGAGCGCCAACTATGACACCGCGTTGAAAATCGCTTAAATCGTTATTACTTGTCATTCTCATGCCGAAAACAGCTCTGACAGCTGGCAAGGATGTCTATCGCTTTATATACGCACTGGCGGACGCAACCGAGTACGTGCATAGGTGACGTTGCTGTGTATTTTGCACCTCCGAAATACTATGGCCCATCTCACGAGCGCCAACTATGACACCGCGTTGAAAATCGCTTAAATCGTTATTACTTGTCATTCTCATGCCGAAAACAGCTCTGACAGCTGGCAAGGATGTCTATCGCTTTATATACGCACTGGCGGACGCAACCGAGTACGTGCATAGGTGACGTTGCTGTGTATTTTGCACCTCCGAAATACTATGGCCCATCTCACGAGCGCCAACTATGACACCGCGTTGAAAATCGCTTAAATCGTTATTACTTGTCATTCTCATGCCGAAAACAGCTCTGACAGCTGGCAAGGATGTCTATCGCTTTATATACGCACTGGCGGACGCAGCAGTACGTGCATAGGTGACGTTGCTGTGTATTTTGCACCTCCGAAATACTATGGCCCATCTCACGAGCGCCAACTATGACACCGCGTTGAAAATCGCTTAAATCGTTATTACTTGTCATTCTCATGCCGAAAACAGCTCTGACAGCTGGCAAGGATGTCTATCGCTTTATATACGCACTGGCGGACGCAACCGAGTACGTGCATAGGTGACGTTGCTGTGTATTTTGCACCTCCGAAATACTATGGCCCATCTCACGAGCGCCAACTATGACACCGCGTTGAAAATCGCTTAAATCGTTATTACTTGTCATTCTCATGCCGAAAACAGCTCTGACAGCTGGCAAGGATGTCTATCGCTTTATATACGCACTGGCGGACGCAACCGAGTACGTGCATAGGTGACGTTGCTGTGTATTTTGCACCTCCGAAATACTATGGCCCATCTCACGAGCGCCAACTATGACACCGCGTTGAAAATCGCTTAAATCGTTATTACTTGTCATTCTCATGCCGAAAACAGCTCTGACAGCTGGCAAGGATGTCTATCGCTTTATATACGCACTGGCGGACGCAACCGAGTACGTGCATAGGTGACGTTGCTGTGTATTTTGCACCTCCGAAATACTATGGCCCATCTCACGAGCGCCAACTATGACACCGCGTTGAAAATCGCTTAAATCGTTATTACTTGTCATTCTCATGCCGAAAACAGCTCTGACAGCTGGCAAGGATGTCTATCGCTTTATATACGCACTGGCGGCTGGCGGACGCAACCGAGTACGTGCATAGGTGACGTTGCTGTGTATTTTGCACCTCCGAAATACTATGGCCCATCTCACGAGCGCCAACTATGACACCGCGTTGAAAATCGCTTAAATCGTTATTACTTGTCATTCTCATGCCGAAAACAGCTCTGACAGCTGGCAAGGATGTCTATCGCTTTATATACGCACTGGCGGGACGCAACCGAGTACGTGCATAGGTGACGTTGCTGTGTATTTTGCACCTCCGAAATACTATGGCCCATCTCACGAGCGCCAACTATGACACCGCGTTGAAAATCGCTTAAATCGTTATTACTTGTCATTCTCATGCCGAAAACAGCTCTGACAGCTGGCAAGGATGTCTATCGCTTTATATACGCACTGGCGGACGCAACCGAGTACGTGCATAGGTGACGTTGCTGTGTATTTTGCACCTCCGAAATACTATGGCCCATCTCACGAGCGCCAACTATGACACCGCGTTGAAAATCGCTTAAATCGTTATTACTTGTCATTCTCATGCCGAAAACAGCTCTGACAGCTGGCAAGGATGTCTATCGCTTTATATACGCACTGGCGGACGCAACCGAGTACGTGCATAGGTGACGTTGCTGTGTATTTTGCACCTCCGAAATACTATGGCCCATCTCACGAGCGCCAACTATGACACCGCGTTGAAAATCGCTTAAATCGTTATTACTTGTCATTCTCATGCCGAAAACAGCTCTGACAGCTGGCAAGGATGTCTATCGCTTTATATACGCACTGGCGGACGCAACCGAGTACGTGCATAGGTGACGTTGCTGTGTATTTTGCACCTCCGAAATACTATGGCCCATCTCACGAGCGCCAACTATGACACCGCGTTGAAAATCGCTTAAATCGTTATTACTTGTCATTCTCATGCCGAAAACAGCTCTGACAGCTGGCAAGGATGTCTATCGCTTTATATACGCACTGGCGGACGCAACCGAGTACGTGCATAGGTGACGTTGCTGTGTATTTTGCACCTCCGAAATACTATGGCCCATCTCACGAGCGCCAACTATGACACCGCGTTGAAAATCGCTTAAATCGTTATTACTTGTCATTCTCATGCCGAAAACAGCTCTGACAGCTGGCAAGGATGTCTATCGCTTTATATACGCACTGGCGGACGCAACCCAGCAGTACGTGCATAGGTGACGTTGCTGTGTATTTTGCACCTCCGAAATACTATGGCCCATCTCACGAGCGCCAACTATGACACCGCGTTGAAAATCGCTTAAATCGTTATTACTTGTCATTCTCATGCCGAAAACAGCTCTGACAGCTGGCAAGGATGTCTATCGCTTTATATACGCACTGGCGGCTGGCGGACGCAACCGAGTACGTGCATAGGTGACGTTGCTGTGTATTTTGCACCTCCGAAATACTATGGCCCATCTCACGAGCGCCAACTATGACACCGCGTTGAAAATCGCTTAAATCGTTATTACTTGTCATTCTCATGCCGAAAACAGCTCTGACAGCTGGCAAGGATGTCTATCGCTTTATATACGCACTGGCGGACGCAACCGAGTACGTGCATAGGTGACGTTGCTGTGTATTTTGCACCTCCGAAATACTATGGCCCATCTCACGAGCGCCAACTATGACACCGCGTTGAAAATCGCTTAAATCGTTATTACTTGTCATTCTCATGCCGAAAACAGCTCTGACAGCTGGCAAGGATGTCTATCGCTTTATATACGCACTGGCGGACGCAACCGAGTACGTGCATAGGTGACGTTGCTGTGTATTTTGCACCTCCGAAATACTATGGCCCATCTCACGAGCGCCAACTATGACACCGCGTTGAAAATCGCTTAAATCGTTATTACTTGTCATTCTCATGCCGAAAACAGCTCTGACAGCTGGCAAGGATGTCTATCGCTTTATATACGCACTGGCGGACGCAACCGAGTACGTGCATAGGTGACGTTGCTGTGTATTTTGCACCTCCGAAATACTATGGCCCATCTCACGAGCGCCAACTATGACACCGCGTTGAAAATCGCTTAAATCGTTATTACTTGTCATTCTCATGCCGAAAACAGCTCTGACAGCTGGCAAGGATGTCTATCGCTTTATATACGCACTGGCGGACGCAACCGAGTACGTGCATAGGTGACGTTGCTGTGTATTTTGCACCTCCGAAATACTATGGCCCATCTCACGAGCGCCAACTATGACACCGCGTTGAAAATCGCTTAAATCGTTATTACTTGTCATTCTCATGCCGAAAACAGCTCTGACAGCTGGCAAGGATGTCTATCGCTTTATATACGCACTGGCGGACGCAACCGAGTACGTGCATAGGTGACGTTGCTGTGTATTTTGCACCTCCGAAATACTATGGCCCATCTCACGAGCGCCAACTATGACACCGCGTTGAAAATCGCTTAAATCATTATTACTTGTCATTCTCATGCCGAAAACAGCTCTGACAGCTGGCAAGGATGTCTATCGCTTTATATACGCACTGGCGGACGCAACCGAGTACGTGCATAGGTGACGTTGCTGTGTATTTTGCACCTCCGAAATACTATGGCCCATCTCACGAGTGCCAACTATGACACCGCGTTGAAAATCGCTTAAATCGTTATTACTTGTCATTCTCATGCCGAAAACAGCTCTGACAGCTGGCAAGGATGTCTATCGCTTTATATACGCACTGGCGGACGCAACCGAGTACGTGCATAGGTGACGTTGCTGTGTATTTTGCACCTCCGAAATACTATGGCCCATCTCACGAGCGCCAACTATGACACGGCGTTGAAAATCGCTTAAATCGTTATTACTTGTCATTCTCATGCCGAAAACAGCTCTGACAGCTGGCAAGGATGTCTATCGCTTTATATACGCACTGGCGGACGCAACCGAGTACGCGCATAGGTGACGTTGCTGTGTATTTTGCACCTCCGAAATACTATGGCCCATCTCACGAGCGCCAACTATGACACCGCGTTGAAAATCGCTTAAATCGTTATTACTTGTCATTCTCATGCCGAAAACAGCTCTGACAGCTGGCAAGGATGTCTATCGCTTTATATACGCACTGGCGGACGCAACCGAGTACGTGCATAGGTGACGTTGCTGTGTATTTTGCACCTCCGAAATACTATGGCCCATCTCACGAGCGCCAACTATGACACCGCGTTGAAAATCGCTTAAATCGTTATTACTTGTCATTCTCATGCCGAAAACAGCTCTGACAGCTGGCAAGGATGTCTATCGCTTTATATACGCACTGGCGGACGCAACCGAGTACGCGCATAGGTGACGTTGCTGTGTATTTTGCACCTCCGAAATACTATGGCCCATCTCACGAGCGCCAACTATGACACCGCGTTGAAAATCGCTTAAATCGTTATTACTTGTCATTCTCATGCCGAAAACAGCTCTGACAGCTGACAAGGATGTCTATCGCTTTATATACGCACTGGCGGAGGCAACCGAGTACGTGCATAGGTGACGTTGCTGTGTATTTTGCACCTCCGAAATACTATGGCCCATCTCAGGAGCGCCAACTATGACACCGCGTTGAAAATCGCTTAAATCGTTATTACTTGTCATTCTCATGCCGAAAACAGCTCTGACAGCTGGCAAGGATGTCTATCGCTTTATATACGCACTGGCGGACGCAACCGAGTACGTGCATAGGTGACGTTGCTATGTATTTTGCACCTCCGAAATACTATGGCCCATCTCACGAGCGCCAACTATGACACCGCGTTGAAAATCGCTTAAATCGTTATTACTTGTCATTCTCATGCCGAAAACAGCTCTGACAGCTGGCAAGGATGTCTATCGCTTTATATACGCACTGGCGGACGCAACCGAGTACGTGCATAGGTGACGTTGCTGTGTATTTTGCACCTCCGAAATACTATGGCCCATCTCACGAGCGCCAACTATGACACCGCGTTGAAAATCGCTTAAATCGTTATTACTTGTCATTCTCATGCCGAAAACAGCTCTGACAGCTGGCAAGGATGTCTATCGCTTTATATACGCACTGGCGGAGGCAACCGAGTACGCGCATAGGTGACGTTGCTATGTATTTTGCACCTCCGAAATACTATGGCCCATCTCACGAGCGCCAACTATGACACCGCGTTGAAAATCGCTTAAATCGTTATTACTTGTCATTCTCATGCCTAAAACAGCTCTGACAGCTGGCAAGGATGTCTATCGCTTTATATACGCACTGGCGGACGCAATCGAGTATGCGCATAGGTGACGTTGCTACAGTAGCGAACAAAGGTATTTGGCCAAAACACTTTTTCATCCATAATTTTTCTTCTGCTGGACCAAATCGTGTCATTTTGGGATATGATATGTGTTATTCAGTTGTAAACATGACCCACATGCAGATGGATCGGAAACCTTAACACAGATCAGGTGCCGAGCTCAATCGCAAAGATCATACAAATTGACCAACAAAGTAGGTGTGTATCACATTCATTTAATGCAACGATAACAGAAAACAAGTACGAGAGAACGACTAAATAATAACTTATACTTGATTGGATAACCACGAGACTTTACAACAGCTGCACAATGGGCTGGCATCGAGCCCACTAGCTTCTCGACGGTGACCTGCAGAATTCCCGCCCATTCTGCAGACAGCTGGTAGAACGTCTGGGACCTATTCCGGCAGGTTTTCTTCGCACATCGTCTCCACATGTGCTCGATGAAGTTGAGGTCTGGAGATTGGCTTGGCTAGTCTAGAAGTGCGACCTGTTGCTGCTGGAAGGCTGCCTTCGCTACTGTGGAGGTGTGCTTTGGGTCGTTGTCTTGCTGCATGATCCATCCAGGTGGCATGTTCTGGTTTGCCCATTAGAAGACATCGTTGATGAGCATGTTCGTGTAGCTCTGGTTGGTCATTATTCGGTCAATCTTGATGATGGAGCCCATTCCATTGCGAGAGAAGGCGCCGTAAACCATGAGCGATCCCCTCCGTGCTTGACAGTCGGCTGAATGAACTGGGGGTTGAATCTCTGGCCATCACACGGACGTCGTACGTATCTGATGCCATCACTTCCGAACAAGTTGAACTTGCTCTCGTCGGTGAAAAGCACCTTACTCCAGTCCGCATCGGTCCAGTGTCGATGACGGCGCCCGAACGCGACTCCGATGAGTGGTTTCTTGGCCGAGCCGTCTTCCATTCAATCCACCAGCAATGAGACGACGGGAGATGGTCATTCGGCTGACGTTCAGGTCGTCGCGGAATTCGGTGGCGATGTCCACAGCAGTCAAGGTGGGATCAGCACGAGATCGACGGAGGATGCTTCTATCCTGACGCAACGTAGTGGAACGAGGCCTACCACATCGCGGACAGTTCTCGACAGTCCCAGTCTTCTTGTAGCTTTGCAGGATAGCTGAAATGGACTGGTTTCGGATCTTGAGAGCCCTCGCAATGTCGGTGATGCACATTCCGGATTCCATCATGCTCACAGCCGCCTGGTGAGCTCCAACAGAGATCTCCGCCTTTTTTTTTTTTTTTTTTTTTTTTGGATTGGAGGTTTAACGACCACCATGAGCAACTCAATGAGCTGTAAGCAGTCGCCCGTCCCTAATTTAGGGTCACTGGTTCCAGGGAAGGGAGAGAGCCAGTGCCGTAAGACAAACACAACATCCATTGATTGATTGGAGGTTTAACGACCACCGTGAGCAACTCAATGGGCTATAAGCAGTCGCCCGTCCCTAATTTAGGGTCACTGGTTCCACGGAAGGGAGAGAGCCAGTGCCGTAAGACAAACACAACATCCATTGATTGATTGGAGGTTTAACGACCACCGTGAGCAACTCAATGGGCTATAAGCAGTCGCCCGTCCCTAATTTAGGGTCACTGGTTCCAGGGAAGGGAGAGAGCCAGTGCCGTAAGACAAACACAACATCCATTGATTGATTGGAGGTTTAACGACCACTGTGAGCAACTCAATGGGCTATAAGCAGTCGCCCGTCCCTAATTTAGGGTCACTGGTTCCACGGAAGGGAGAGAGCCAGTGCCGTAAGACAAACACAACATCCATTGATTGATTGGAGGTTTAACGACCACCATGAGCAACTCAATGAGCTGTAAGCAGTCGCCCGTCCCTAATTTAGGGTCACTGGTTCCACGGAAGGGAGAGAGCCAGTGCCGTAAGACAAACACAACATCCATTGATTGATTGGAGGTTTAACGACCACCGTGAGCAACTCAATTGGCTATAAGCAGTCGCCCGTCCCTAATTTAGGGTCACTGGTTTCAGGGAAGGGAGAGAGCCAGTGCCGTAAGACAAACACAACATCCATGCCTGACCGGGATTCCAACCCGGACCCCTTACGGACGAATGATCAGAGGCCAGCGCCTTAGACCACTGTGCCACTGTGGCTGCGATCTCTGCCTTTGTACCCATTTCTGAAAACCTAAGATTGACTTATTATCACACTACACATCACAAAACCCCACAAAAATCACAAGAAAAACACTAATACATGCAGCAAACAAATGGGTAATAATTGGCGACTCCTGAATATGGCCCATTTCGAGCGACAAATTCGCTCTGTGAGCGAAATACAAACTACGCGGTGTTGCAACCCACGAATCAACACATATCATATCCCAAAATGACCCGATTTGGTTCAGCAGAAAAAAAGTTATGGTCGAAAAAGTGTTCCGCCAAATACTTTTGTTCTCTACTGTATCTTTTAATTGTTGAATTTTAATGAATATGTAAATAATTAAGAATCCTTGCAGTTTTAGAATGTTTTAAAAGTAATCGTGGGAAACTTCTGAAGGATATGATTTTTGAGTTCGATTTGGGAGAGCCAGTAAGTCACCAGAAACGATTAGTTATCGGCGAACTTCCTGGAGTGGACAAAAGACAGGATTTAGTGTATGGATAGCTATTATAGAAGAAGGCTTTTTTAGAGTTATAAAGCGACTCATTAGGAAGGTCGAAAAAGTGTTTCGCCCAATACTTTTGTTCGCTACTGTATGCATTTGCATAAGCTCGTCTGTACCAGTTTTTCTGGCACTTCAGTGTATATAGTACCTGCGTATAGATTTAGTTTTAAGGAATAAATTCTTAAACCAAAATCACGAGGGTAACCCAGAGGTGTTCCCCATCTGTGCGCTGCAACGCCCCTGGGTGTGGCTCTTCTTGGTCCGGGGCGTCACGACTATAAGGAAAAAATAAAGCCTATAATTTATAGCGAAATGCAAATTTTCAAGACTTGTACGTATTTCAAAGAAGCAGGAACGGTTAATAGACATTTCTTCAGGCCCCCACGCTGAAAATGACATCCTCTTTTGGAACACCGCCACAGTTTTGGAACAGTGTGGCAAAGGAGTATCCAGAATTGAGTAAGAAAGTGGTGTGAGTTATTCTCCCTTTTTCCACATCCTACTTTTGCGAGGCAGGATTTTCAGCTCTGGCGGTAATAAAATCCAAATATAGAAGCAAAAGTTAACGTTGAGAAGGAGATTTGCATAGCTGTATCGAACATTGGCACCACAATAATGGGTAACAATAGAGGGGATGCTTGGTGGACTAGTGAGATTGAAGAGGCAGTAAAGAAAAAGAAGGAAGCCTATTTGGGGATGTTGCAAGGTAGAGTCTCTGTGGATGAATATCGCTGTAAGAAGCGTGAAGCTGCTAAGCTGGTTCGCCAGAGTAAGACAAAAGATAGGAAGGAGAAAGTGGAAAGGCATGAACTGACTTTTTGGAAAGATAGAAAGTCCTGGAAGTACATGAGACTCAGGAAAAATAGGGAAACAAAGTTGTAAGTTGTGTGAAGAATGAGATTGGGGAAATGATTTGGGAGCCCAATGAGTTAAGTGACAGATGGGGTGAATACTTCTGTGAGTTATTAGATCAGGAAAGCAAAGATGATTCTGAGACAGATGCAGATGATGTCACAATGAGGGATGAAAGCACAGGAGGGATCTCAAGAGAAGAAGTGTGTAAAGCTCTAAAATCTCTTCAGAATGGTAAGGCTCCAGGAGTTGATGGCATAACTGCAGAGATTTTGAAATATGGTGGTGACTCTATAATTGACTGGTTAACTGAAATTTGCCAGTTGTGCTGGGAGTTAGGAATGGTCCCTCAGGATTGGAAGGATGCTATAATTGTTCCCTTGTATAAGGGAAAAGGTGATCAGACTGAATGCAAGAACTATCGTGGTATTAGCCTACTGAGTGTGCCACGGAAAATGTTTGGTAAGGTTGTTATTGAAAAAGTACGGGGTCTTACATCATTGAAAGTGTGGGATGTTCAGAGTGGTTTTATGCCTGGTAAAGGCTGCACTAACCAGATTTTTGCATTACGCATGATGATTGAAAAGTATCTGGCTGTTGGGAAGAAAATTTTTACTGCCTTCATAGATTTAGAGAAAGCTTACGACCGAGTAAATAGGACACTTTTGTGGAAGGTATTGAATGAATATGGTGTTACTGGGAATCTACTTAATAGTGTAAAAGCCATGTATGCTGGGGTAGTAGAGCTTGTGTACGAGTGAATGGTGTTTTATCAAAATGGTTTTCCATTGGTGCAGGACGTAGACAAGGTTGTGTAATGTCACCATGGCTGTTTAATATATTTATGGACGCATGCATGCCTGATGCCAAAATAGATAATAGTGGTTTATGTCTTGGTGATATCTGTGTGTGCATATTGCTGTGTGCTGATGACACTGTCCTGTTGGCAGAGAGCAAAAGTGAGTTGCAGAGTATGTTGACTCGGATGCACGAAGTTTGCATGAAATTCAAACTGAGTATAAATAAGGGAAAAACCAAAGTTATTGTGTTTGAGAGAGCAACTGGTAGCACTGAATGTAATGTAAGTATAAATGGCACTGTCATTGACCAGGTGAGTGAGTTTGTGTATTTAGGAAGCATGTTTGACAGAGAGTCTTCTTTGAAAGTCATAGCTGCTCTGGGAGGGTTTCACAGAAATGGTGGGTTATCTAGAGAGTCCCGCATGGCTGTGTATGAAACAGTAATTGTTCCTACTCTGATGTATGGCAGTGAAACCTGGGTACCTCAGAAGAAACATAGGAGTCGTTTGTGTGCTGGAGAAATGCGTTACTTACGTGGGGTTTGTGGCAAGACACGATCTGATTGTGTGAGGAATGAAGATGTATTGCAGTTGTGTGATGTGAAGCAAAATGTTGTTAGCAAGGTGGAGACCAATATGCTTTGGTGGTTTGGCCATGTTCAAAGAATGAGTGATGAAATGCTTACTAAGAAAATCTTTTCTGCCCAAGTGGCAGGAAGGAAAGGTAGAGGAAGGCTAAGGAAGACATGGGTGGATCAGATTCAGGAGTGTCTGCATGAGAAAAAGATGAGGAGTATGGAAGTATAAAAGATCTTGTGTACGGCGTGTAATGGATATCAGTGAAGCACGAGTTGTATGTCAAGATCGCTGTAAATGGAGAACTTCGATACGACAACAATAAGTAAAAATATCTGGAAGTTTGTATTTCTTTTTGGAGCTAACCTCTGAATCTCAGAGAACAGCTTAGTGTTAAATAGTGTTAAAAATCGAACATCGTCCCCAGATACGATGTTTTGTGTGACGATAAACAAGCTCCCCCATCTCATTAACTTAAGACGCAAATACCTCTGTGAGGTAGTTTCTAAAATTACTGTAAAAATGTGTAAGCCAAATGAAGAGTGCTACCATTGTGAAAATATACCTATTTCATCAATTTCTTCTTGTTCAGTTTTGTAACTTTATTCCAATTTTGTATTTTTACATAAAGAATACAAGCTAGTAATGTAAATGACTATTTTCTTTTAAAAAAAATACTACAAACGCGAATTTGGGCAATTTTTTTTTTTTATTTTCGGTACAGGGGCGTCACACGAAAAGTGTGATATGTGAAGGGCAGCATGTTTTCAAACAGTTTGGGAACCCCTGGGTTAACCTATACATGTGTAGAAGCATGTTTTAAAGAAAAAATTTTATATTGAGTTTGAAAGAAATTTATTGTATTTCAGTTTAACTAAAAAATTTTCCTGTGCATAGAATTTGCCAATAACAAGGATAGTGGACTCCTTAATGGAAATGAAGTCCCTTCAAGAAACGGATGATTATCGTTATTTTGACCCCAAGCTGTTACGAGCCACAGACAGGTGAGAATCATCTGTAATCTTTCAGTAAATCATTGTGTGTATGTGTAAAAGAATGAAATAATTTCTGAAAATACAAGTTGTTCCCATTTGTAACAAAGTCCAAGTGACCTGATGCAAACTTCATTATGCAAAAACTGTTGATTAAATGTACAACGGGCATCCTGAAAGTGATGCCTCCTCCTTAATAACTTTTGAAAGGGGCATCCTGAAAGTGATGCCTCCTTCTCAATAACTTTTGAAAGGGGCATCCTAAAAGTGATGCCTCCTCCTTAATAACTTTTGAAAGGGGCATCCTAAAAGTGATGCCTCCTCCTTAATAACTTTTGAAAGGGGCATCCTGGAAGTAATGCCTCCTCCTTAATAACTTTTGAAAGGGGCATCTTGAACGTAATGCCTTCTCCTTAATAACTTTTGAAAGGGGCATCCTGAAAGTGATGCCTCCTCCTTAATAACTTTTGAAAGGGGCATCCTGAAAGTAATGCCTCCTCCTTAATAACTTTTAAAAGGGGCATCTTGAAAGCAATGCCTCCTCCTTAATAACTTTTGAAAAAGGCATCTTGAACGTAATGCTTTCTCCTTAATAACTTTTGAAAGGGGCATCCTGAAAGTGATGCCTCCTCCTTAATAACTTTTGAAAGGGGCATCCTGAAAGTAATGCCTCCTCCTTAATAACTTTTGAAAGGGGCATCTTGAAAGCAATGCCTCCTCCTTAATAACTTTTGAAAAAGGCATCTTGAAAGCAATGCCTCCTCCTTAATAACTTTTGAAAAAGGCATCTTGAAAGTAATGCCTTCTCCTTAATAACTTTTGAAAGGGGCATCCTGAAAGTAATGCCTCCTCCTTAATAACTTTTGAAAGGGGCATCTTGAAAGTGATGCCTCCTCCTTAATAATCTTGAAAGTAGTGCCTCCTCCTTAATAACTTTTGAAAGGGGCATCTTAAAAATAATGCCTCCTCCTTAATAACTTTGGAAAGGGGCATCTTGAAAGCAATGCCTCCTCCTTAATAACTTTGGAAAGGGGCATCCTGAAAGTAATGCCTCCTCCTTAATAATCTTGAAAGTAGTGCCTTTTCAATAGCTTTTGAAAGGGGCATCTTGAAAGTAATGCCTCCTTCTTAATAACTTTGGAAAGGGGCATCTTGAAAGCAATGCCTCCTCCTTAATAACTTTTGAAAGGGGCTTCCTGAAAGTAATGCCTCCTCCTTAATAACTTTTGAAAGGGGCATCTTGAAAGTAATGCCTCCTCCTTAATAACTTTTGAAAGGGGCATCCTGAAAGTGATGCCTCCTCCTTAATAACTTTTGAAAGGGGCATCCTGAAAGTAATGCCTCCTCCTTAATAACTTTTGAAAGGGGTGTCTTGAAAGTAATGCTTCCTCCTTAATAACTTTTGAAAGGGGCATCCTGAAAGTGATGCCTCCCCCTTAATAACTTTTGAAAGGGGCATCTGGAAAGTAATGCCTCCTCCTTAATAACTTTTGAAAGGGGCATCTTGAAAGTAATGCCTCCTCCTTAATAACTTTTGAAAGGGGCTTCCTGAAAGTGATGCCTCCTCCTTAATAACTTTTGAAAGGGGCATCTTGAAAGTAATGCCTCCTCCTTAATAACTTTTGAAAGGGGCATCCTGAAAGTGATGCCTCCTCCTTAATAACTTTTGAAAGGGGCATCCTGAAAGTAATGCCTCCTCCTTAATAACTTTTGAAAGGGGCATCCTGAAAGTAATGCCTCCTCCTTAATAACTTTTGAAAGGGGCATCCTGAAAGTGATGCCTCCTCCTTAATAACTTTTGAAAGGGGCATCCTGAAAGTAATGCCTCCTCCTTAATAACTTTTGAAAGGGGCGTCTTGAAAGTAATGCTTCCTCCTTAATAACTTTTGAAAGGGGCATCCTGAAAGTGATGCCTCCCCCTTAATAACTTTTGAAAGGGGCATCTGGAAAGTAATGCCTCCTCCTTAATAACTTTTGAAAGGGGCATCTTGAAAGTAATGCCTCCTCCTTAATAACTTTTGAAAGGGGCTTCCTGAAAGTGATGCCTCCTCCTTAATAACTTTTGAAAGGGGCATCTTGAAAGTAATGCCTCCTCCTTAATAACTTTTGAAAGGGGCATCCTGAAAGTGATGCCTCCTCCTTAATAACTTTTGAAAGGGGCATCCTGAAAGTAATGCCTCCTCCTTAATAACTTTTGAAAGGGGCATCCTGAAAGTGATGCCTCCCCCTTAATAACTTTTGAAAGGGGCATCTTGAAAGTAATGCCTCCTCCTTAATAACTTTTGAAAGGGGCATCCTGAAAGTGATGCCTCCTCCTTAATAACTTTTGAAAGGGGCATCCTGAAAGTAATGCCTCCTCCTTAATAACTTTTGAAAGGGGCGTCTTGAAAGTAATGCTTCCTCCTTAATAACTTTTGAAAGGGGCATCCTGAAAGTGATGCCTCCTCTTTAATAACTTTTGAAAGGGGCATCCTGAAAGTAATGCCTCCTCCTTAATAACTTTTGAAAGGGGCGTCTTGAAGGTAATGCTTCCTCCTTAATAACTTTTGAAAGGGGCATCCTGAAAGTGATGCCTCCCCCTTAATAACTTTTGAAAGGGGCATCTGGAAAGTAATGCCTCCTCCTTAATAACTTTTGAAAGGGGCATCTTGAAAGTAATGCCTCCTCCTTAATAACTTTTGAAAGGGGCATCTTGAAAGTAATGCCTCCTCCTTAATAACTTTTGAAAGGGGCTTCCTGAAATTGATGCCTCCTCCTTAATAACTTTAACTTTTGAAAGGGGCATCTTGAAAGTAATGCCTCCTCCTTAATAACTTTTGAAAGGGGCATCCTGAAAGTGATGCCTCCTCCTTAATAACTTTTGAAAGGGGCATCTTGAAAGTAATGCCTCCTCCTTAATAACTTTTGAAAGGGGCATCCTGAAAGTAATGCCTCCTCCTTAATAACTTTTGAAAGGGGCATCCTGAAAGTGATGCCTCCTCCTTAATAACTTTTGAAAGGGGCATCCTGAAAGTAATGCCTCCTCCGTAATAACTTTTGAAAGGGGCATCTTGAACGTAATGCCTTCTCCTTAATAACTTTTGAAAGGGGCATCCTGAAAGTGATGCCTCCTCCTTAATAACTTTTGAAAGGGGCATCTTGAAAGTAATGCCTCCTCCTTAATAACTTTTGAAAGGGGCATCTGGAAAGTAATGCCTCCTCCTTAATAACTTTTGAAAGGGGCATCTTGAAAGTAATGCCTCCTCCTTAATAACTTTTGAAAGGGGCTTCCTGAAAGTGATGCCTCCTCCTTAACCCTCTGGGCGCTCTGTGTGTTCTGCGAACGATTGTTTCATCAGCTGCAAAGTCTTTCTACTAAACCTACCTCATTGACGGCTGTCTGTTTTTACCTCCCCTTCGAAAGGGTGGAGCAAACTGCCACTGATTTACAACCGCGATAACAGTGACAATCGAATTAGGCTGATGGTCGGGTGATGGCAGGCAGGGGTTCCAACTTCTTTTTCTGAGGAATGCGCGCAGACAACACTGGTAAAGGGAATCGTACAAAAAGTATGTTTATCTATGTTTTCAACGTTTTACGAAGAATGCTAGTTTCGTAGCGATTATAATGGCTTCCTTCAGATTATAAACAAACATAACACAAACTCCGTAGCGATTATAATGGCTTCCTTCAGATTATAAACAAACGTAACACAAACTCCAGCTACCAATAAAAAAACTGAGCTTTTATTTACCAAGAATTACTGTAACATTGATTTCTCGTGAAATTATTTTTCGTGGTTTATTGATTTTAGTTTTCTAAGCCCCTTTGTTTAAATTGAAAAAAAAAACAGCAACTAAAAAACATATGTCGTTCGCAATGGTTCAGCGTACAGTACTTTCGGCGAATTGTCACCCTTAAAAAAGGAGAAACAAATTAGTCTCGCTCCCCTCAGACAGAAAAGATCATGTTTTAGCGATGCTATGAAAAAAATCGTGGTGTTGGAGGATTGAAGTTTCACAATTCTTTTAGCTGAACAGTACCAATGTCTTTTGTGCGATGTTCTCACCATTGTAATGCATGTTATACGCACAACAGTCATCAGAGATTGAAATAAATCCTGAGTATTTGGAATGTTTGCACTTTAAAAAAAATCAAAAATTTGTAAGCACTCAATGAATTAAAAAAAAACAAAAACGAAACAATATGTGTAGATCTGAGAAACGAGAACTAAATTGGAATCAAGAGGATAGAACACAAATGAACAAGATTATTCTTTGAAATACATTATCACAACTTGACCTTTCACACGGCTGAGTAAATGTTTATCTTATTTGCAGTGGGATGTGTAAATTGGGTGTAGGAGAACTGGCCACCGAAGGACTGGCCACAAAAATTTTAAGGGATCGTATAAAAATTGCATTTTTGACCGCTTCGTGGCCACGACCCCCAGAAGTTGCATTATCCGAGTCATTTAAAGTTTCCGTAATTTCGTCTTTTCTTAATTGCGATAATTAATGTAATTCGTTACAAGAAATGTTTATGATCTACAACTCAACAAAAGATTTCAGGGTTTTCAAACTACAAGTCTGCAAATTGTCTGAACTCAAGTGCTGACACAGAAAACCTGTCAGGGGGTGATATATCAAAAGTTTAAATTATAAAGAAATTCTGGTCCGATCGGGAGATTTTCAGTTTTTACAAGCAACAACTGGACACATTATCTGAGGGAATTTGCCTACTCAGAACACCTGTGGTGGAAGGGGGAATACCTTAAATATAAAATATAATTATTTTTGGTCCGATAAGGAGATTTTCAAATGCCTTTTCAAGCTACAACTCATGTGAGGGCATGTACTGCCTCAGGAAACCTGGTGGGGAGGGGGTAATACCAATATTGTAAAATATAAAGAATTTCTGGTCCGATCGGGAGATTTTCAGCATTTACAAGCTACAACTCGACACATTATCTGAGGGCATGTGCCTACTCAGGAAACGTGTCTGGGGGGGGGTAAGTGTAAAGTATAGAGGATTTCTGGTCTGATCAGGAGATTTTCGGCATTTACAAGCTACAAGTCAACACCACATTATCTGAGGGCATGTGCCTACTACTCAGCAAACCTGTCAGGGTGGGGTTTAATACCAAAAGTGTAAAATATGAAGAATTTCCGGTCCGATCGGGTGACTGTCACTACTAACAAGCTACAACTAGACACATCTGAATCTGAGTCCATGTGCTGACGCATTTTACAATTTTGGTATCCCCCCCCCGACAGGTTTATTGAGGCAGCACATATCCTCATATAATTTGTTGACTTGTAGGTTATATATAAATGCTAAAAATCTCGCAATCGGATCAAAAGTTTTTATATTTTGCTCTTTTGGAATCCCCCCCCCCAGAGAGATTTTCTGTGTCAGCACATGTCTGCAGAGGGTTTGTTGAGAAGAAGTCTGCAAACGCTCGAAATCTCACTGTCGGAATTTCTTTACATTTTACACTTTTGGTACCCCCCTTACCCCCGGCCGACAGGTTTCCTGAGGCAGCAAATGCCGTCAGATAATTTGTTCAGTTGTGACTCGTAAATGCTGAAAATCTCCCGATCGGATGAGAAATTCTTTATCGCTTACACTTTTGGTGCCCCCCCCCCCCCTACAAATTTCCTGGGTTTGCACATACTCGCAGAGAATTTGGTTTAGCTGTAGTTTATAGAAAAATATCGTAAATAAGAAAATTGCGTTATTGGACTTACCGTTAAATCCATGTTGAACACTTACCGCACGTGTTGGTTTCCGTATTTCCGTTGTGTAGATGCGGCATAGGTTTTTTTTTTTTTTCATTCGGTTGCTGTTCCTTTTTAATTGGCCTCATCACTAAATAAATTTTTTTTCCCCCTTGCTGCTTCTACATTTCGATACGTTTTTTACCCGAGTACTTTCGGTAACATTCCGTTACCGTCATCTAGGGGACGTTAACGGAATGTTACCGAAATTCATTAAGTGACGAGGCCAATTAAAAAGGAACAGCAACCGAATGAAAAAAAACCCCATGCCCCATCTACACAACGGAAATACGGAAACCAACACGTGCGGTAAGTGTTCAACATGGATTTAACAGTAAGTCCAACAATGCAATTGCATTAATGCACTTCAAAAAACGAATTAACTTTTCAATAGCAGACTTTTTCTAACAAAATCCAATATTGGAAGTACTTGAAATAAGAAAATGCGAAATTATGGAAATTTTATGTGTGTCAGATAACCAATCTCATGAGACGTAGCCAAGGAGCAGTTCAGAACGCAATTTTTAAAGTCTTATGAGGGACGAACATTACTTTCAGGATGCCCTTTGTACACTGCTGGACAATTGCTAAGGACGGATCATAAACGCCTATACAGCACATAAAAAAGTAAGTGTGGTTGGATGCCAAGTGAAATAAAATAATGTCAGAATGCCAGGACATTACAAGAAAGACAATTTATTGTGCTCTGAAATCCAGAAGGCTTTGGAACGTGTTCAAGGGACAAACAGGCCATTTTGTGCAGAATACGTAAACGTGAAAAAAAAATGCAATTACCCTCCTCCGGCGTAAGATGTCAATACAGGATATGGCCACCATGGAGGGCGATGCAAGATTCCACACGTCGTGTCATGCTTTTGCACAACATTATCAAGCAGCTGTTGGGGTAATTTATCCCATTCCTCTGTCAGTGCACGGATGAGGGTGTCCTTGTTTATTGGAGGGCATTGGCGACCAGCAAGACTCCTCCCCAAAGTATCCCACACATTTTCAATGGGATTCAGATCTGGAGAACCTGCTGGCCATCCGAGGCGTTGAATATCCTCGCTCTCAAGACACTCCTGGACAGCGACTGTTCGATGACATGTTGCGTTGTCGTCCATGAAAATGAATCTATCACCGACAGCACCACGGAACATGCGAACATGAGGTAGCAGAACATCATTAATGTATCGCTGGCCAGTCATAGTCCCAGTTGGAAGCACATAGAGGGACGTACGGCCATTGATCATGATGCCAGCCCATACCATGACAATACATGTCGGATATCGGTCCCTTTCCTGTGTTTTCCTGCGAACATGAGGTAGCAGAACATCATTAATGTATCGCTGGCCAGTCATAGTCCCAGTTGGAAGCACATAGAGGGACGTACGGCCATTGATCATGATGCCAGCCCATACCATGACAATACATGTCGGATATCGGTCCCTTTCCTGTATGTTTGCTGGACAATATGCAGTACCACTATCACGCCAGATCAGCTGTCGTCGACAATCAGACGATAGACTGTATCTACTCTCATCTGAGAAGAGGACAGCAGACCAGTCGTTATCAGTCCAATTGCGATGTTGATGGCACCATTGCAAACGGGCGGTACGGTGACGTCTGGACAATGGGATGCACACAACAGGACGGCGGGCGTATAGTCTTCCTTCATGCAAACGTCTGGCGACAGTTTTTCGGGAGATCCGCTTGCCAGTAGCAGCCATAAACTGATTTTCTACCTCACTAGCTGTGCTGCGCCGGTGTCTTTTTGTTGATAGCACTATGTACCGATCTTCTGCAGGTGTCGTACTGCGAACACGACCTCCCCGTGACGTTTGCTACACTCTCCATTTGTTTGAAATGATTTCCAAAGCCTTGAAACAACACTGTGGCTGACATCGAACTCCCTGGCAACATCTGTTATTTTTCGCCCTTCTTCAATCTTGCCAATAATACGGCCACACGTAAAATCATCTAGGTGATGTCGGGAAGACATACTGAAAATTGCAAGTTCGTCAATTGATTATTTCCCTTTCAACTTTGCGTTTGAACAACAACGGTCAATACGCGTCAAATCCTTTATATCTCTTATCAGCGCTATGACGTCACGAACAAGTTCGGCAATCCAAAATTTGCATGCGCACAACACGTCTTACTGTATCCCGCACTTATGCTAATTTCCACATTTTCCTGCCTTCCATTTTATGGTTGCTATTGTCATCCGTCCTTAGCAATTGTCCGGCAGTGTATTACAGAATTGTGCAACACTCTTCAGGAACAAGGTGAGCATTGTCTCCACAGTACTACAGAGAGCTTGTGGAGTCCATACCCGTCGTGTTTCTGATGTCGTTTGATCATGAGGAGGACCAGCACGGTATTAAACAGGTATCCCAGTGTTTTTGGCATATCAGTGTATTTCCTCATAGAAAAAAAAGTTCTGCCAAATCCGGGATCAAAAAGAAAACTCTTGAAACATACCTTGTAAAAGGACTTCAAACATGAACAGATTTTAACAATTCAATGGTGAAAGAATTTAAAAAAATTGCTCATATTTGCTGGCATCAAACCATGTTCAAAATGAGATGCTGTACCAAATAACTGAGTTTCTTTTAAAATTTTGGTTTTGAAAATCAAAAAATGTGATAAACGGAAAAGAAAAATCGCCAGTCTCTTGAAGACCTATTTCCACTAAATCACCGCAAAGATCATTTTGAAAGTGAAATGTGCTCGTAGCAATTTTCCAACGTAATTGATTTTTGCACGGAGGTGGAGTCAAAACAGGGTGCCCACCCGTCCTTGAAAACCTGGAAAGTTCTAGAATTTCAAAAAAAAAAAAAAAAAAAAATTCAAGGCCTGGAATGTCCTTGAATTTTTTTAAAATCCCACAGCCGAAAAATTTCGATCGGAATTTCCGATTTTTTTCCTTTTGTTATTTTTATTTTTTTTCTGCAATCTCCTATTGACATCGGCAGTCGAAAAAGAGTAAACTTCACAGCAGCTTTGTCACTGGGAGAAAGGCTGCACTGCGGTCGAACAGGGAGTTAAGTAGGTCAAGATTGGATCCGTGAAAAGCAGATAATGGAATTTCATATAAAATGCAGATCAATTTTGCAAAACTTTGTCAAAAAATTACTCACTAAACGCCCACTGTGTGGCACATGAAATGTTTAGATCCTGAATTAATGAGTGCTGAGAAGGAATCTTGCTTAAATAGTTTCAAGATTATTCTAGAAATTCTCGTGGATGCAAATCATCTGAAACCTGGTGTTGTTCACACTATTGTGCTGCAGTTAAAGGATTTTATAAGTAGTGTTGCAGAAGTAACTTCAGATTTTTACTTTTTGATAACAATTATGAGGAATTGAGAATAGATGTGTTATTTCATGAACATTTATCCTCAAGTAAAAACTATGATCTGTTGTGGGAAGTAACTGAAAAGCAGGTTGCTCTTGCATGGACAGGCATCAGTGGAGAGAGGATTCTCCCTTAATAAGGAACTAATAATTGACAATACACAGTGTGCCAAAGAATTTTTAAGACTGGGTCTGTAAAATGAAATCGTAACAAGAAATTATAATTTGTTTTGGTTTGTTATTCAAAATAAGGCTTTAATACACTTGCTACAGCGATTTAATAATGATTCGAATGCCTGTTCCACTTCACTTTGCGGAATTGCCTCCAAAGCACGCGTCGAAGCTCTTTGTATGGTCGAAATATCATCAAAATAACACCCTTTTAATGTCATTTTAAGTTTTGGGATTAAAGAAAAGTTGCAGGTTGCTAAATCAGGTGAATACGGTGGATGATTCAACACACAGACGTTGTTTTTCGCCAAAAATCTACGAACAATTGAAGTGAGGTGTGACTGGGTGCATTATCGTGCAACAAACACCAACTGTTTTCATCCCGATATTCTGGACGAATGCGACGAATTCTGCCCATCAAACACCTCAAAACATTTAAATAAAACTCACCAGTAATTGTGTGTCCACTTGGAACAAATTATTTGTGGATAATACCCTTACTATCGAAGAATGAAATGCGCATTGTTTTGATTTTCGATGGAACTTTTCTTGTTTTTTTTTTGGCTTGTGGTGAGTTTTTTACTTCCATTACGCACTTTGTCGCTTTGTTTTAGAATCATATTGAAAACACCATGTTTCATCCCCTGTAACAATGGATTTTAAGAAGTTTGGATCATTTTCAGCGGCTGAAATGATGTCTCTGCAATGTGCACTTCTCCTTGATTTTTGTTCATTGGTTAACGTGTGTGGAACAAATTTAGCACAGACTTTTGTTTTGCCCAAATCTTCATGCAGGATGGTTCGAATCGTTTCTTTGTTGATGTTTAAAGACTCTTCCATCATTCTTAGTGACGCACATCGATTGTTTGCCACAAAATCACGCACTTTTTCAATAATCTCAGGTGTCCTAGATGAGCTTAATCTTCCGGTATGCTTATCATCTTCTAGCGTCCAAAAAAACGTTTGTGCCACAGGAAAACATTTGATCTACCTAAACAAAACTCACCGTAAACTTGTTTCATCATTTGGTACGTTTCCAAGGCACTTTTACCAAGTTTTGCGTTAAATTTAATAACAGCCCTTTGTTCCATCTTAATAATTGAACATGAAAAAAATTTGACTTCTCTAATGAACGGCTGTTTCGTTTGAGTTACTTTAACAACTGCGCAGTACTTTTGGCAGGAAGCAAGCAGATGGTCACGGTTTATAACGCATTCGCGATTACACTGGTGGCGCCACCGTAGGCTGAAATCTAGCGCCAGTCTTAAAAATTCTTTGACACACTGTGTATGAAAGAAAACTCTATTGTTTCACAAAGATTTATATATGGCCTTCTAAGTAACATTAGTGGCATGGAAAAGGTTGAGTTTTCAAAATTGCTTCTGAGTAATGTCAGATGTGCTAGGCAAAGATATGTAATAAATTTAGAAGAAAAAGCTCGGGACAAGGCTAATTCTGCTGTATCCCAAAAGAGAAAACAAATACTGGATGAAATAGAAAGTATGAAAAAAAGAAAAACATGTGTAGAAAATGAAGTATTAGATGCATTGTTGCTAAGATTTTTTTTTATAATTAGCTACCAGGTACAAATACTGTTAATGAGTATCATAATACAACACACTTAATTCTTGATATCTAATATATTCGTTGAGGTTTAGGGCATTGAAAAATTCATCCTTGAATTTTTTCCTGAAGGTCCTTGAAAGTCCTTGAATGTCCTTCCCTGAAAAAGAGTGGGCACCCTGTCAAAAGTATTGTAATATTGGATCGCTCATACGTACCTTTATGGCGAAAGGTAAGAACTGGTTTGTGGTTTTGGCAACGGCAACTTCTGCCTGGTTAACTTTTGGCAGCGCGCCAATGCGCCGCTGGCATGATGACATCAAGGACACGGCCTCCAGCATGAGTAAGTGAGTGGGGTGAGAATTGGTCATCTATTAAATCACAAACATCTGGTGGGTTGGCTAGTAGAGTCACGTGATCTGAGTTCGTAAAAGATCACCACTTCTCCTAGCAAGAACAGATACGAAGGAAACCCCATTTTAAGCAAATAAAAAAATTATATATTGGGTATATAAATAAGTTTTGAGGGATGATTTGAGGTGAACAAAACATGTTGTTGGAGAACAGAAACAATATTTTAATATTAACCGAAGTATGCCTCCTCTGAAGCTACAACTTTACCCCATCTTTCGGGCAGTGAACGCATGCCCTGAATGAAGAATTCCGGTTCCTTGGAAGAGATCCAGTTGTCCAGCCAATTTTTGATGTCTTCATAAGAACTAAACCGTTCTCCAGAAAGTGCTGACTGCGTTGACCGGAACAAATGGTAATCCGATGGCGCAATATCTGGCGAATATGGCGGCTGGGGTAGAACTTCCCAGTCGGATCCTTCTAAGTACTTTCTCACAGGTCGAGAAACATGTGGTCTTGCGTTGAAATGCTGCAAGATGACTTTGTTGTGTCTATTCTCCCATTCCGGCCGTTTTTGCATGAGAGCTCATTTTAAACGCATTAATTGGGTTCAATACCGATCACCAGTAATAGTTTCTGACGGTTTCAGCAGTTCATAGTGTATCACACCCTTCTGGTCCCACCAGATACATGGCATTACCTTTGAACCATGGATATTGCGTTTTGGCGTTGAAGGACCTGGTTCACCTGGCTTCACCCATGCTTTCTGCCGTTTAGGGTTATCGTACCATATCCATTTCTCGTTGGCAGTAATAATACGATGCAAACAAAACTTTCTTTTTTGCCTTTGAAGATGCAATTTGCAAGTGGTTTTTCAACGTTCAAGGTCTCTTTCCCGCAAAGCGCATGGAACCCGATTCCCTTCCTTTTGCACCATTCCCATGGCAGCTAAATGTTGTGAAATGCATGGTTGACTAACATTTAATGCTGCTGCTAGTTCTTTTTGTGTCTGGCACGGATCCTGATTGAGTAAAGCTTCCATGACGATGATGGGCAAAACACGTAACAATATTAACAAATAAAGGTAACTTGACACGCTAGTTACGTTAAATGAAAAACTTTTATAAGTTCGTAAAAGTTGGGAGCTTTCGACCTTATCTTCGGTCTTCATCAGATTGGCGTGACCTTATCTTAGGTCTTCATCAGATTGGCGTGACCTTATCTTAGGTCTTCATCAGATTGGCGTGACCTTATCTTGGGTCTTCATCAGATTGGCGTGACCTTATCTTAGGTCTTCATCAGATTGGCGTGACCTTATCTTAGGTCTTCATCAGATTGGTGTGACCTTATCTTAGGTCTTCATCAGATTGGCGTGACCTTATCTTAGGTCTTCATCAGATTGGCGTGACCTTATCTTAGGTCTTCATCAGATTGGCGTGACCTTATCTTCGGTCTTCATCAGATTGGCGTGACCTTATCTTAGGTCTTCATCAGATTGGCGTGACCTTATCTTAGGTCTTCATCAGATTGGCGTGACCTTATCTTAGGTCTTCATCAGATTGGCGTGACCTTATCTTAGGTCTTCATCAGATTGGCGTGACCTTATCTTAGGTCTTCATCAGATTGGTGTGACCTTATCTTAGGTCTTCATCAGATTGGCGTGACCTTATCTTAAGTCTTCATCAGATTGGCGTGACCTTATCTTAGGTCTTCATCAGACTGGCGTGAACTTATCTTAGGTCTTCATCAGATTGGCGTGATGAAGACCTAAGATATGGTCGAAAGCTCCCAACTTACGAACTTTGGTGTAAAAGTTTTTCATTTAACGTAACTAGCGTGATCAAGTTACCTTTATTTGCAAAGCTTCCAATTCGGCATCAGCAATTTTTTGGGTGGTCCAGAACATTCTTTATCACTGACATCGAAATCGCTCCTTTTGAATCGTCTAAACCAATACTCACATGTTTTTATGGATGGGGAATGTTCACCATAGATTTCTGACACTAAGCGATAGCTGTCGGCAGCACTTTTCTTGACAATAAAGTAATGCAGTAACACTTCCCGCAAATGCTGTTTTGTCGGGACGAAAGTCGCCCTTTTCCACCGAGTAAAACAAATACGTCTTCGCACCTCAATCGAGCATCGTATACTGACTGACAGCTGGTGTCTCGTACTGCGATATCGCAGTGTTGCCACCTTAAAATACATGTGAGCAGTAATAAGTACGACACGGTACGGAAATCCTTCAAAACTTATTTATATACCCAATACGTTCTCCTAGATCTGAAAATTGCACTACAGTTTTATTATTAACCAATAATTGTATGGAGGAGCGCAGCCCCGTCCTTATAATTACTGGGGGGGGGGGCAAACCCGTCCAGCCCCATAGAGTCTGCCCCTATGCACCCAAAGTTACTCCTTTTTTTCTTTTCAAGGAAGTAGCTTCTCAGGCAGAAATAATGCATGAATAACATGCTCGAATGGAAATCAGGAGATGTGGGTTCTATTCCCACTCCAGGTCGATGCAATTTTCAAGTTTTCTGGTGTGATTTATGTTATGTGATGAACAGTAAATATGGGCAATTCAGTGATGTCTGATTGCCAAATTAACATTTCTGACAAGGCAGGTATGCTAATACAGGGTGATCCATTTAAACCAGTACCCTGAAAAAAAAAACCCTTACGTTTGTGCAAGGGATTGCGCAAGGAACTTCTTTTTTTTCAATAGAAGCAGCAACTCCTGGAGAAGGAAAATCGCCACCGTGAAGAAGATTGTTAACCGTAACTGTAACTCAGCTCGTGATTTGTTTGTTGTTGCGTTGTCATTCTCTTGTGTGCGTTCGGAAACATGCAGTGCTCTGTTCCAGAGCGTGTTCTTTTTTAGTGAAATCGTATTAGGTAACCAATTCTGTCATCAAAACGCAACGAGCATTTCGAAGAGAGTTTGGAGTTCGAAAAGTGCCAAGCAAGTCAACAATTCTGTCGATGGCAACAAAACCGGAGCAAACCGGTTCTCTTCTCAGCGGTAGCGGTAGACATCACCCTCCGACGCCCCAAACGCGTGCGGACGATGTTCGGCAACGTTTACTTCAATCTCCGACGAAATCGTTGCGCAGATTAAGCCAACAGACAGGATATTCATACGGAACTTGTCAAAGGGCAGCAAAAAAAAAAAAACGAATATTCGACCATTTAAAGTGCACGTAATCCATCAGCTGCAAGAACCGGACAAGGGAAAGAGAGTAAGTTACTGCAAATGGTTTCAAATTTTCTCAATTTGCGATCTGATATTCTCTTTATCACATGGTTTACGGATGAAGCCTGGTTTCATCTGTCAGGCTACGTCAATTCGCAAAACAGCAGATACTGGGCTGCCGAAAACCCACACGTTATGTGTGAAACACCGATGCATTCACAAAAGGTTGGTGTATGGTGTGCGGTTTCGTCTACAGAAATTATTGGCCCCATTGTTTTCTTTGAGACTGTCAACACTAACGTTTATTGCCGCATATTCAATGAATTTGTGGAACAACTTGAATTTACAGAGGGCTACTTTCAGCAGGATGGCGCTACGTGTCACACATCGAAAGTCTCAATGGAACTCATAACCAGCTTCTTTGATGACAGATTAATTTCAAAAATAATATGGCCTCCGCGATCTCCGGACTTAACTTCCCCTGACTTTTTTTTATGGGGGGATAGTTTACAAAAACATTGGATGCATTGCGTGAAACAATCACGACTGAAATTGGCAATGTTACTGCTCGTACTCTACATGAGACATCTCTGAATAAATATGGTGTGGCGTGTTCAACTGTGTTTACAAGAAAATGGAGGACAATTCCAACATTTGCTTTGATAAAATGATCCACGTGTATAATTCTCAACTTACTGTATGATTTTGTTGTTATTTATAAAAAGTTTAAATGGATCACCCTGTATATAGATTAAGCTGTGTTAAAGGCTCAGCTTTGGTGTCTGTATTGTACTTTTTTTTATGAAGATTGCACTGAATGTATCATAACAATATATAAAGTATGGTTTTCGTTTAAATGTAAGATTCATAATTTTTGGACTGAGTTTGTTATATTGAAACCTTTTTCATTGACCATTTCAGCTCAACAATACCTAGAAACCGTTCACCATTTCAAGATGTAAGTGTTTCGGTTTGCATTTCAGTGCTGTCCATCTTTGACTATTGTTAATGAAAAATTACAATCTGTGATATGTGTATTATGCGCATTATTTCCTGATTTTGTAATTTTGGTCAAATTGAGTTTTTTTTTTTTTTTTTTTTTAGCTTTCCTGCACATTTAAAACCTAGGTCACCAAACTACGGCCTGTGGGCCAAATCCAGACCACGGGAAGCCGTGATCTGTCCCGCAATTAATTTTAGATTTGCATTTTAATAATAATTTGAAGTCATTGTTTAAGAGTGAAAGTTTGATAGCTTCTAATATTGGATTTTTTTTAGTAAAAGTCTGCAATTGAAGGTTAAATTTTTGACGTGCGTTAATGCAATTGCATTTTTGGACTTGCCGTTAAACTGGCGAAGATTCCAAGTTGAACACTTCCAGCACGTGGATCCTGGTTTTTTCCCCGTATTTCCGTTATGTAGATGCGGCATGGGGGTTTTTCATTCAGTTGCTAGTCCACTTCAGTTTTTTCACCCGTTGGTTTTTAATTGGCCTCGTTACTAAATGAATTTTTTCCCTCTGCTGCTTCCACATATACTTCCATACGTTTTTTTCCCCCGAGTACTTTCGGTAACACTCAGTTACCATCATCTAGGGGACGTTTGCTCCGACCAGCACAAACTGTGTCAGTAGAGCGTTTGGGTGGTTCTTGCGGGCTGCATCTGTTAACGGCTATCGCTTCCTCTGAACGAAGAAGAGTTAAGAAAATTAACCAAATGTTACAGCTATTTATACCCAACAATAGAACTCACGGTAGAAATGGGAAAAAAAATAATGCAATAGCCTTTTCGGACGTACAAGTTATAAAATCCGCAAATAAGTTGCAATACAGAGTTTATCGGAAAAGTTCGTTTGTTCCTGTTCTAATCCCGTACAATTCGGCACATCCTTATCCACAAAAATGCAATAGTCTGAAAACCTTAATTAAAAGAGCATAATACGCACTCTGAAATTATTCAGTTTACTAATGAAGAAATTAAATTCATAAAAAAAATTGCAGGTAGTTTTGGTTATCCAAACCATTTAATAAAAAATGGAACACAGAAGTACTAAAAATAATAAAAAATAATGCTGTGGTAAAATAAAAATGAAATCAAATATCTGAATGGTTTTCCTTACATTAAAGGTACTACTAATGAAATTAATAATATTTGTAAAAAGCATATCATTCAAATTGGAGGAAAAGTAAATACCATCAAAAATATGGTAATAAAAATAATGAAAAAATAAAAATGTTAGAAAAAGCAGGTATTTACCCAATTCCTATTACAGAAAATCCTCCAATGGCTTATATAGGAAGTACCAAAAATAAGCTTAAACACAGGTTGAAACAACATGTAAAAAATTGGCAGAAAAAACTGCACTTATTCAATATTGTCTGGCTAACCAAAAATATCCTAAATTTGAAAATATAAAAATCATTTTTAGCTGTAAATCCGAAAAACACCTCAGAGTAGCAGAGTCGGTAATGATAGAAAAAAATAGAGCAAAAGTTTGCAACCATAATGACCCTAATATTTTGAGAAACAGCTGGAGCAAATTTAATTAAAATTGAGCAAAAAAATTGAAAATTTCGAAAAATGAGATCGGTGACCAACAAGAGATGGCGCCACAACGCCCAAGAGGAAGCGATAGCCGTTAACAGATGCTGCCCGCGAGAACCACCCAAAAGCTCTACTGACGCGGTCCGTGCTGGTCGGAGCAAACGTCCCCTAGGTGACGGTAACGGAGTGTTACCGAAAGTACTCGGGTAGAAAAAAACGTATGGAAGTATATGTGGAAGCAGCAGAGGAAAAAAATTGATTTAGTAACGAGGCCAATAAAAAACCAACGGGTGAAAAAACTGAAGTGGAGCCAGCAACTGAATGAAAAACCCCTCATGCCACATCTACATAACGGAAATAAGGGGGAAAAAACCAGGATCCACGTGCTGGAAGTGTTCAACTTGGAATCTTCGCCAAATTAACGGCAAGTCCAAAAATGCAGTTTGATAAACTTTTATTATCGTTTGCCTAGAAATAGCTTTACAAATCTGAAAAGTTTTGCCACGAAAATGCTTTCAGTTTTCGGTAATACATACACAATCGTATCAGAATAATATGACCACCCCCAGAATCACAATGGACCCGCCCAGGCATGTCACAGAGTGCGTGACAAAGTTGATCACACGGAGATATAAGCGACTGGCTAGGACAGACGAGCCATAGTGCATTACGTGAGCACCAGAGTTTGCCAAAATGCGTAATTGCACGTGTAGTATGCATCGAAAAGTGTGTTTACGCATTGAAATTTTACCAACGCGTAAAAATACACATCGAAATTTTGCCAACGCGTAAAAATATGAATGGAGAATTTTAAGCTGAAAAACGTTTATTTTCAACTTTTTATTCGAATATTGTATTTCAAACATATGAGCAGCGGTATCCTTTGTTACCTGAGGCCGGATCTCGAGGTGTACGCGATCCATATCTGGCCGTGATTTGCTTAGTATCCTTTGTAACCTCAGGCCGGATCTCGAGCTGTACGCGATCCATATCTGGCAGTGATTTGCTTAGTATCCTTTGTAACCTCAGGCCGGATCTCGAGCTGTACGCGATCCATATCTGGCCGTGATTTGCTTAGTATCCTTTGTTACCTCAGGCCAGATCTCGAGTTGTACGCGATCCATATCTGGCCGTGATTTGCTTAGTATCCTTTGTTACCTCAGGCTGGATCTCGAGTTGTACGCGATCCATATCTGGCCGTGATTTGCTTAGTATCCTTTGTTTCCTCAGGCCGGATCTCGAGTTGTACGCGATCCATATCTGGCCGTGATTTGCTTAGTATCCTTTGTTACCTCAGGCCGGATCTCGAGTTGTACGCGATCCATATCTGGCCGTGATTTGCTTAGTATCCTTTGTTACTTCAGGCCGGATCTCGAGTTGTACGCGATCCATATCTGGCCGTGATTTGCTTAGTATCCTTTGTTACATCAGGCCCGATCTCGAGTTGTACGCGATCCATATCTGGCCGTGATTTGCTTAGTATCCTTTGTTACCTGAGGCCAGATCTCGAGTTGTACGCGATCCATATCTGGCCGTGATTTGCTTAGTATCCTTTGTTACCTCAGGCCGGATCTCGAGTTGTACGCGATCCATATCTGGCCAGGATTTGCTTAGTATCCTTTGTTTCCTCAGGCCAGATCTCGAGTTGTACGCGATCCATATCTGGCCGTGATTTGCTTAGTATCCTTTGTTACCTCAGGCCGGATCTCGAGTTGTACGCGATCCATATCTGGCCGTGATTTGCTTAGTATCCTTTGTTACCTCAGGCCAGATCTCGAGTTGTACGCGATCCATATCTGGCCGGGATTTGCTCAGTATCCTTTGTTACCTCAGGCCGGATCTCGAGTTGTACGCGATCCATATCTGGCCGGGATTTGCTTAGTATCCTTTGTTTCCTCAGGCCGGATCTCGAGTTGTACGCGATCCATATCTGGCCGTGATTTGCTTAGTATCCTTTGTTACCTGAGGCCGGATCTCGAGTTGTACGCGATCCATATCTGGCCGTGATTTGCTTAGTATCCTTTGTTACCTCAGGCCGGATCTCGAGTTGTACGCGATCCATATCTTGCCGTGATTTGCTTAGTGTCCTTTGTTACCTCAGGCCCGATCTCGAGTTGTACGCGATCCGTATCTTGCCGTGATTTGCTTGGTGTGACCGGAGCTATGGCAGCGGTTCCGGCCAGCCAGTCAGGGCGTGACGTCAGGAAGACATCGTTCCTTACCTTGACGTCATCGTCTCATCGGGAGCGCAATCGCATGGGCTACAGCTCACAAATCGACTGTCATTGCTACTACAGCTCATGCTCGATCAGACGAGTGAAGTACGCTTTTGCAATCGCAATTCTGGAGTGCCCTTGGGTGTGGTTGTGCAGTCGTGATTGGTACTTCGTCATGACGGCGGTATGTGGTCATGGAGTCGTGATTTGTAGAGATTGAAACAGCTTTATCAGACACTGTAGTATCGAATGATGTGTCGAAACAGCATACTTTAACGTCCTTTTTTTTTCGGCTAGACTCTCCCAATTCCGGAGAGCCTTGGGTGTGGTTGTGCAGTCGTGATTTGTACTTCGTCGTGACGGCGGTATGTGGTCGTGGAGTCGTGATTTGTAGAGATTGAAACAGCTTTTTCAGACACTGTAGTATTGAATGATGTGTCGAAACAGCGTACTTTAATGTCCTTTTTTTTTTTCGGCTAGACTCTCCCAATTCCGGAGTGCCTTGGGTGTGGTTGTGCAGTCGTGATTTGTACTTCGTCGTGACGGCGGTATGTGGTCGTGGAGTCGTGATTTGTAGAGATTGAAACAGCTTTATCAGACACTGTAGTATCGAATGATGTGTCGAAACAGCGTACTTTAACGTCCTTTTTTTTTTTCGGCTAGACTCTCCCAATTCCGGAGTGCCTTGGGTGTGGTTGTGCAGTCGTGATTTGTACTTCGTCGTGACGGCGGTATGTGGTCGTGGAGTCGTGATTTGTAGAGATTGAAACAGCTTTATCAGACACTGTAGTATCGAATGATGTGTCGAAACAGCGTACTTTAACGTCCTTTTTTTTTTTCGGCTAGACTCTCCCAATTCCGGAGTGCCTTGGGTGTGGTTGTGCAGTCGTGATTTGTACTTCGTCGTGACGGCGGTATGTGGTCGTGGAGTCGTGATTTGTAGAGATTGAAACAGCTTTATCAGACACTGTAGTATCGAATGATGTGTCGAAACAGCGTACTTTAACGTCCTTTTTTTTTTCGGCTAGACTCTCCCAATTCCGGAGTGCCTTGGGTGTGGTTGTGCAGTCGTGATTTGTACTTTGTCCTGACGGCGGTATGTGGTCGTGGAGTCGTGATTTGTAGAGATTGAAACAGCTTTATCAGACACCGTAGTATCGAATGATGTGTCGAAACAGCATACTTTAACGTTCTTTTTTTTTCGGCTAGACTCAGTCCAATGTTGTAGAAAAGAAGCAAAAGGCAGAGGAAAGAAACAGTGAAAGCTGCAAAAATTTAGCGGTGGAAATACAAAAGCAGCCAACGAACATGGACACTTCATTAGAAAATGAAGAATGCGTTCATAAAAACTGTTTCCTTTGTTACATCGACATCAAAATCGGAAATTCATTCTTGTTTTTTACCAAAATGGTACAAAGAATTTCCAGGGATTACTTTCCATGCGCTTGTAGTGTTTACATTATTTATGTATTATACACTGCTGGACAATTGCTAAGGACGGATCATAAACGGCTATATAGCGCATAAAAAAGTAAGTGTGGTTGGATGCCAAGTGAAATAAAATAATGTCAGAATGCCAGGGCATTACAAGAAAGACAATTTATTGTGCTCTGAAATCCAGAAGGCTTTGGAACGTGTTCAAGGGACAAACAGGCCATTTTGTGCAGAATACGTAAACGTGAAAAAAATGCAATTACCGTCCGCAGGCGTAAGATGTGAATACGGGATATGGCCACCATGGAGGGCGATGCAAGATTCCACACGTCGTGTCATGCTTTGCATGCACAACATTATCAAGCAGCTGTTGGGGTAATTTATCCCATTCCTCTGTCAGTGCACGGATGAGGGTGTCCTTGTTTATTGGAGGCCATTGGCGACCAGCAAGACTCCTCCCCAAAGCATCCCACACATTTTCAATGGGATTCAGATCTGGAGAACGTGCTGGCCATACGAGGCGTTGAATATCCTCGCTCTCAAGACACTCCTGGACAGCGACTGTTCGATGACATGTTGCGTTGTCGTCCATGAAAATGAATCTATCACCGACAGCACCACAGAACATGCGAACACGAGGTAGCAGAACATCATTAATGTATCGTTGGCCAGTCATAGTCCCAGTTGGAAGCACATAGAGGGACGTACGGCCATTGATCATGATGCCAGCCCATACCATGACATTACATGTCGGATATCCTGTATGTTTGCTGGACAATATGCAGTACCACTATCACGCCAGATCAGTTGTCGTCGACAATCAGACGATAGACTGTATCTACTCTCATCTGAGAAGAGGGCAGCAGACCAGTCGTTATCAGTCCAATTGCGATGTTGATGGCACCATTGCAAACGGGCGGTACGGTGATGTCTGGACAATGGGATGCACACAACAGGATGGTGGGCGTATAGTCCTCCTTCATGCAAACGTCTGGCTACAGTTTTTCGGGAGATCCGCTTGCCAGTAGCAGCCATAAACTGATTTGCTACCTCACTAGCTGAGCTGCGCCGGTGTCTTTTTGTTGATAGCACTATGTACCAATCTTCTGCAGGTGTCGTACTGCGAACACGACCTCCCCCGTGACGTTTGCTACACTCTCCATTTGTTTGAAATGATTTCCAAAGCCTTGAAACAACACTGTGGCTGACGTCGAACTCCCTGGCAACATCTGTTATTTTTCGCCCTTCTTCAATCTTGCCAATAATACGGCCACGCGTAAAATCATCTAGGTGATGTCGGAAAGACATACTGAAAATTGCAAGTTCGTCAATTGTTTCCTTCCCTTTCAACTTTGCGTTTGAACAACAACGGTCAATACGCTTCAAATCCTTTATATCTCTTATCAGCGCTATGACGTCACGAACAAGTTCGGCAATCCAAAATTTGCATACGCACAACACGTCTTACTGTATCCCGCACTTATGCTAATTTCCACATTTTCCTGCCTTCCATTTTATGGTTGCTATCGTTATCTGTCCTTAGCAATTGTCCGGCAGTGTATATATGTATATATTTTAACTAAAAAAAAAGCAAAACGTCTAAGTACATTCAGTAGTAGTGAAAAATTTTTTAATTTTTTTTTATTTCCCGGTGTTTTCGCAACTTTTTTTTTTATTTCACTCATTAATTTTTCTAAAATACTCCTCACTTTTAAAAAATACTCCCTAAATTTTTCCAAAGGAGTAAAAATACTCCTTCAAATGATTTTTTCAGCGAACTCTGGTGAGCGCAGAGGTAGTGATTTGACGGATGTTCGAAAAGGAAAAATCGTCAACTACCGCGCCAAGAATGGAAGCATCTCAGAAGGAGCAGACTTTGCAAGCTGTTCGCAAGGGGTCTGGTTCATTTGCCTGATGTTTACTTCACGGAAGGGTCACTTGACCGAAAATCACTTCACCGAAAAGATTGTTTCACCGAAAGATCACTTGATTGAAAAGTTCATTTCACCGAAGGGTCACTTTACCTAAAACTTCATTTCATTGAAAGGTCATTTCACCGAAGGGTCACTTTATTGAAAACTTTGGATTTTATTAGAGGATCTGTTAAAGCATGGTGCAAGTTCAGCAGACAGACCACCGAAACGTTGAGGAATCATACTCAAATTGCATTGTATTTGTGATTTCTCCGTGTCACAAAGAACGTAAAGACTTAGTTTTAAGACAAATCTTTTGTTTTATTATTTTTATTTTTTTTAAGACAATAGGCCCCGGGCTTAGGCCTTTTTAGCAAATTTTAAATGCGCGTGCTCATATTTATTAGGTTTGCATAAAAAGCCAAGTTAATAATTTTGCGCATTTTTTCAGGCAAGATGAATCAATTTTAGTGACCTAAGTCTTGTCTTAGGCCTTCTTAGCAAATTTTAACCATGCGTGCTCATGCTCATAAGGTTTACATAAAAAGTTGCTTTACATTCAAAGCTCGAAATTAGCATGTAGTCATCATGATGCCCCAAATTACTGATATCAGAATAGCACACTAATATTAAATTTCCATAATTTTTGTTGTATAATTTGTGAATTGTGTGTTAAAATTAATTGAAGCACGCCTAGCGGATGCACTTCCGTGCCTTTCATTTCACTCAGTGGTGTATGCCATGTGATTATTCAACAAGTCAGTCTTTGTTTTGTTTGTCAAAACAGTTTTCCTTTATCCAGATGCAAAATGCTATATCTTCTAGTACAGATTTGGCCTAGCCAGAGCACAGAATTTTTCATTTAAGTGATGAAAAAATAATCCCAGCGATGCAGACTTTATGTGGTTGCCATCCTTGACACAAGTGGTTTCTGTAATGCAGCTATCACTCATTGAAATAGGCTACTGTCACTTAAATGTAATGCAGCTATCACTCATTGGATAAGCAGCTGCCACTTCAATGTAATGTAGCTATCACTCATTGGAATAGGCAGCTGTCACTCAAGTGTAATGCAACTATCACTCATTAGAATGGACAGCTATTACTCATTGAAATAGGCTGCTTTCACTTAAATGTAATGCAGCTATCACTCATTGGATAAGCAGCTGCCACTTCAATGTAACACAACTATCACTCATTAGAATGGACTGCTATTACTCACTGGAGTAAGTAGCTGTCTCTTAAATGTAATGTAGCTGTCACTCATTAGAATATGTTGCTATCACTTAGTAATGCAGCTATCTCTCATTGGAATAAGCAGCTGCCATGTAAATGTAATGCAGCTATCACTCATTGGAATGGGTAGCTGTCAGTTCAGTGTAATGCAGCTATCACTCATTGGAATGGGCAGCTATCAGTTCAGTGTAACACAGCTATCACTCATTGGAATGGGCAGCTGTCAGTTCAGTGTAATGCAGCTATCACTCATTGGAATAGACTGCAATCAGTTAAATGCAATGCAGCTATCACTCACTGGAATGGGCAGCTGTCAGTTCAATGTAATACAGCTATCACTTATTGGAATAGGCAGCTGTCACTTAAGTGTAATGCAACTATCACTCATTAGAATAGACAACTTTTTCTCACTGGAGTAGGTAGCTATCTCTTAAATGTAATGTAGCTGTCACTCATTAGAATATGTTGCTATCACTTAGTAATGCAGCTATCAATCATTGGAAAATAGCTGCCATGTAAATGTAATGTAGCTATCACTCATTGGAATGGGCAGCTAATGCAGCTATCACTTGTTGGAATGGACAGCTAATGCAGCTATCACTCATTGGAATGGGCAGCTCTCAGTTCAATGTAATGCAGCTATCACTCATTGGAATGGGCAGCTGTCAGTTCAGTGTAATGGGCAGCTATCACTCATTGGAATGGGCAGCTGTCAGTTCAATGTAATACAGCTATCACTTATTGGAATAGGCAGCTGTCACTTAAGTGTAATGCAACTATCACTCATTAGAATAGACAGCTTTTTCTCACTGGAGTAGGTAGCTATCTCTTAAATGTAATGTAGCTGTCACTCATTAGAATATGTTGCTATCACTTAGTAATGCAGCTATCAATTATTGGAAAATAGCTGCCATGTAAATGTAATGTAGCTATCACTTGTTGGAATGGATAGCTAATGCAGCTATCACTCATTGGAATGGGCAGCTCTCAGTTCAATGTAATGCAGCTATCACTCATTGGAATGGGCAGCTCTCAGTTCAATGTAATGCAGCTATCACTCATTGGAATGGGCAGCTCTCAGTTCAATGTAATGCAGCTATCACTCATAGGAATGGGCAGCTCTCAGTTCAATGTAATGCAGCTATCACTCATTGGAATGGGCAGCTCTCAGTTCAATGTAATGCAGCTATCACTCATTGGAATGGGCAGCTCTCAGTTCAATGTAATGCAGCTATCACTCATTGGAATGGGCAGCTCTCAGTTCAATGTAATGCAGCTATCACTCATTGAAATAGGCTGCTGTCAGTTCAGTGTAATGGGCAGCTATCACTCATTGGAATGGGCAGCTGTCAGTTCAATGTAATACAGCTATCACTCATTGAAATAGGCTGCTGTCACTTAAATGTAATGCAGCTATCACTCATTGGATAAGCAGCTGCCACTTCAATGTAATGTAGCTATCACTCATTGGAATAGGCAGCTGTCACTTAAGTGTAATGCAACTATCACTCATTAGAATGGGCAGCTATTACTAACTGGAGTAGGTAGCTGTCTCTTAAATTATGTAGCTGTCACTCATTAGAATTGGTTGCTATCACTTAGTAATGCAGCTATCACTCATTGAAATAAGCAGCTGCCATGTAAATATAATGCAGCTATCACTCATTGGAATGGGCAGCTGTCTGTTCAGTGTAATGCAGCTATCACTCATTGAAATAAGCAGCTGCCATGTAAATGTAATGCAGCTATCACTCATTGGAATGGGCAGCTGTCTGTTCAGTGTAATGCAGCTATCACTCATTGGAATGGGCAGCTGTCAGTTCAGTGTAACACAGCTATCACTCATAGGAATGGGCAGCTCTCAGTTCAATGTAATGCAGCTATCACTCATTGGAATGGGCAGCTCTCAGTTCAATGTAATGCAGCTATCACTCATTGGAATGGGCAGCTCTCAGTTCAATGTAATGCAGCTATCACTCATTGAAATAGGCTGCTGTCAGTTCAGTGTAATGGGCAGCTATCACTCATTGGAATGGGCAGCTGTCAGTTCAATGTAATACAGCTATCACTCATTGAAATAGGCTGCTGTCACTTAAATGTAATGCAGCTATCACTCATTGGATAAGCAGCTGCCACTTCAATGTAATGTAGCTATCACTCATTGGAATAGGCAGCTGTCACTTAAGTGTAATGCAACTATCACTCATTAGAATGGGCAGCTATTACTAACTGGAGTAGGTAGCTGTCTCTTAAATTATGTAGCTGTCACTCATTAGAATTGGTTGCTATCACTTAGTAATGCAGCTATTACTCATTGAAATAAGCAGCTGCCATGTAAATATAATGCAGCTATCACTCATTGGAATGGGCAGCTGTCTGTTCAGTGTAATGCAGCTATCACTCATTGAAATAAGCAGCTGCCATGTAAATGTAATGCAGCTATCACTCATTGGAATGGGCAGCTGTCTGTTCAGTGTAATGCAGCTATCACTCATTGGAATGGGCAGCTGTCAGTTCAGTGTAACACAGCTATCACTCATTGGAATAGGCAACTTTTCACTCATTGGAATGGGCAGTTTATCAGTCATTGGAATAAGCAGCTGTCATGCGAATGTAATGCAGCTATCACTGATTGGAATAAATAGCTATCCCTTAATTGTAATTCAGCTATCACTCACTGGAATAAGTGGTTATCCCTTAATTGTAATGCAGTTATGACTCATTGGAATAGGCAGCTGTCACTTAAATGTAATACATCTTATCACTCATTGAAATAAGCAACTGTCACTTAAATGTAATTCAGCTGTAGGAAATAGGCAGCTATAATTTAAGTGTAATGCAACTATCACTCATTGGAATGGGCAGTATGTAAAACTCAGAGTGTGCTGCTGTCGTGTATGGTAAAACCTGTAGTGATCTTGTATTATTCATTTTTAGTTTTCATTGCTTTTTTCTATGGTGAAAGTTATGTTGTCCTAACTTTTGTTATTTCCTCATAAAACATGTTCCAAATAAATGTATGCATTTGTTTTCAGACAAAGTGCATAATATTATCAAATGGTGTAAATGCCTATTGCTATGCTTTCCCCCCTCCCCTCAACAAACTGAAACTTAAATTATGATGGAATGATACTTATCAAGGTTTTTAAAAAATGGTAGTGTGAAATTTGAATGCTCATATGCTATTTCTTTTTAGGCAATAGTGTTTGTCGTTGGTGGAGGAAATTACATCGAGTATCAGAACTTAGTGGACTATACAAAGGTACGTGTGTTTATTTTGTATTTCTTTTAATTCTCAGGAATGTATTTAATCTGTAATGATAGGCCATAACAGCATTTGAAGTTTTTGGTGGTGTGTTGGTCTCAAGCCACTGAAAATCAAGTCGGACCACTAAAATCAAAATGGATGTTGTCCGATAGACTAGTATATTCTTTCTCAAATGTTATTTGTTTCAGAAAAATCTACGGCATACTCTCTTCCTGCAGAAAGAGAAGTTACAATATACACTGGCGGAAAGTGAAAAAAGAACACCAAGAAGGAGACGTCTGATACCAACAAAATTTATACATAACGGAATACAGAGGATAACGTGATCAAAACATTATGGCAAAATACAGCTGTATTTGCTGGTAAACTGAAAAATAACATTTCCATGTAACATGGTTAGTACGAGGTTGAACCGCCATGAACTGCGTCACACTGTGCAATTCTGGCATGGAGTCTGTCGTACCGATGTTGGATGTAAGTTTGGGGTATTGAGTTCCAAGCATCCTCAACCTGGACGCCTCAATCGGGGATGGTCGTGGCTAGAAAGTGAAAAAAGAACACCAAGAAGGAGACGTCTGATACCAACGAAATTTATACATAACGGAATACAGAGGATAACGTGATCAAAACATTATGGCAAAATACAGCTGTATTTGCTGGTAAACTGAAAAATAACATTTCCATGTAACATGGTTAGTACGAGAGTTGAACCGCCATGAACTGCGTCACACTGTGCAATTCTGGCATGGAGTCTGTCGTACAGATGTTGGATGTAAGTTTGGGGTATTGAGTTCCAAGCATATTCAACCTGGACGCCTAAATCGGGGATGGTCGTGGCTAGAAAGTGAAAAAGAACACCAAGAAGGAGACGTCTGATACCAACAAAATTTGTACATAACGGAATACAGAGGATAACGTGATCAAAACATTATGGCAAAATACAGCTGTATTTGCTGGTAAACTGAAAAATAACATTTCCATGTAACATGGTTAGTACGAGGTTGAACCGCCATGAACTGCGTCACACTGTGCAATTCTGGCATGGAGTCTGTCGTACAGATGTTGGATGTAAGTTTGGGGTATTGAGTTCCAAGCATCCTCAACCTGGACGAGTAAATCAGGGCATGGTCGTGGCTGGCCGTGGAGACCGGATAAGTCGTTGTCCCATAAAATCCCACACGTGCTCAATCCGGTGAACCATGGAAGTTGTCTCACACCCTGAAGTGCATGTTGCGTTGCACGTGCCGTGTGTGGGCGTGTGTTATCTTGCTGGAAAACACCACGATGGACCTACCTTACAAATGGCACAACAATGGGCTGGATTATGTTGTTGATGTAGGAGGTGCTGTTTAACGTACCCGGTACAAACACTAGTTGTGTACGGGAGTGATAGCTGATCGCTCCCCACACCAGGAGACCAGGTGTAGGCCCTGTGTGTCGCTGGCGGATGCAAGAAGGGTGGAGACGCTCCCCTGTGGGTCTGCAAACTCGCATACGGCCATCGGAGGCCCCCAAGCAGAATCTACTTTCATCTCTGAACACGACAGATCGCCATTGCGTTCTCCAGTGCAGACGTTGGCGACACCACTGCAGCCGTTCCTGACGGTGGGCTGGAGTCAGAGGTGCACATGCCAGAGGCACACGTGCACGTAGTCCTGCATCCAGTAGACGCTTGCAGATTGTTCGCACAGTCACTTCAGGTGCAACGGCAGCTCGGATTTGCGTCGCAGTGGATGTTCTGCTTGACAACGCCGCTCTTCTTATGCGTCGATCGGTCCGCTCATCAGTCCGTCTGTGACTCCCGGTTCTACGTCTTCTCGTGTGAGAATGTTCCTCGGACCATCTACGCCACCATCGTACCACCACCGATACTTCCCGTCCAATACGACGATACGACCACCCGGCCTCGCGGAGTCCGACCAGAAGACCTCGCTCAAAGTCCGATAACTGCTGAAATCGTAAACGTCTTCCATGTCCAGGCATTGCAGCTTCTTCAGGGTCTTCGCACGTGTCCGTACGCCGACGACTGATTACATTCACTTCGCCGTACTCCTTAAATACCACCGACGATAATTTGCATATTATGCCGTGCTGTGGCGTAAGCGCTCACCGGTTGTTCCGGAAATTAACATCACACCTACGTAAACTCGACCCCATTAACATATGTAAATTTCATGATATCCGCCAATTCTTTCTTGGTGTTCTTTTTTCACTTTCCGCCAGTTTATACAGGGTGATCATTTTATCACACAACCAGGCATTCAGAATGTGTTCAATATGTAGAAAACCAGTGAAATACAGACATATCATGAGTTTAATGGGAAAACGTGATACCGACAATAAATGACGCCAAACGATGTATGCTATTTTAAACTTCATTGAGCCCCTGTGATCTGTGTTGGAAAACAGAGTGCAATCATGTTATCATCCTGCAGCGTCTCTCAAGGAATTGGAGCAGTTTCTGCAGGAAGAATGGTACAACATATCACCATCCAGGACTCGTATGCGTCCATTCCAAGGAGGATTCAAGCAGTTTTAAATGCCAAGGATGCTCCCACACCATATTTGGTGCATAACACCTACTGCTTCAAGGTGTTTCCATTATTTTGGACAATCCCTGTATACAAGGATAGATCCAAAAAAAAGGTTACAAGGATCATAAAAAATGATTGATTAACAATAGACAGAAAATTCCAAAGGGAATTATGAGGCATACTTGCCAATCACTTTTCCACATAATCACCAAATCTGTTCAGGAGACATTTATCGGAACGCATGACCAACTTGTTTAACCCGGCTCGGTAGAAATCACGTCCCTGCCCATTGATCCAGTTCTCGGCAGCTGTTTCCACATCACTGTCGAAAGAGAACCTTCTTACAGATAAGTGTTCCTTCAATTTCAGGAAAAAGGAAGTAGTCACTGGGTGCCAAATCTGGGCTGTATGGGGGTTGGCTCCAGACTTCCCACTTGAACTTTTGCAGCAATTCTTGAGTTTCACGTGCAGTATGGGGCCTGGCATTGTCATGCAGGAAGATGACACCATCACTCAACATGCCAGGCCGTTTGCGACGGATGGCTTCACGTAACCTTGTCAAAGTGGCACAATAACGATCTGCATTAACGGTATGGCCACGCTCCAGATACTCGATAAGGATAACACCACATGCATCCCAGAATATGGTTGCCATAACTTTACCAACAGAGGGTGTAACCTTTAACTTCTTTTTCGTTGGTGATCCAGCGTGTTTCCACTCCATACTGGGCTCTTTTGGTTGTGGGGACAAAGTGATGAAGCCAAGTTCCGTCCCCAGCAACGACGTGATCAATAACTGCTGGCCGTCGGCATGGTAACGCTGCAGAAACGTGAGGCTGCACATCATTCGTGTGGCTTTCTGCTCCTCGGATAGCGCACGTGGTACCCAGCATGCACAAACCTTGGAATATCCCAAAACATCAGAAACGATACGCTAAACGGTACCATAGCTGAGTCCCAGCTCTGACACCATTGCACGCACAGTTACTCGTCGATCGTTTTGAATCATTTCGTCAACTCGTGCCGTGTTGATTTCTGTCGTTGACGAACTTGGACGGCTGCCCTGTTGCGGTTTTCCACATCCTCTCTGCCCGATTGAAAAGAGCGACACCATTTCGCTACATGTTGTCCGGCTGATTGCTTATTCACCATAAACTTCCACTATTTGACTGTGAATTGCAGATGCGGACACGTTCTTTGCCCATAAGAACCGAATTACGGCTCGCACCTCCAAGCGGGGACCACTTTTCTAGACGTCTTGCCATTTCAATCGCTCTCATGCGTCTGCGAACTTGCACTAACTTCCCAAACAACCGCTGTCAGACAACTAGCGCCATCTGTCTCCACTCTGGGCAACAAATGTACCCTCCACACTAATTACTTTTCCAATGCTGCTGCTTGTAACCTTTTTTTTTTTTTTTTTTTTTTTTTTGATCTATCCTCGTATTTATATATTGTTCGTGGTAGATAACACCAGTCTGCAAATTTAAATTTTTGTCAGATGATTTCTTAAAAATAGCTGTTTCTGAATCAATTTTTGACGCCGATTCTAGAAATGACTTTCATTTTTCTCTATCACGTCAGGTTTTTAAATAAAATAAGAAGTTATGTTTTCCAGATTTTAATTAGTGTAAGCACAAAAATGCAAACACAATGTCCCACAAAGACTATTTTTTTTTTTACAAAAGCACTTTAAAATTACTGTAAAGAACTGACCTGTGACTAAAACGAAAGCAAACAGTGTTCCATTAATTTTCAAACTGTCTTTTTTTTTTTTACTTTCTTGCAGATCCTCCTTTAGCTTTACTGTCCCTCTTCAACATCCAACAATAGTCGGCCATCATAGTTTCATTCCATCTCCCCTGGTACCTCTTCTCCATCTCCTTAATATCCTGGTGAAAGCGTTCACCGTGCTCTTCACTATAATGTCCCAGATTTTCTGGAAAGTAGTCGATAAGGGAGTGTAGAAAGTGAACTTTTTACACTCATGTTACAACCCAACTGCGCCGCCCCGGTGGCGCAGTGGTCTAAGCGATGGCCTCTGATCATTCGTCCGAAGGGGTCCGGGTTCGAATCCCGGTGAGGCATGGATGTTGTGTTTGTCTTACGGCACTGGCTCTCTCCCTTCCCTGGAACCAGTGACCCTAAATTAGGGACGGGCGACTGCTTATAGCCCATTGAGTTGCTCACGGTGGTTGTTAAACCTCCAATCAAAAAAAAAAAAAAAAAAAAAAAAAAAAAAAACCCAACTGCTTGAAGTTTTCCAACATTGTTTCAACAATTTTTCTGTGATTAGAATCTTTGCGATTCCCTAGAAAGTTTTTGGTTACAGATCGGAATGGTGTGCATGCTTCTTTTTCTCTCATTCATCGTTTTCTCAAAATCTTTGTCCTTCATCAGTTTTTTTTTTTTATTTGAGGGCCGACAAAAATCCCAGCTTTCAATTTTTCTAGTATGATGAAGAGAAATTTTATAGAAAGGTACTTGAAGCAATGCCCATCTTGTGGTAGAACGCTTACAAACTGCTTTATCAACCCCAATTGGATCTGTAGTGGTGGAAGCAATACTTTTTGGAGGTCTACAAGTGGGTCATGTAGGATGTTTTTAGTCCGAGGAACAAATTTTCTCCGCTCTGGCCAAACTCTCCTTGTCCAAAGCCTTTGCTTTGCCCTACTGTCCCATTCACATAGAAAGCAAGGTGAAAAAACCATTAGAAAGAACCACTCACTCACCATAAAGATCATGGTAACCTCCAATGACAACACACTTCCAACACGTCATTCATCGTGATGTAACTGGGCTTCCAAGGTTTACAGACTTCTTGCTTACGCTTCTTACTTCCGGGTGTGAAACATCGTATTTTTTTTTTTTTTTTCCTTTTCCTTAGCCTTATAAGATGTTACTATAATGCTTGTCAATTCGATAAAAAATCACACATACAACTCATTCATACAATTCAAGTAAAAACTATGTACATAACCTTACATTCACAGGTGATTAAACCTTGGTCAACTGTAATTATCAAACTCCTCCTTCTGTTTCACAACCTCTGCTACTCCCACTGCAAGTGTCACACCCATTCAGCCCTCACATCCAATCCTCTAGTACTTTCGACAGGCCCCTGTCATCTTCAGGAGGCAGGTGTGTCTCACCCGCCCACCACAGCTCAAGTGAGCAGAGCCATCGAGGCCTGGGCCCCAGTCGCTATCTCTGAATCGTTGTGTCTCTGGCGCCATCTATTGTCCCTGCTGCTCTTTTTTCCCTCTTTCTTTTTACGCTGCTGTTCAATTTTTATTAGGGCTTTCCATTGTTCGTTTAGGTTACTTGGCTCATTAATGTTGCATAATCTTGATCTTAAAAGTGCAAATATAATAATTGAGAAAGCAAGGTATTTTCGTGTACCCAGCTTGTTGTCCTAATATCATTCCTATTACTTTGAAGTCACCACAGATAAGCCATTTGTGTTCCTCATACTGTATATTTGTTAATAGTACCTTCATGTTCTCAAACGTCTCTTTCATTTTAACTGAGTAAGCCACAGGAATGGACCCATAAGCATTCCCATTATCAGGGTTCCGACTCAACCTGGAATTCTCAGGGAATTTGAAAATGGTTCCAAAAATCAGGGAAAACTCAGGAAAAATTACCCTTTTTTGTAAAAGTCAGGGAAAACTTGGGGAAAATTACCTTTTTTTTTTTTTTTTTTTGTAAAAATCAATGGATACTTTATTTTCCCCAAAAAAAAAACTTATTTTTTCAAGATTTCAAACTTTTTGCTTGCAATTACTGCCTGCCTAGAATTTTGTAGATCTTACTTTCAGTTATATTTAAGTATTTCCTTTATTCTCTAAAAAAAGATGCAAAATTGAATTTTTAAGATTGCCAGTTATTAAGCTTTTGTTCAATTTCTGCAGGCAGTTGTTATAACATGGAACAATTAGGCACAATGGCTCCTGCTTGAAGAAACACTTCACAAGAGAACCAACCAAATGATGGATCAAAGTCCTTTGTCTGTTGGTTCTCTTGAAACATGTTTCTTTGAACAGAGCCATTCCATCATTAAGCTTAGCTGCATTGTGTTATAGAAAAACTGAAACTATTCAACTGACAGATTTTTTCTTACACATGACCTGTTTCTATGGGAATGTATTTACAAATTCCATGTGGGTAGTATTCACAGTTGTGACATGGAACAATTAGGCACAATGGCTCCTGCTTGAAGAAACACTTCACAACAGAACCAACCAAATGGTGGATCAAAGTCCTTTGTCTGTTGGTTCTCTTGAAACATGTTTCTTTGAACAGAGCCATTCCATCATTAAGCTTAGCTGCATTGTGTTATAGAAAAACTGAAACTATTCAACTGACAGAGATTTTTTCTTACATATGACCTGTTTCTATGGGAATGTATTTACAAATTCCGTGTGGGTAGTATTCACAGTTATAACATGGAACAATTAGGCACAATGGCTCCTGCTTGAAGAAACACTTCACAAGAGAACCAACCAAATGATGGATCAAAGTCCTTTGTCTGTTGGTTCTCTTGAAACATGTTTCTTTGAACAGAGCCATTCCATCATTAAGCTTAGCTGCATTGTGTTATAGAAAAACTGAAACTATTCAACTGACAGATTTTTTCTTACATATGACCTGTTTCTATGGGAATGTATTTACAAATTCCGTGTGGGTAGTATTCACAGTTATAACATGGAACAATTAGGCACAATGGCTCCTGCTTCATTGAAGAAACACTTCACAAGAGAACCAACCAAATGATGGATCAAAGTCCTTTGTCTGTTGGTTCTCTTGAAACATGTTTCTTTGAACAGAGCCATTCCATCATTAAGCTTAGCTGCATTGTGTTATAGAAAAACTGAAACTATTCAACTGACAGATTTTTTCTTACATATGACCTGTTTCTATGGGAATGTATTTACAAATTCCGTGTGGGTAGTATTCACAGTTATAACATGGAACAATTAGGCACAATGGCTCCTGCTTGAAGAAACACTTCACAAGAGAACCAACCAAATGATGGATCAAAGTCCTTTGTCTGTTGGTTCTCTTGAAACATGTTTCTTTGAACAAGCCATTCCATCATTAAGCTTAGCTGCATTGTGTTATAGAAAAACTGAAACTATTCAACTGACAGATTTTTTCTTACATATGACCTGTTTCTATGGGAATGTATTTACAAATTCCATGTGGGTAATATTCACAGTTATAACATGGAACAATTAGGCACAATGGCTCCTGCTTGAAGAAACACTTCACAAGAGAACCAACCAAATGATGGATCAAAGTCCTTTGTCTGTTGGTTCTCTTGAAACATGTTTCTTTGAACAGAGCCATTCCATCATTAAGCTTAGCTGCATTGCGTTATAGAAAAACTGAAACTATTCAACTGACAGATTTTTCTTACATATGACCTGTTTCTATGGGAATGTATTTACAAATTCCATGTAGGTAGCATTCACAAAAGTTCACGGAACTTTGGTACAGAAAATAATGTGCACAGTTAATTGTTTTTATTGAAAAGAAGGTAATTTTACAAAAACAAATTACCTAAAGAATTTACAAGTGTGTGCTTTGGTGAGAAAAATGAATGGAATGGAATGGAATGTAACAATTCTTTGCAACATGCCGCTCTGGAAAACTTTAAAAATCCACCTGGAGTACCTGGAAAAGTCAGGGAATTTTTTTTATTACTTTTGAGTGGGAACCCTGATTATGCAGTAGCACGTCTTTGAAACTCCTCTTGGACGAGTCAATAAAAAGTCTCCACTGAGTAGAATCATGTTCAATGCCATAGAAGTGCATTAACTCGTTGGTGTTATTGCAGTAAACCAAGGAATCATTCTGTGAGAAAAAAGGAAGTACTTCTTTTTCTCTGTGTCGGTACCATGGAAAATGTGTTCCAGGAGCCAGAAGATTCTTACTTTTCAACCGGGAGCCAAGTAGTTCTGCAGATTCCTTAAGCAAGTTCAGATCACGTACTAGATCATTAAGTTCATTCTGGGAGAACAGTTGTGAATTAGAATCGTTTTCCGGCTTGTAGACATCATCACTGTCGTCTTCGGAGATTGCACCACGTTCACATTCATCATCTTCCGCCACGTTCTCTAAACACAGCTGGAGGAAGAGGGGCAGGCAGATCTTCTCCATGTGGAACTGGCCTAATGGCTGAAGGAATGCTTGGAGACACAATTTTGTTCTTATTTTTCGAATTGCAGCCCTTAACATTAACTAAGCAGAAGTAACAGTCGTTCAGGTGGTCTTTAGGCTCCTTCCACACCATAGATATTGCAAACGACATGCACGTTTGCTTCCCTTTTGTCTTAGAACAGCTGTGGAAATCCGAACAGAAAGAGCAATGAACTGGAAATGTGAGCATCTGACTGGCGGGAATGCTATTTTTGGATTCTTGCCAATTCTCTTTTCAGTCTTTCTTCTACAGGTGGCTAGTTGGCAATACTTCAGAAGTAACCTTACATTTCTTTGATGACGATTGGCAAAAGAGATAGCTGAAATGTCTCCCACTAAAACGCCCCTGACTGACAGATGTAATGCTATCAGCAATAAATCTTCTAAATCAACTTGGGTTGATTGTGCAAAAACTGTATGTGATAGAAGAAAACTAAGACCAGTTCTGGAATCAATCAGCATGAAAAATTGAGTTAAGCACACATATTAGTTTTCAATCATCTGATCTCGTGCAGACTAGTGTAATGAATAACATATTACACTGGCGGAAAGTAAAAAAAGAACACCAAGAAGGAATTGGCGGACGATCATGAAATTTACATATGTTAATGGGGTCAAGTTCACGTAGGTGTGATGTTAATTTCGGGACCAACCGGTGAGCGCTTACGCCACAGCACGGCATAATATGCAAATGATCGTCGGTGGTATTTAAGGAGTGCGGCGAAGTGAACGTAATCAGTCGTCGGCGTAGGGACACGTGCGAATACCCTGAAGAAGCTGCAATGCCTGGACATGGAAGACGTGTACGATTTCAGCAGTTATCGGACTTTGAGCGAGGTCGTCTAGTCGGACTCCACGAGGCCGGGTGGTCGTATCGTCGTATTGCGGAGCGAATTGGACGGGAAGTATCGGTGGTGGTACGATGGTGGCGTAGATGGTCTGAGAAACATTCCCACATGAGAAGACGTGGAACCGGGAGTAACAGACAGACTGATGAGCGGACCGATCGACGCATAAGAAGAGCGGCTTTGTCAAGCAGAGCATCCACTGTGACGCAAATCCGAGCTGCCGTTGCACCTGAGGTGACTGTGCGAACAATCCGCAACCGTCTACTGGATGCAGGACTACGTGCACGTGTGCTTCTGGCATGTGTACCTCTGACTCCAGCCCATCGTCAGGAACGGCTGCAGTGGTGTCGTCAACGTGTGCACTGGAGAAGGCATTGGCGATCTGTCGTGTTCAGCGATGAAAGCACATTCTGCTTGGGAGCCTCCGATGGCTGTATGCGTGTTCGCAGACGCACAGGGGAGCGTCTCCACCCTTCTTGCATCCGCCAGCGACACACAGGACGTACACCTGGTCTCCTGGTGTAGGGAGTGATCAGCTATCACTCCCGTACACAACTAGTGTTTGTACTGGGTACGTTAAACAGCTCCTCCTACATCAACATCATTCAGCCCGTTGTTGTGCCATTTGTAAGGTCGGTGTTTTCCAGCAAGATAGCGCACGCCCACACACGGCACGTGCAACGCAAGATGCACTTCACGGTGTGAGACAACTTCCATGGTTCACCGGATTTGTCCCCCATTGAGCACGTGTGGGATTTTATGGGACAACGACTTATCCAATCTCCACGGCCAGCCACGACCATCCCCGATTTACGCGTCCAGGTTGAGGATGCTTGGAACTCAATACCCCAAACTTACATCCAACATCTGTACGACAGACTCCATGCCAGAATTGCACAGTGTGACGCAGTTCATGGCGGTTCAACCTCGTACTAACCATGTTACATGGAAATGTTTTTTTTCAGTTTACCAGCAAATACAGCTGTATTTTGCCATAATGTTTTGATCATGTTATCCTCTGTATTCCGTTATGTATAAATTTCATTGGTATCAGACGTCTCCTTCTTTGGTGTTCTTTTTTCCCTTTTTGCCAATGGATGTTGTGTTTGTCTTACGACGCTGGCTCTCTTCCTTTCCTGGAGCCAGACGCCCTAAATAAAAGACAGGCCGCTGCTTGTAGCTCATTGAGTTGCTTATGGTGGTCGTTAAATCCCCAATAATAAAAAAAAAAACACCTTAATATAAAACAAAATGAAAAGGAAAGCCTGTGATATTAAAAGCCAGAAGCCTTTAGACACTGCTGATGAAGTGCACATGATTGATGATCACAATCATATTTTCTTTCTGAGGTGCTTTAGCTTTTATAAGGTATTAGTTATTGCCATCCTCTCTCTCTGAAATCCTCTGGATAAAAATTCGATAGTCTGTGAGGAAAATTATGTAAGTAATTCATATCGAAAGTGAGCAGGCCCCACAAGCTTGAAAAGTTAGATTCAATGGACTGCCAGACACGTTCCTACGAGAATTCCCATTGCAACTTAGGAATACCGTGAGTAACTTTCTCTCTTCAGTGTAAGGAATCTTGTGATGGTAGGAGCATTGTTGCAGTAGCTATTTTGAGAAGCACCAGTTTAAAATGCAGCAAACCAGGTTGTTTTTTGTGAATGATAATCAATTATGTTCCACAGTTCACTGTACCGCTTGAGCTCGAAAACTCATTTAAATACTTTGATAGCAATGTGCTCAATATAGTTACATACTTACAAAAGTAACAAAGCCCATTGTTCAATTTCTTACCCAACATTTTTTTTTTTTTTGGCGTGCAAAAGCTTGATGTTCTTGATATTATTTTATTGTTTTGTACATTGCCTTGTTTAGTATGGTGTAATGTGTTAATATTTCAATGATAGATGCAGATGCTGTTTCAAATTGGTTTTCAAGTGTTTTTAATAGTGTGAATTTTAAGGTCTTCATAATTTGTGGCGTGTTTGATTTCTCAAAGCTTTCGATAATAGGTTTTTTAAATTGTGCATGCAGTTTTTATATGTATTTTAGGTGGATCCACCTTAAGTCTGTCTTTGAATGAGTGTTAGGGTTCATCTTCTATCCTATATCTGCAATGCAAATTCTTCTGTACACATTTTCTCGAAGACTAGGTGTATTTTAGGTGGATCCACCTTAAGGCTGTCTTTGAATGAGTGTTAGGGTTCATCTTCTATCCTATATCTGCAATGTAAATTCTTCTGTACACATTTTCTTGAAGACTAGGTGTATTTTAGGTGGATCCACCTTAAGGCTGTCTTTGAATGAGTGTTAGGGTTCATCTTCTATCCTATATCTGCAATGTAAATTCTTCTGTACACATTTTCTCGAAGACTAGGTGTATTTTAGGTGGATCCACCTTAAGGCTGTCTTTTAATGAGTGTTAGGGTTCATCTTCTATCCTATATCAGCAATGTAAATTCTTCTGTGCACATTTTCTCGAAGACTAGGTTTATTTTAGGTGGATCCACCTCAAGGCTGTCTTTGAATGAGTGTTAGGGTTCATCTTCTATCCTATATCTGCAATGTAAATTCTTCTGTACACACTTTCTCGAAGACTAGGTGTATTTTAGGTTGATCCACCTTAAGGCTGTCTTTGAATGAGTGTTAGGGTTCATCTTCTATCCTATATCTGCAATGTAAATTCTTCTGTACACATTTTCTCGAAGACAAGGTGTATTTTAGGTGGATCCACCTTAAGGCTGGCTGTCTTTGAATGAGTGTTAGGGTTCATCTTCTATCCTATATTTGCAATGTAAATTCTTCTGTACATATTTTCTCGAAGACTAGGTGTATTTTACGTGGATCCACCTTAAGGCTGTCTTTAAATGAGTGTTAGGGTTCATCTTCTATCCTATATCTGCAATGTAAATTCTTCTGTACACATTTTCTTGAAGACTAGGTGTATTTTAGGTGGATCCACCTTAAGGCTGTCTTTGAATAAGTGTTAGGGTTCATCTTCTATCCTATATCTGCAATGTAAATTCTTGTGTACACATTTTCTCGAAGACTAGGTGTATTTTAGGTGGATCCACCTTAAGGCTGTCTTTCAATGAGTGTTAGGGTTCATCTTCTATCCTATATCAGCAATGTAAATTCTTCTGTACACATTTTCTCGAAGACTAGGTGTATTTTAGGTGGATCCACCTTAAGGCTGTCTTTGAATTAGTGTTAGGAGTTCATCTTCTATCCTATATCTGCAATGTAAATTCTTCTGTACACATTTTCTCGAAGACTAGGTGTATTTTAGGTGGATCCACCTTAAGGCTGTCTTTGAATGAGTGTTAGGGTTCATCTTCTATCCTATATCTGCAATGTAAATTCTTGTGTACACATTTTCTCGAAGACTAGGTGTATTTTAGGTGGATCCACCTTAAGGCTGTCTTTGAATGAGTGTTAGGGTTCATCTTCTATCCTATATCTGCAATGTAAATTCTTCTGTACACATTTTCTCGAAGACTAGGTGTATTTTAGGTGGATCCACCTTAAGGCTGTCTTTGAATGAGTGTTAGGGTTCATCTTCTATCCTATATCTGCAATGTAAATTCTTCTCTACACATTTTCTCGAAGACTAGGTGTATTTTAGGTGGATCCACCTTAAGGCTGTCTTTGAATGAGTGTTAGGGTTCATCTTCTATCCTATATCTGCAATGTAAATTCTTCTGTACACATTTTCTTGAAGACTAGGTGTATTTTAGGTGGATCCACCTTAAGGCTGTCTTTGAATGAGTGTTAGGGTTCATCTTCTATCCTATATCTGCAATGTAAATTCTTGTGTACACATTTTCTCGAAGACTAGGTGTATTTTAGGTGGATCCACCTTAAGGCTGTCTTTTAATGAATGTTAGGGTTCATCTTCTATCCTATATCAGCAATGTAAATTCTTCTGTACACAATTTCTCGAAGACTAGGTGTATTTTAGGTGGATCCACCTTAAGGCTGTCTTTGAATTAGTGTTAGGGTTCATCTTCTATCCTATATCTGCAATGTAAATTCTTCTGTACACATTTTCTCGAAGACTAGGTGTATTTTAGGTGGATCCACCTTAAGGCTGTCTTTGAATGAGTGTTAGGGTTCATCTTCTATCCTATATCTGCAATGTAAATTCTTGTGTACACATTTTCTCGAAGACTAGGTGTATTTTAGGTTGATCCACCTTAAGGCTGTCTTTGAATGAGTGTTAGGGTTCATCTTCTATCCTATATCTGCAATGTAAATTCTTCTGTACATATTTTCTCGAAGATTAGGTGTATTTTAGGTGGATCCACCTTAAGGCTGTCTTTAAATGAGTGTTAGGGTTCATCTTCTATCCTATATCTGCAATGTAAATTCTTCTGTACACATTTTCTTGAAGACTAGGTGTATTTTAGGTGGATCCAGTATTTTAGGTGGATCCACCTTAAGGCTGTCTTCGAATGAGTGTTATGGTTCATCTTCTATCCTATATCTGCAATGTAAATTCTTGTGTACACATTTTCTCGAAGACTAGGTGTATTTTAGGTGGATCCACCTTAAGGCTGTCTTTTAATGAGTGTTAGGGTTCATCTTCTATCCTATATCAGCAATGTAAATTCTTCTGTACACATTTTCTCGAAGACTAGGTGTATTTTAGGTGGATCCACCTTAAGGCTGTCTTTGAATTAGTGTTAGGGTTCATCTTCTATCCTATATCTGCAATGTAAATTCTTCTGTACACATTTTCTCGAAGACTAGGTGTATTTTAGGTGGATCCACCTTAAGGCTGTCTTTGAATGAGTGTTAGGGTTCATCTTCTATCCTATATCTGCAATGTAAATTCTTCTGTGCACATTTTCTCGAAGACTAGTTGTATTTTAGGTTAATCCACCTTAAGGCTGTCTTTGAATGAGTGTTAGGGTTCATCTTCTATCCTATATCTGCAATGTTAATTCTTCTGTATACATTTTCTCTAAGACTAGGTATATTTTAGGTGGATCCATCTTAAGGCTGCCTTTGAATGAGTGTTAGGGTTCATCTTCTATCTTATATCAGCAATGTAAATTCTTCTGTACACATTTTCTCGAAGACTAGGTGTAATTTAGGTGGATCCACCTTAAGGCTGTCTTTGAATGAGTGTTAGGGTTCATCTTCTATCCTATATCTGCAATGTAAATTCTTCTGTACACACTTTCTCGAAGACTAGGTGTATTTTAGGTTGATCCACCTTAAGGCTGTCTTTGAATGAGTGTTAGGGTTCATCTTCTATCCTATATCTGCAATGTAAATTCTTCTGTACACATTTTCTCGAAGACTAGGTTTATTTTAGGTGGATCCACCTTAAGGCTGGCTGTCTTTGAATGAGTGTTAGGGTTCATCTTCTATCCTATATCTGCAATGTAAATTCTTCTGTACACATTTTCTCGAAGACTAGGTGTATTTTCGGTGGATCCACCTTAAGGCTGTCTTTGAATGAGTGTTAGGGTTCATCTTCTATCCTACGTCTGCAATGCAAATTCTGCTGTACACATTTTCTCGAAGACTAGGTGTATTTTAGGTGAAACCACCTTAAGGCTGTCTTTTAATGAGTGTTAGGGTTCATCTTCTATCCTATATCAGCAATGTAAATTCTTCTGTACACATTTTCTCGAAGACTAGGTGTATTTTAGGTGGATCCACCTTAAGGCTGTCTTTGAATTAGTGTTAGGGTTCATCTTCTATCCTATATCTGCAATGTAAATTCTTCTGTACACATTTTCTCGAAGACTAGGTGTATTTTAGGTGGATCCACCTTAAGGCTGTCTTTGAATGAGTGTTAGGGTTCATCTTCTATCCTATATCTGCAATGTAAATTCTTGTGTACACATTTTCTCGAAGACTAGGTGTATTTTAGGTGGATACACTTTAAGGCTGTCTTTGAATGAGTGTTAGGGTTCATCTTCTATCCTATATCTGCAATGTAAATTCTTGTGTACACATTTTCTTGAAGACTAGGTGTATTTTAGGTGGATCCACCTTAAGGCTGACTTTGAATGAGTGTTGTTAGGGTTCATCTTCTATCCTATATCTGCAATGTCAATTCTTCTGTGCACATTTTCTCAAAGACTAGGTGTATTTTAGGTGGATCCACCTTAAGGCTGTCTTTGAATGAGTGTTAGGGTTCATCTTCTGTCCTATATCTGCAATGTAAATTCTTCTGTACACATTTTCTCGAAGACTAGGTGTATTTTAGGTGGATCCACCTTAAGGCTGTCTTTGAATGAGTGTTAGGGTTCATCTTCTATCCTATATCTGCAATGTAAATTCTTCTGTACACATTTTCTTGAAGACTAGGTGTATTTTAGGTGGATCCACCTTAAGGCTGACTTTGAATGAGTGTTGTTAGGGTTCATCTTCTATCCTATATCTGCAATGTCAATTCTTCTGTGCACATTTTCTCAAAGACTAGGTGTATTTTAGGTGGATCCACTTTAAGGCTGTCTTTGAATGAGTGTTAGGGTTTATCTTCTATCCTATATCTGCAATGTAAATTCTTCTGTACACATTTTCTCGAAGACTAGTTGTATTTTAGGTGGATCCACCTTAAGGCTGTCTTTGAATGAGTGTTAGGATTCATCTTCTATCCTATATCTGCAATGTAAATTCTTCTGTACACATTTTCTCGAAGACTAGGTGTATTTTAGGTGGATCCACCTTAAGGCTGTCTTTGAATGAGTGTTAGGGTTCATCTTCTATCCTATATCTGCAATGTAAATTCTTCTGTACACATTTTCTCGAAGACTAGGTGTATTTTAGGTTGATCCACCTTAAGGCTGTCTTTGAATGAGTGTTAGGGTTCATCTTCTATCCTATATCTGCAATGTAAATTCTTCTGTACATATTTTCTCGAAGATTAGGTGTATTTTAGGTGGATCCACCTTAAGGCTGTCTTTAAATGAGTGTTAGGGTTCATCTTCTATCCTATATCTGCAATGTAAATTCTTCTGTACACATTTTCTTGAAGACTAGGTGTATTTTAGGTGGATCCAGTATTTTAGGTGGATCCACCTTAAGGCTGTCTTCGAATGAGTGTTATGGTTCATCTTCTATCCTATATCTGCAATGTAAATTCTTGTGTACACATTTTCTCGAAGACTAGGTGTATTTTAGGTGGATCCACCTTAAGGCTGTCTTTTAATGAGTGTTAGGGTTCATCTTCTATCCTATATCAGCAATGTAAATTCTTCTGTACACATTTTCTCGAAGACTAGGTGTATTTTAGGTGGATCCACCTTAAGGCTGTCTTTGAATTAGTGTTAGGGTTCATCTTCTATCCTATATCTGCAATGTAAATTCTTCTGTACACATTTTCTCGAAGACTAGGTGTATTTTAGGTGGATCCACCTTAAGGCTGTCTTTGAATGAGTGTTAGGGTTCATCTTCTATCCTATATCTGCAATGTAAATTCTTCTGTACACATTTTCTCGAAGACTAGGTGTATTTTAGGTGGATCCACCTTAAGGCTGTCTTTGAATGAGTGTTAGGGTTCATCTTCAATCCTATATCTGCAATGTAAATTCTTCTGTACACATTTTCTCGAAGACTATGTGTATTTTAGGTGGATCCACCTTAAGGCTGTCTTTGAATGAGTGTTAGGGTTCATCTTCTATCCTATATCTGCAATGTAAATTCTTCTGTACACATTTTCTCGAAGACTAGGTGTATTTTAGGTGGATCCACTTTAAGGCTGTCTTTGAATGAGTGTTAATGTTTATCTTCTATCCTATATCTGCAATGTAAATTCTTCTGTACACATTTTCTCGAAGACTAGGTGTATTTTAGGTGGATCCACCTTAAGGCTGTCTTTTAATGAGTGTTAGGGTTCATCTTCTATCCTATATCAGCAATGTAAATTCTTCTGTACACATTTTCTCGAAGACTAGGTGTATTTTAGGTGGATCCACCTTAAGGCTGTCTTTGAATTAGTGTTAGGGTTCATCTTCTATCCTATATCTGCAATGTAAATTCTTCTGTACACATTTTCTCGAAGACTAGGTGTATTTTAGGTGGATCCACCTTAAGGCTGTCTTTGAATGAGTGTTAGGGTTCATCTTCTATCCTATATCTGCAATGTAAATTCTTCTGTGCACATTTTCTCGAAGACTAGTTGTATTTTAGGTGGATCCACCTTAAGGCTGTCTTTGAATGAGTGTTAGGGTTCATCTTCTATCCTATATCTGCAATGTTAATTCTTCTGTATACATTTTCTCTAAGACTAGGTATATTTTAGGTGGATCCATCTTAAGGCTGCCTTTGAATGAGTGTTAGGGTTCATCTTCTATCTTATATCAGCAATGTAAATTCTTCTGTACACATTTTCTCGAAGACTAGGTGTAATTTAGGTGGATCCACCTTAAGGCTGTCTTTGAATGAGTGTTAGGGTTCATCTTCTATCCTATATCTGCAATGTAAATTCTTCTGTACACACTTTCTCGAAGACTAGGTGTATTTTAGGTTGATCCACCTTAAGGCTGTCTTTGAATGAGTGTTAGGGTTCATCTTCTATCCTATATCTGCAATGTAAATTCTTCTGTACACATTTTCTCGAAGACTAGGTTTATTTTAGGTGGATCCACCTTAAGGCTGGCTGTCTTTGAATGAGTGTTAGGGTTCATCTTCTATCCTATATCTGCAATGTAAATTCTTCTGTACACATTTTCTCGAAGACTAGGTGTATTTTCGGTGGATCCACCTTAAGGCTGTCTTTGAATGAGTGTTAGGGTTCATCTTCTATCCTACGTCTGCAATGCAAATTCTGCTGTACACATTTTCTCGAAGACTAGGTGTATTTTAGGTGAAACCACCTTAAGGCTGTCTTTTAATGAGTGTTAGGGTTCATCTTCTATCCTATATCAGCAATGTAAATTCTTCTGTACACATTTTCTCGAAGACTAGGTGTATTTTAGGTGGATCCACCTTAAGGCTGTCTTTGAATTAGTGTTAGGGTTCATCTTCTATCCTATATCTGCAATGTAAATTCTTCTGTACACATTTTCTCGAAGACTAGGTGTATTTTAGGTGGATCCACCTTAAGGCTGTCTTTGAATGAGTGTTAGGGTTCATCTTCTATCCTATATCTGCAATGTAAATTCTTGTGTACACATTTTCTTGAAGACTAGGTGTATTTTAGGTGGATCCACCTTAAGGCTGACTTTGAATGAGTGTTGTTAGGGTTCATCTTCTATCCTATATCTGCAATGTCAATTCTTCTGTGCACATTTTCTCAAAGACTAGGTGTATTTTAGGTGGATCCACCTTAAGGCTGTCTTTGAATGAGTGTTAGGGTTCATCTTCTGTCCTATATCTGCAATGTAAATTCTTCTGTACACATTTTCTCGAAGACTAGGTGTATTTTAGGTGGATCCACCTTAAGGCTGTCTTTGAATGAGTGTTAGGGTTCATCTTCTATCCTATATCAGCAATGTAAATTCTTCTGTACACATTTTCTCGAAGACTAGGTGTATTTTAGGTGGATCCACCTTAAGGCTGTCTTTGAATGAGTGTTAGGGTTCATCTTCTATCCTATATCTGCAATGTAAATTCTTCTGTACACATTTTCTTGAAGACTAGGTGTATTTTAGGTGGATCCACCTTAAGGCTGACTTTGAATGAGTGTTAGGTTCATCTTCTATCCTATATCTGCAATGTAAATTCTTCTGTACACATTTTCTTGAAGACTAGGTGTATTTTAGGTGGATCCACCTTAAGGCTGACTTTGAATGAGTGTTGTTAGGGTTCATCTTCTATCCTATATCTGCAATGTCAATTCTTCTGTGCACATTTTCTCAAAGACTAGGTGTATTTTAGGTGGATCCACTTTAAGGCTGTCTTTGAATGAGTGTTAGGGTTTATCTTCTATCCTATATCTGCAATGTAAATTCTTCTGTACACATTTTCTCGAAGACTAGTTGTATTTTAGGTGGATCCACCTTAAGGCTGTCTTTGAATGAGTGTTAGGATTCATCTTCTATCCTATATCTGCAATGTAAATTCTTCTGTACACATTTTCTCGAAGACTAGGTGTATTTTAGGTGGATCCACCTTAAGGCTGTCTTTGAATGAGTGTTAGGGTTCATCTTCTATCCTATATCTGCAATGTAAATTCTTCTGTACACATTTTCTCGAAGACTAGGTGTATTTTAGGTTGATCCACCTTAAGGCTGTCTTTGAATGAGTGTTAGGGTTCATCTTCTATCCTATATCTGCAATGTAAATTCTTCTGTACATATTTTCTCGAAGATTAGGTGTATTTTAGGTGGATCCACCTTAAGGCTGTCTTTAAATGAGTGTTAGGGTTCATCTTCTATCCTATATCTGCAATGTAAATTCTTCTGTACACATTTTCTTGAAGACTAGGTGTATTTTAGGTGGATCCAGTATTTTAGGTGGATCCACCTTAAGGCTGTCTTCGAATGAGTGTTATGGGTTCATCTTCTATCCTATATCTGCAATGTAAATTCTTGTGTACACATTTTCTCGAAGACTAGGTGTATTTTAGGTGGATCCACCTTAAGGCTGTCTTTTAATGAGTGTTAGGGTTCATCTTTTATCCTATATCAGCAATGTAAATTCTTCTGTACACATTTTCTCGAAGACTAGGTGTATTTTAGGTGGATCCACCTTAAGGCTGTCTTTGAATTAGTGTTAGGGTTCATCTTCTATCCTATATCTGCAATGTAAATTCTTCTGTACACATTTTCTCGAAGACTAGGTGTATTTTAGGTGGATCCACCTTAAGGCTGTCTTTGAATGAGTGTTAGGGTTCATCTTCTATCCTATATCTGCAATGTAAATTCTTCTGTACACATTTTCTCGAAGACTAGGTGTATTTTAGGTGGATCCACCTTAAGGCTGTCTTTGAATGAGTGTTAGGGTTCATCTTCTATCCTATATCTGCAATGTAAATTCTTCTGTACACATTTTCTCGAAGACTAGGTGTATTTTAGGTGGATCCACCTTAAGGCTGTCTTTGAATGAGTGTTAGGGTTCATCTTCTATCCTATATCTGCAATGTAAATTCTTCTGTACACATTTTCTCGAAGACTATGTGTATTTTAGGTGGATCCACCTTAAGGCTGTCTTTGAATGAGTGTTAGGGTTCATCTTCTATTCTATATCTGCAATGTAAATTCTTCTGTACACATTTTCTCGAAGACTAGGTGTATTTTAGGTGGATCCACTTTAAGGCTGTCTTTGAATGAGTGTTAGGGTTTATCTTCTATCCTATATCTGCAATGTAAATTCTTCTGTACACATTTTCTCGAAGACTAGTTGTATTTTAGGTGGATCCACCTTAAGGCTGTCTTTGAATGAGTGTTAGGGTTCATCTTCTATCCTATATCTGCAATGTTAATTCTTCTGTATACATTTTCTCTAAGACTAGGTATATTTTAGGTGGATCCATCTTAAGGCTGCCTTTGAATGAGTGTTAGGGTTCATCTTCTATCTTATATCAGCAATGTAAATTCTTCTGTACACATTTTCTCGAAGACTAGGTGTAATTTAGGTGGATCCACCTTAAGGCTGTCTTTGAATGAGTGTTAGGGTTCATCTTCTATCCTATATCTGCAATGTAAATTCTTCTGTACACACTTTCTCGAAGACTAGGTGTATTTTAGGTTGATCCACCTTAAGGCTGTCTTTGAATGAGTGTTAGGGTTCATCTTCTATCCTATATCTGCAATGTAAATTCTTCTGTACACATTTTCTCGAAGACTAGGTTTATTTTAGGTGGATCCACCTTAAGGCTGGCTGTCTTTGAATGAGTGTTAGGGTTCATCTTCTATCCTATATCTGCAATGTAAATTCTTCTGTACACATTTTCTCGAAGACTAGGTGTATTTTCGGTGGATCCACCTTAAGGCTGTCTTTGAATGAGTGTTAGGGTTCATCTTCTATCCTACGTCTGCAATGCAAATTCTGCTGTACACATTTTCTCGAAGACTAGGTGTATTTTAGGTGAAACCACCTTAAGGCTGTCTTTGAATGAGTGTTAGGATTCATCTTCTATCCTATATCTGCAATGTAAATTCTTCTGTACACATTTTCTCGAAGACTAGGTGTATTTTAGGTGGATCCACCTTATGGCTGTCTTTGAATGAGTGTTAGGATTGAATGAGTGTTAGGGTTCATCTTCAATCCTATATCTGCAATGTAAATTCTTCTGTACACATTTTCTCGAAGACTATGTGTATTTTAGGTGGATCCACCTTAAGGCTGTCTTTGAATGAGTGTTAGGGTTCATCTTCTATTCTATATCTGCAATGTAAATTCTTCTGTACACATTTTCTCGAAGACTAGGTGTATTTTAGGTGGATCCACTTTAAGGCTGTCTTTGAATGAGTGTTAGGGTTTATCTTCTATCCTATATCTGCAATGTAAATTCTTCTGTATACATTTTCTCTAAGACTAGGTGTATTTTAGGTGGATCCACCTTAAGGCTGTCTTTGAATGAGTGTAAGGGTTCATCTTCTATCCTATATCTGCAATGTAAATTCTTCTGTACACATTTTCTCGAAGACTAGGTGTATTTTAGGTGGATCCACCTTAAGGCTGTCTTTGAATGAGTGTTGGTGTTGATCTTCTATCCTATATCTGCAATGTAAATTCTTCTGTACACATTTTCTCAAAGACTAGGTATATTTTAGGTGGATCCAGCTTAAGGCTGTCTTTGAATGAGTGTTAGGGTTCATCTTCTATTCTATATCTGCAATGTAAATTCTTCTGTACACATTTTCTCGAAGACTAGGTGTATTTTAGGTGGATCCACTTTAAGGCTGTCTTTGAATGAGTGTTAGGGTTTATCTTCTATCCTATATCTGCAATGTAAATTCTTCTGTACACATTTTCTCGAAGACTAGTTGTATTTTAGGTGGATCCACCTTAAGGCTGTCTTTGAATGAGTGTTAGGGTTCATCTTCTATCCTATATCTGCAATGTTAATTCTTCTGTATACATTTTCTCTAAGACTAGGTATATTTTAGGTGGATCCATCTTAAGGCTGCCTTTGAATGAGTGTTAGGGTTCATCTTCTATCTTATATCAGCAATGTAAATTCTTCTGTACACATTTTCTCGAAGACTAGGTGTAATTTAGGTGGATCCACCTTAAGGCTGTCTTTGAATGAGTGTTAGGGTTCATCTTCTATCCTATATCTGCAATGTAAATTCTTCTGTACACACTTTCTCGAAGACTAGCTGTATTTTAGGTTGATCCACCTTAAGGCTGTCTTTGAATGAGTGTTAGGGTTCATCTTCTATCCTATATCTGCAATGTAAATTCTTCTGTACACATTTTCTCGAAGACTAGGTTTATTTTAGGTGGATCCACCTTAAGGCTGGCTGTCTTTGAATGAGTGTTAGGGTTCATCTTCTATCCTATATCTGCAATGTAAATTCTTCTGTACACATTTTCTCGAAGACTAGGTGTATTTTCGGTGGATCCACCTTAAGGCTGTCTTTGAATGAGTGTTAGGGTTCATCTTCTATCCTACGTCTGCAATGCAAATTCTGCTGTACACATTTTCTCGAAGACTAGGTGTATTTTAGGTGGATCCACCTTAAGGCTGTCTTTGAATGAGTGTTAGGATTCATCTTCTATCCTATATCTGCAATGTAAATTCTTCTGTACACATTTTCTCGAAGACTAGGTGTATTTTAGGTGGATCCACCTTAAGGCTGTCTTTGAATGAGTGTTAGGGTTCATCGTCAATCCTATATCTGCAATGTAAATTCTTCTGTACACATTTTCTCGAAGACTATGTGTATTTTAGGTGGATCCACATTAAGGCTGTCTTTGAATGAGTGTTAGGGTTCATCTTCTATTCTATATCTGCAATGTAAATTCTTCTGTACACATTTTCTCGAAGACTAGGTGTATTTTAGGTGGATCCACTTTAAGGCTGTCTTTGAATGAGTGTTAGGGTTTATCTTCTATCCTATATCTGCAATGTAAATTCTTCTGTATACATTTTCTCTAAGACTAGGTGTATTTTAGGTGGATCCACCTTAAGGCTGTCTTTGAATGAGTGTAAGGGTTCATCTTCTATCCTATATCTGCAATGTAAATTCTTCTGTACACATTTTCTCGAAGACTAGGTGTATTTTAGGTGGATCCACCTTAAGGCTGTCTTTGAATGAGTGTTGGTGTTGATCTTCTATCCTATATCTGCAATGTAAATTCTTCTGTACACATTTTCTCAAAGACTAGGTATATTTTAGGTGGATCCAGCTTAAGGCTGTCTTTGAATGAGTGTTGGTGTTGATCTTCTATCCTATATCTGCAATGTAAATTCTTCTGTACACACTTTCTCGAAGACTAGGTGTATTTTAGGTTGATCCACCTTAAGGCTGTCTTTGAATGAGTGTTAGGGTTCATCTTCTATCCTATATCTGCAATGTAAATTCTTCTGTACACACTTTCTCGAAGACTAGGTGTATTTTAGGTTGATCCACCTTAAGGCTGTCTTTGAATGAGTGTTAGGGTTCATCTTCTATCCTATATCTGCAATGTAAATTCTTCTGTACACATTTTCTCAAAGACTAGGTTTATTTTAGGTGGATCCACCTTAAGGCTGGCTGTCTTTGAATGAGTGTTAGGGTTCATCTTCTATCCTATATCTGCAATGTAAATTCTTCTGTACACATTTTCTCGATGACTAGGTGTATTTTCGGTGGATCCACCTTAAGGCTGTCTTTGAATGAGTGTTAGGGTTCATCTTCTATCCTACGTCTGCAATGCAAATTCTGCTGTACACATTTTCTCGAAGACTAGGTGTATTTTAGGTGAAACCACCTAAAATACACCTAGTCTTTGAATGAGTGTTAGGATTCATCTTCTATCCTATATCTGCAATGTAAATTCTTCTGTACACATTTTCTCGAAGACTAGGTGTATTTTAGGTGGATCCACCTTAAGGCTGTCTTTGAATGAGTGTTAGGGTTCATCTTCAATCCTATATCTGCAATGTAAATTCTTCTGTACACATTTTCTCGAAGACTATGTGTATTTTAGGTGGATCCACCTTAAGGCTGTCTTTGAATGAGTGTTAGGGTTCATCTTCTATTCTATATCTGCAATGTAAATTCTTCTGTACACATTTTCTCGAAGACTAGGTGTATTTTAGGTGGATCCACTTTAAGGCTGTCTTTGAATGAGTGTTAGGGTTTATCTTCTATCCTATATCTGCAATGTAAATTCTTCTGTATACATTTTCTCTAAGACTAGGTGTATTTTAGGTGGATCCACCTTAAGGCTGTCTTTGAATGAGTGTAAGGGTTCATCTTCTATCCTATATCTGCAATGTAAATTCTTCTGTACACATTTTCTCGAAGACTAGGTGTATTTTAGGTGGATCCACCTTAAGGCTGTCTTTGAATGAGTGTTGGTGTTGATCTTCTATCCTATATCTGCAATGTAAATTCTTCTGTACACATTTTCTCAAAGACTAGGTATATTTTAGGTGGATCCAGCTTAAGGCTGTCTTTGAATGAGTGTTGGTGTTGATCTTCTATCCTATATCTGCAATGTAAATTCTTCTGTACACACTTTCTCGAAGACTAGGTGTATTTTAGGTGGATCCACCTTAAGGCTGTCTTTGAATGAGTGTTAGGGTTCATCTTCTATTCTATATCTGCAATGTAAATTCTTCTGTACACATTTTCTCGAAGACTAGGTGTATTTTAGGTGGATCCACTTTAAGGCTGTCTTTGAATGAGTGTTAGGGTTTATCTTCTATCCTATATCTGCAATGTAAATTCTTCTGTACACATTTTCTCGAAGACTAGTTGTATTTTAGGTGGATCCACCTTAAGGCTGTCTTTGAATGAGTGTTAGGGTTCATCTTCTATCCTATATCTGCAATGTTAATTCTTCTGTATACATTTTCTCTAAGACTAGGTATATTTTAGGTGGATCCATCTTAAGGCTGCCTTTGAATGAGTGTTAGGGTTCATCTTCTATCTTATATCAGCAATGTAAATTCTTCTGTACACATTTTCTCGAAGACTAGGTGTAATTTAGGTGGATCCACCTTAAGGCTGTCTTTGAATGAGTGTTAGGGTTCATCTTCTATCCTATATCTGCAATGTAAATTCTTCTGTACACACTTTCTCGAAGACTAGGTGTATTTTAGGTTGATCCACCTTAAGGCTGTCTTTGAATGAGTGTTAGGGTTCATCTTCTATCCTATATCTGCAATGTAAATTCTTCTGTACACATTTTCTCGAAGACTAGGTTTATTTTAGGTGGATCCACCTTAAGGCTGGCTGTCTTTGAATGAGTGTTAGGTTTCATCTTCTATCCTATATCTGCAATGTAAATTCTTCTGTACACATTTTCTCGAAGACTAGGTGTATTTTCGGTGGATCCACCTTAAGGCTGTCTTTGAATGAGTGTTAGGGTTCATCTTCTATCCTACGTCTGCAATGCAAATTCTGCTGTACACATTTTCTCGAAGACTAGGTGTATTTTAGGTGAAAACCACCTTAAGGCTGTCTTTGAATGAGTGTTAGGATTCATCTTCTATCCTATATCTGCAATGTAAATTCTTCTGTACACATTTTCTCGAAGACTAGGTGTATTTTAGGTGGATCCACCTTAAGGCTGTCTTTGAATGAGTGTTAGGGTTCATCTTCAATCCTATATCTGCAATGTAAATTCTTCTGTACACATTTTCTCGAAGACTATGTGTATTTTAGGTGGATCCACCTTAAGGCTGTCTTTGAATGAGTGTTAGGGTTCATCTTCTATTCTATATCTGCAATGTAAATTCTTCTGTACACATTTTCTCGAAGACTAGGTGTATTTTAGGTGGATCCACTTTAAGGCTGTCTTTGAATGAGTGTTAGGGTTTATCTTCTATCCTATATCTGCAATGTAAATTCTTCTGTATACATTTTCTCTAAGACTAGGTGTATTTTAGGTGGATCCACCTTAAGGCTGTCTTTGAATGAGTGTAAGGGTTCATCTTCTATCCTATATCTGCAATGTAAATTCTTCTGTACACATTTTCTCGAAGACTAGGTGTATTTTAGGTGGATCCACCTTAAGGCTGTCTTTGAATGAGTGTTGGTGTTGATCTTCTATCCTATATCTGCAATGTAAATTCTTCTGTACACATTTTCTCAAAGACTAGGTATATTTTAGGTGGATCCAGCTTAAGGCTGTCTTTGAATGAGTGTTGGTGTTGATCTTCTATCCTATATCTGCAATGTAAATTCTTCTGTACACACTTTCTCGAAGACTAGGTGTATTTTAGGTGGATCCACCTTAAGGCTGTCTTTGAATGAGTGTTAGGGTTCATCTTCTATTCTATATCTGCAATGTAAATTCTTCTGTACACATTTTCTCGAAGACTAGGTGTATTTTAGGTGGATCCACTTTAAGGCTGTCTTTGAATGAGTGTTAGGGTTTATCTTCTATCCTATATCTGCAATGTAAATTCTTCTGTACACATTTTCTCGAAGACTAGTTGTATTTTAGGTGGATCCACCTTAAGGCTGTCTTTGAATGAGTGTTAGGGTTCATCTTCTATCCTATATCTGCAATGTTAATTCTTCTGTATACATTTTCTCTAAGACTAGGTATATTTTAGGTGGATCCATCTTAAGGCTGCCTTTGAATGAGTGTTAGGGTTCATCTTCTATCTTATATCAGCAATGTAAATTCTTCTGTACACATTTTCTCGAAGACTAGGTGTAATTTAGGTGGATCCACCTTAAGGCTGTCTTTGAATGAGTGTTAGGGTTCATCTTCTATCCTATATCTGCAATGTAAATTCTTCTGTACACACTTTCTCGAAGACTAGGTGTATTTTAGGTTGATCCACCTTAAGGCTGTCTTTGAATGAGTGTTAGGGTTCATCTTCTATCCTATATCTGCAATGTAAATTCTTCTGTACACATTTTCTCGAAGACTAGGTTTATTTTAGGTGGATCCACCTTAAGGCTGGCTGTCTTTGAATGAGTGTTAGGGTTCATCTTCTATCCTATATCTGCAATGTAAATTCTTCTGTACACATTTTCTCGAAGACTAGGTGTATTTTCGGTGGATCCACCTTAAGGCTGTCTTTGAATGAGTGTTAGGGTTCATCTTCTATCCTACGTCTGCAATGCAAATTCTGCTGTACACATTTTCTCGAAGACTAGGTGTATTTTAGGTGGATCCACCTTAAGGCTGTCTTTGAATGAGTGTTAGGATTCATCTTCTATCCTATATCTGCAATGTAAATTCTTCTGTACACATTTTCTCGAAGACTAGGTGTATTTTAGGTGGATCCACCTTAAGGCTGTCTTTGAATGAGTGTTAGGGTTCATCGTCAATCCTATATCTGCAATGTAAATTCTTGTGTACACATTTTCTCGAAGACTATGTGTATTTTAGGTGGATCCACATTAAGGCTGTCTTTGAATGAGTGTTAGGGTTCATCTTCTATTCTATATCTGCAATGTAAATTCTTCTGTACACATTTTCTCGAAGACTAGGTGTATTTTAGGTGGATCCACTTTAAGGCTGTCTTTGAATGAGTGTTAGGGTTCATCTTCAATCCTATATCTGCAATGTAAATTCTTCTGTACACATTTTCTCGAAGACTATGTGTATTTTAGGTGGATCCACCTTAAGGCTGTCTTTGAATGAGTGTTAGGGTTCATCTTCTATTCTATATCTGCAATGTAAATTCTTCTGTACACATTTTCTCGAAGACTAGGTGTATTTTAGGTGGATCCACTTTAAGGCTGTCTTTGAATGAGTGTTAGGGTTTATCTTCTATCCTATATCTGCAATGTAAATTCTTCTGTATACATTTTCTCTAAGACTAGGTGTATTTTAGGTGGATCCACCTTAAGGCTGTCTTTGAATGAGTGTAAGGGTTCATCTTCTATCCTATATCTGCAATGTAAATTCTTCTGTACACATTTTCTCGAAGACTAGGTGTATTTTAGGTGGATCCACCTTAAGGCTGTCTTTGAATGAGTGTTGGTGTTGATCTTCTATCCTATATCTGCAATGTAAATTCTTCTGTACACATTTTCTCAAAGACTAGGTATATTTTAGGTGGATCCAGCTTAAGGCTGTCTTTGAATGAGTGTTGGTGTTGATCTTCTATCCTATATCTGCAATGTAAATTCTTCTGTACACACTTTCTCGAAGACTAGGTGTATTTTAGGTGGATCCACCTTAAGGCTGTCTTTGAATGAGTGTTAGGGTTCATCTTCTATTCTATATCTGCAATGTAAATTCTTCTGTACACATTTTCTCGAAGACTAGGTGTATTTTAGGTGGATCCACTTTAAGGCTGTCTTTGAATGAGTGTTAGGGTTTATCTTCTATCCTATATCTGCAATGTAAATTCTTCTGTACACATTTTCTCGAAGACTAGTTGTATTTTAGGTGGATCCACCTTAAGGCTGTCTTTGAATGAGTGTTAGGGTTCATCTTCTATCCTATATCTGCAATGTTAATTCTTCTGTATACATTTTCTCTAAGACTAGGTATATTTTAGGTGGATCCATCTTAAGGCTGCCTTTGAATGAGTGTTAGGGTTCATCTTCTATCTTATATCAGCAATGTAAATTCTTCTGTACACATTTTCTCGAAGACTAGGTGTAATTTAGGTGGATCCACCTTAAGGCTGTCTTTGAATGAGTGTTAGGGTTCATCTTCTATCCTATATCTGCAATGTAAATTCTTCTGTACACACTTTCTCGAAGACTAGGTGTATTTTAGGTTGATCCACCTTAAGGCTGTCTTTGAATGAGTGTTAGGGTTCATCTTCTATCCTATATCTGCAATGTAAATTCTTCTGTACACATTTTCTCGAAGACTAGGTTTATTTTAGGTGGATCCACCTTAAGGCTGGCTGTCTTTGAATGAGTGTTAGGAGTTCATCTTCTATCCTATATCTGCAATGTAAATTCTTCTGTACACATTTTCTCGAAGACTAGGTGTATTTTCGGTGGATCCACCTTAAGGCTGTCTTTGAATGAGTGTTAGGGTTCATCTTCTATCCTACGTCTGCAATGCAAATTCTGCTGTACACATTTTCTCGAAGACTAGGTGTATTTTAGGTGGATCCACCTTAAGGCTGTCTTTGAATGAGTGTTAGGATTCATCTTCTATCCTATATCTGCAATGTAAATTCTTCTGTACACATTTTCTCGAAGACTAGGTGTATTTTAGGTGGATCCACCTTAAGGCTGTCTTTGAATGAGTGTTAGGGTTCATCGTCAATCCTATATCTGCAATGTAAATTCTTGTGTACACATTTTCTCGAAGACTATGTGTATTTTAGGTGGATCCACATTAAGGCTGTCTTTGAATGAGTGTTAGGGTTCATCTTCTATTCTATATCTGCAATGTAAATTCTTCTGTACACATTTTCTCGAAGACTAGGTGTATTTTAGGTGGATCCACTTTAAGGCTGTCTTTGAATGAGTGTTAGGGTTTATCTTCTATCCTATATCTGCAATGTAAATTCTTCTGTATACATTTTCTCTAAGACTAGGTGTATTTTAGGTGGATCCACCTTAAGGCTGTCTTTGAATGAGTGTAAGGGTTCATCTTCTATCCTATATCTGCAATGTAAATTCTTCTGTACACATTTTCTCGAAGACTAGGTGTATTTTAGGTGGATCCACCTTAAGGCTGTCTTTGAATGAGTGTTGGTGTTGATCTTCTATCCTATATCTGCAATGTAAATTCTTCTGTACACATTTTCTCAAAGACTAGGTATATTTTAGGTGGATCCAGCTTAAGGCTGTCTTTGAATGAGTGTTGGTGTTGATCTTCTATCCTATATCTGCAATGTAAATTCTTCTGTACACACTTTCTCGAAGACTAGGTGTATTTTAGGTTGATCCACCTTAAGGCTGTCTTTGAATGAGTGTTAGGGTTCATCTTCTATCCTATATCTGCAATGTAAATTCTTCTGTACACATTTTCTCAAAGACTAGGTATATTTTAGGTGGATCCACCTTAAGGCTGTCTTTGAATGAGTGTTGGTGTTGATCTTCTATCCTATATCTGCAATGTAAATTCTTCTGTACACACTTTCTCGAAGACTAGGTGTATTTTAGGTTGATCCACCTTAAGGCTGTCTTTGAATGAGTGTTAGGGTTCATCTTCTATCCTATATCTGCAATGTTAATTCTTCTGTATACATTTTCTCTAAGACTAAGTATATTTTAGGTGGATCCATCTTAAGGCTGCCTTTGAATGAGTGTTAGGGTTCATCTTCTATCTTATATCAGCAATGTAAATTCTTCTGTACACATTTTCTCGAAGACTAGGTGTAATTTAGGTGGATCCACCTTAAGGCTGTCTTTGAATGAGTGTTAAGGTTCATCTTCTATCCTACGTCTGCAATGCAAATTCTGCTGTACACATTTTCTCGAAGACTAGGTGTATTTTAGGTGGATCCAGCTTAAGGCTGTCTTTGAATGAGTGTTGGTGTTGATCTTCTATCCTATATCTGCAATGTAAATTCTTCTGTACACACTTTCTCGAAGACTAGGTGTATTTTAGGTGGATCCACCTTAAGGCTGTCTTTGAATGAGTGTTAGGGTTCATCTTCTATTCTATATCTGCAATGTAAATTCTTCTGTACACATTTTCTCGAAGACTAGGTGTATTTTAGGTGGATCCACTTTAAGGCTGTCTTTGAATGAGTGTTAGGGTTTATCTTCTATCCTATATCTGCAATGTAAATTCTTCTGTACACATTTTCTCGAAGACTAGTTGTATTTTAGGTGGATCCACCTTAAGGCTGTCTTTGAATGAGTGTTAGGATTCATCTTCTATCCTATATCTGCAATGTAAATTCTTCTGTACACATTTTCTCGAAGACTAGGTGTATTTTAGGTGGATCCACCTTAAGGCTGTCTTTGAATGAGTGTTAGGGTTCATCGTCAATCCTATATCTGCAATGTAAATTCTTGTGTACACATTTTCTCGAAGACTATGTGTATTTTAGGTGGATCCACATTAAGGCTGTCTTTGAATGAGTGTTAGGGTTCATCTTCTATTCTATATCTGCAATGTAAATTCTTCTGTACACATTTTCTCGAAGACTAGGTGTATTTTAGGTGGATCCACTTTAAGGCTGTCTTTGAATGAGTGTTAGGGTTTATCTTCTATCCTATATCTGCAATGTAAATTCTTCTGTATACATTTTCTCTAAGACTAGGTGTATTTTAGGTGGATCCACCTTAAGGCTGTCTTTGAATGAGTGTAAGGGTTCATCTTCTATCCTATATCTGCAATGTAAATTCTTCTGTACACATTTTCTCGAAGACTAGGTGTATTTTAGGTGGATCCACCTTAAGGCTGTCTTTGAATGAGTGTTGGTGTTGATCTTCTATCCTATATCTGCAATGTAAATTCTTCTGTACACATTTTCTCAAAGACTAGGTATATTTTAGGTGGATCCAGCTTAAGGCTGTCTTTGAATGAGTGTTGGTGTTGATCTTCTATCCTATATCTGCAATGTAAATTCTTCTGTACACACTTTCTCGAAGACTAGGTGTATTTTAGGTTGATCCACCTTAAGGCTGTCTTTGAATGAGTGTTAGGGTTCATCTTCTATCCTATATCTGCAATGTAAATTCTTCTGTACACATTTTCTCAAAGACTAGGTATATTTTAGGTGGATCCACCTTAAGGCTGTCTTTGAATGAGTGTTGGTGTTGATCTTCTATCCTATATCTGCAATGTAAATTCTTCTGTACACACTTTCTCGAAGACTAGGTGTATTTTAGGTTGATCCACCTTAAGGCTGTCTTTGAATGAGTGTTAGGGTTCATCTTCTATCCTATATCTGCAATGTTAATTCTTCTGTATACATTTTCTCTAAGACTAAGTATATTTTAGGTGGATCCATCTTAAGGCTGCCTTTGAATGAGTGTTAGGGTTCATCTTCTATCTTATATCAGCAATGTAAATTCTTCTGTACACATTTTCTCGAAGACTAGGTGTAATTTAGGTGGATCCACCTTAAGGCTGTCTTTGAATGAGTGTTAGGGTTCATCTTCTATCCTACGTCTGCAATGCAAATTCTGCTGTACACATTTTCTCGAAGACTAGGTGTATTTTAGGTGGATCCACCTTAAGGCTGTCTTTGAATGAGTGTTAGGGTTCATCTTCAATCCTATATCTGCAATGTAAATTCTTCTGTACACATTTTCTCGAAGACTATGTGTATTTTAGGTGGATCCACCTTAAGGCTGTCTTTGAATGAGTGTTAGGGTTCATCTTCTATTCTATATCTGCAATGTAAATTCTTCTGTACACATTTTCTCGAAGACTAGGTGTATTTTAGGTGGATCCACTTTAAGGCTGTCTTTGAATGAGTGTTAGGGTTTATCTTCTATCCTATATCTGCAATGTAAATTCTTCTGTATACATTTTCTCTAAGACTAGGTGTATTTTAGGTGGATCCACCTTAAGGCTGTCTTTGAATGAGTGTTAGGGTTCATCTTCTATCCTATATCTGCAATGTAAATTCTTCTGTACACATTTTCTCGAAGACTAGTTGTATTTTAGGTGGATCCACCTTAAGGCTGTCTTTGAATGAGTGTTAGGGTTCATCTTCTATCCTATATCTGCAATGTTAATTCTTCTGTATACATTTTCTCTAAGACTAGGTATATTTTAGGTGGATCCATCTTAAGGCTGCCTTTGAATGAGTGTTAGGGTTCATCTTCTATCTTATATCAGCAATGTAAATTCTTCTGTACACATTTTCTCAAAGACTAGGTGTAATTTAGGTGGATCCACCTTAAGGCTGTCTTTGAATGAGTGTTAGGGTTCATCTTCTATCCTATATCTGCAATGTAAATTCTTCTGTACACACTTTCTCGAAGACTAGGTGTATTTTAGGTTGATCCACCTTAAGGCTGTCTTTGAATGAGTGTTAGGGTTCATCTTCTATCCTATATCTGCAATGTAAATTCTTCTGTACACATTTTCTCGAAGACTAGGTTTATTTTAGGTGGATCCACCTTAAGGCTGGCTGTCTTTGAATGAGTGTTAGGGTTCATCTTCTATCCTATATCTGCAATGTAAATTCTTCTGTACACATTTTCTCGAAGACTAGGTGTATTTTCGGTGGATCCACCTTAAGGCTGTCTTTGAATGAGTGTTAGGGTTCATCTTCTATCCTACGTCTGCAATGCAAATTCTGCTGTACACATTTTCTCGAAGACTAGGTGTATTTTAGGTGAAACCACCTTAAGGCTGTCTTTGAATGAGTGTTAGGATTCATCTTCTATCCTATATCTGCAATGTAAATTCTTCTGTACACATTTTCTCGAAGACTAGGTGTATTTTAGGTGGATCCACCTTAAGGCTGTCTTTGAATGAGTGTTAGGGTTCATCTTCAATCCTATATCTGCAATGTAAATTCTTCTGTACACATTTTCTCGAAGACTATGTGTATTTTAGGTGGATCCACCTTAAGGCTGTCTTTGAATGAGTGTTAGGGTTCATCTTCTATTCTATATCTGCAATGTAAATTCTTCTGTACACATTTTCTCGAAGACTAGGTGTATTTTAGGTGGATCCACTTTAAGGCTGTCTTTGAATGAGTGTTAGGGTTTATCTTCTATCCTATATCTGCAATGTAAATTCTTCTGTACACATTTTCTCGAAGACTAGTTGTATTTTAGGTGGATCCACCTTAAGGCTGTCTTTGAATGAGTGTTAGGGTTCATCTTCTATCCTATATCTGCAATGTTAATTCTTCTGTATACATTTTCTCGAAGACTAGGTGTAATTTAGGTGGATCCACCTTAAGGCTGTCTTTGAATGAGTGTTAGGGTTCATCTTCTATCCTATATCTGCAATGTAAATTCTTCTGTACACACTTTCTCGAAGACTAGGTGTATTTTAGGTTGATCCACCTTAAGGCTGTCTTTGAATGAGTGTTAGGGTTCATCTTCTATCCTATATCTGCAATGTAAATTCTTCTGTACACATTTTCTCGAAGACTATGTGTATTTTAGGTGGATCCACATTAAGGCTGTCTTTGAATGAGTGTTAGGGTTCATCTTCTATTCTATATCTGCAATGTAAATTCTTCTGTACACATTTTCTCGAAGACTAGGTGTATTTTAGGTGGATCCACTTTAAGGCTGTCTTTGAATGAGTGTTAGGGTTTATCTTCTATCCTATATCTGCAATGTAAATTCTTCTGTATACATTTTCTCTAAGACTAGGTGTATTTTAGGTGGATCCACCTTAAGGCTGTCTTTGAATGAGTGTAAGGGTTCATCTTCTATCCTATATCTGCAATGTAAATTCTTCTGTACACATTTTCTCGAAGACTAGGTGTATTTTAGGTGGATCCACCTTAAGGCTGTCTTTGAATGAGTGTTGGTGTTGATCTTCTATCCTATATCTGCAATGTAAATTCTTCTGTACACATTTTCTCAAAGACTAGGTATATTTTAGGTGGATCCAGCTTAAGGCTGTCTTTGAATGAGTGTTGGTGTTGATCTTCTATCCTATATCTGCAATGTAAATTCTTCTGTACACACTTTCTCGAAGACTAGGTGTATTTTAGGTTGATCCACCTTAAGGCTGTCTTTGAATGAGTGTTAGGGTTCATCTTCTATCCTATATCTGCAATGTAAATTCTTCTGTACACATTTTCTCAAAGACTAGGTATATTTTAGGTGGATCCACCTTAAGGCTGTCTTTGAATGAGTGTTGGTGTTGATCTTCTATCCTATATCTGCAATGTAAATTCTTCTGTACACACTTTCTCGAAGACTAGGTGTATTTTAGGTTGATCCACCTTAAGGCTGTCTTTGAATGAGTGTTAGGGTTCATCTTCTATCCTATATCTGCAATGTTAATTCTTCTGTATACATTTTCTCTAAGACTAAGTATATTTTAGGTGGATCCATCTTAAGGCTGCCTTTGAATGAGTGTTAGGGTTCATCTTCTATCTTATATCAGCAATGTAAATTCTTCTGTACACATTTTCTCGAAGACTAGGTGTAATTTAGGTGGATCCACCTTAAGGCTGTCTTTGAATGAGTGTTAGGGTTCATCTTCTATCCTACGTCTGCAATGCAAATTCTGCTGTACACATTTTCTCGAAGACTAGGTGTATTTTAGGTGGATCCACCTTAAGGCTGTCTTTGAATGAGTGTTAGGGTTCATCTTCAATCCTATATCTGCAATGTAAATTCTTCTGTACACATTTTCTCGAAGACTATGTGTATTTTAGGTGGATCCACCTTAAGGCTGTCTTTGAATGAGTGTTAGGGTTCATCTTCTATTCTATATCTGCAATGTAAATTCTTCTGTACACATTTTCTCGAAGACTAGGTGTATTTTAGGTGGATCCACTTTAAGGCTGTCTTTGAATGAGTGTTAGGGTTTATCTTCTATCCTATATCTGCAATGTAAATTCTTCTGTATACATTTTCTCTAAGACTAGGTGTATTTTAGGTGGATCCACCTTAAGGCTGTCTTTGAATGAGTGTTAGGGTTCATCTTCTATCCTATATCTGCAATGTAAATTCTTCTGTACACATTTTCTCGAAGACTAGTTGTATTTTAGGTGGATCCACCTTAAGGCTGTCTTTGAATGAGTGTTAGGGTTCATCTTCTATCCTATATCTGCAATGTTAATTCTTCTGTATACATTTTCTCTAAGACTAGGTATATTTTAGGTGGATCCATCTTAAGGCTGCCTTTGAATGAGTGTTAGGGTTCATCTTCTATCTTATATCAGCAATGTAAATTCTTCTGTACACATTTTCTCAAAGACTAGGTGTAATTTAGGTGGATCCACCTTAAGGCTGTCTTTGAATGAGTGTTAGGGTTCATCTTCTATCCTATATCTGCAATGTAAATTCTTCTGTACACACTTTCTCGAAGACTAGGTGTATTTTAGGTTGATCCACCTTAAGGCTGTCTTTGAATGAGTGTTAGGGTTCATCTTCTATCCTATATCTGCAATGTAAATTCTTCTGTACACATTTTCTCGAAGACTAGGTTTATTTTAGGTGGATCCACCTTAAGGCTGGCTGTCTTTGAATGAGTGTTAGGGTTCATCTTCTATCCTATATCTGCAATGTAAATTCTTCTGTACACATTTTCTCGAAGACTAGGTGTATTTTCGGTGGATCCACCTTAAGGCTGTCTTTGAATGAGTGTTAGGGTTCATCTTCTATCCTACGTCTGCAATGCAAATTCTGCTGTACACATTTTCTCGAAGACTAGGTGTATTTTAGGTGAAACCACCTTAAGGCTGTCTTTGAATGAGTGTTAGGATTCATCTTCTATCCTATATCTGCAATGTAAATTCTTCTGTACACATTTTCTCGAAGACTAGGTGTATTTTAGGTGGATCCACCTTAAGGCTGTCTTTGAATGAGTGTTAGGGTTCATCTTCAATCCTATATCTGCAATGTAAATTCTTCTGTACACATTTTCTCGAAGACTATGTGTATTTTAGGTGGATCCACCTTAAGGCTGTCTTTGAATGAGTGTTAGGGTTCATCTTCTATTCTATATCTGCAATGTAAATTCTTCTGTACACATTTTCTCGAAGACTAGGTGTATTTTAGGTGGATCCACTTTAAGGCTGTCTTTGAATGAGTGTTAGGGTTTATCTTCTATCCTATATCTGCAATGTAAATTCTTCTGTACACATTTTCTCGAAGACTAGTTGTATTTTAGGTGGATCCACCTTAAGGCTGTCTTTGAATGAGTGTTAGGGTTCATCTTCTATCCTATATCTGCAATGTTAATTCTTCTGTATACATTTTCTCGAAGACTAGGTGTAATTTAGGTGGATCCACCTTAAGGCTGTCTTTGAATGAGTGTTAGGGTTCATCTTCTATCCTATATCTGCAATGTAAATTCTTCTGTACACACTTTCTCGAAGACTAGGTGTATTTTAGGTTGATCCACCTTAAGGCTGTCTTTGAATGAGTGTTAGGGTTCATCTTCTATCCTATATCTGCAATGTAAATTCTTCTGTACACATTTTCTCGAAGACTAGGTGTATTTTCGGTGGATCCACCTTAAGGCTGTCTTTGAATGAGTGTTAGGGTTTATCTTCTATCCTACGTCTGCAATGCAAATTCTGCTGTACACATTTTCTCGAAGACTAGGTGTATTTTAAGTGAAACCACCTTAAGGCTGTCTTTGAATGAGTGTTAGGGTTCATCTTCTATCCTATATCTGCAATGTAAATTCTTCTGTACACATTTTCTCGAAGACTAGGTGTATTTTAGGTGGATCCAGCTTAAGGCTGTCTTTGAATGAGTGTTGGTGTTGATCTTCTATCCTACGTCTGCAATGCAAATTCTGCTGTACACATTTTCTCGAAGACTAGGTGTATTTTAGGTGAAACCACCTTAAGGCTGTCTTTGAATGAGTGTTAGGGTTCATCTTCTATCCTATATCTGCAATGTAAATTCTTCTGTACACACTTTCTCGAAGACTAGGTGTATTTTAGGTGGATCCACCTTAAGGCTGTCTTTGAATGAGTGTTAGGGTTCATCTTCTATCCTATATCTGCAATGTAAATTCTTCTGTACACATTTTCTCGAAGACTAGGTGTATTTTAGGTGGATCCAGCTTAAGGCTGTCTTTGAATGAGTGTTGGTGTTGATCTTCTATCCTATATCTGCAATGTAAATTCTTCTGTACACATTTTCTCGAAGACTATGTGTATTTTAGGTGGATCCACCTTAAGGCTGTCTTTGAATGAGTGTTAGGGTTCATCTTCTATTCTATATCTGCAATGTAAATTCTTCTGTACACATTTTCTCGAAGACTAGGTGTATTTTAGGTGGATCCACTTTAAGGCTGTCTTTGAATGAGTGTTAGGGTTTATCTTCTATCCTACGTCTGCAATGCAAATTCTGCTGTACACATTTTCTCGAAGACTAGGTGTATTTTAGGTGAAACCACCTTAAGGCTGTCTTTGAATGAGTGTTAGGATTCATCTTCTATCCTATATCTGCAATGTAAATTCTTCTGTACACATTTTCTCGAAGACTAGGTGTAATTTAGGTGGATCCACCTTAAGGCTGTCTTTGAATGAGTGTTAGGGTTCATCTTCTATCCTATATCTGCAATGTAAATTCTTCTGTACACACTTTCTCGAAGACTAGGTGTATTTTAGGTTGATCCACCTTAAGGCTGTCTTTGAATGAGTGTTAGGGTTCATCTTCTATCCTATATCTGCAATGTAAATTCTTCTGTACACATTTTCTCGAAGACTAGGTTTATTTTAGGTGGATCCACCTTAAGGCTGGCTGTCTTTGAATGAGTGTTAGGGTTCATCTTCTATCCTATATCTGCAATGTAAATTCTTCTGTACACATTTTCTCGAAGACTAGGTGTATTTTCGGTGGATCCACCTTAAGGCTGTCTTTGAATGAGTGTTAGGGTTCATCTTCTATCCTAAGTCTGCAATGCAAATTCTGCTGTACACATTTTCTCGAAGACTAGGTGTATTTTAGGTGAAACCACCTTAAGGCTGTCTTTGAATGAGTGTTAGGATTCATCTTCTATCCTATATCTGCAATGTAAATTCTTCTGTACACATTTTCTCGAAGACTAGGTGTATTTTAGGTGGATCCACCTTAAGGCTGTCTTTGAATGAGTGTTAGGGTTCATCTTCAATCCTATATCTGCAATGTAAATTCTTCTGTACACATTTTCTCGAAGACTATGTGTATTTTAGGTGGATCCACCTTAAGGCTGTCTTTGAATGAGTGTTAGGGTTCATCTTCTATTCTATATCTGCAATGTAAATTCTTCTGTACACATTTTCTCGAAGACTAGGTGTATTTTAGGTGGATCCACTTTAAGGCTGTCTTTGAATGAGTGTTAGGGTTTATCTTCTATCCTATATCTGCAATGTAAATTCTTCTGTATACATTTTCTCTAAGACTAGGTGTATTTTAGGTGGATCCACCTTAAGGCTGTCTTTGAATGAGTGTAAGGGTTCATCTTCTATCCTATATCTGCAATGTAAATTCTTCTGTACACATTTTCTCGAAGACTAGGTGTATTTTAGGTGGATCCACCTTAAGGCTGTCTTTGAATGAGTGTTGGTGTTGATCTTCTATCCTATATCTGCAATGTAAATTCTTCTGTACACATTTTCTCAAAGACTAGGTATATTTTAGGTGGATCCAGCTTAAGGCTGTCTTTGAATGAGTGTTGGTGTTGATCTTCTATCCTATATCTGCAATGTAAATTCTTCTGTACACACTTTCTCGAAGACTAGGTGTATTTTAGGTGGATCCACCTTAAGGCTGTCTTTGAATGAGTGTTAGGGTTCATCTTCTATTCTATATCTGCAATGTAAATTCTTCTGTACACATTTTCTCGAAGACTAGGTGTATTTTAGGTGGATCCACTTTAAGGCTGTCTTTGAATGAGTGTTAGGGTTTATCTTCTATCCTATATCTGCAATGTAAATTCTTCTGTACACATTTTCTCGAAGACTAGTTGTATTTTAGGTGGATCCACCTTAAGGCTGTCTTTGAATGAGTGTTAGGGTTCATCTTCTATCCTATATCTGCAATGTTAATTCTTCTGTATACATTTTCTCTAAGACTAGGTATATTTTAGGTGGATCCATCTTAAGGCTGCCTTTGAATGAGTGTTAGGGTTCATCTTCTATCTTATATCAGCAATGTAAATTCTTCTGTACACATTTTCTCGAAGACTAGGTGTAATTTAGGTGGATCCACCTTAAGGCTGTCTTTGAATGAGTGTTAGGGTTCATCTTCTATCCTATATCTGCAATGTAAATTCTTCTGTACACACTTTCTCGAAGACTAGGTGTATTTTAGGTTGATCCACCTTAAGGCTGTCTTTGAATGAGTGTTAGGGTTCATCTTCTATCCTATATCTGCAATGTAAATTCTTCTGTACACATTTTCTCGAAGACTAGGTTTATTTTAGGTGGATCCACCTTAAGGCTGGCTGTCTTTGAATGAGTGTTAGGGTTCATCTTCTATCCTATATCTGCAATGTAAATTCTTCTGTACATGTCATTTTCTCGAAGACTAGGTGTATTTTAGGTGGATCCACCTTAAGGCTGTCTTTGAATGAGTGTTAGGGTTCATCTTCTATCCCTACGTCTGCAATGCAAATTCTGCCATGCAGGTACACATTTTCTAAGACTAGGTGTATTTTAGGTAAAACCACCTTAAGGCTGTCTTTGAATGAGTGTTAGGGTTCATCTTCTATCCTACGTCTGCAATGCAAATTCTGCTGTACACATTTTCTCGAAGACTAGGTGTATTTTAGGTGAAACCACCTTAAGGCTGTCTTTGAATGAGTGTTAGGATTCATCTTCTATCCTATATCTGCAATGTAAATTCTTCTGTACACATTTTCTCGAAGACTAGGTGTATTTTAGGTGGATCCACCTTAAGGCTGTCTTTGAATGAGTGTTAGGGTTCATCTTCAATCCTATATCTGCAATGTAAATTCTTCTGTACACATTTTCTCGAAGACTATGTGTATTTTAGGTGGATCCACATTAAGGCTGTCTTTGAATGAGTGTTAGGGTTCATCTTCTATTCTATATCTGCAATGTAAATTCTTCTGTACACATTTTCTCGAAGACTAGGTGTATTTTAGGTGGATCCACTTTAAGGCTGTCTTTGAATGAGTGTTAGGGTTTATCTTCTATCCTATATCTGCAATGTAAATTCTTCTGTATACATTTTCTCTAAGACTAGGTGTATTTTAGGTGGATCCACCTTAAGGCTGTCTTTGAATGAGTGTAAGGGTTCATCTTCTATCCTATATCTGCAATGTAAATTCTTCTGTACACATTTTCTCGAAGACTAGGTGTATTTTAGGTGGATCCACCTTAAGGCTGTCTTTGAATGAGTGTTGGTGTTGATCTTCTATCCTATATCTGCAATGTAAATTCTTCTGTACACATTTTCTCAAAGACTAGGTATATTTTAGGTGGATCCAGCTTAAGGCTGTCTTTGAATGAGTGTTGGTGTTGATCTTCTATCCTATATCTGCAATGTAAATTCTTCTGTACACACTTTCTTGAAGACTAGGTGTATTTTAGGTTGATCCACCTTAAGGCTGTCTTTGAATGAGTGTTAGGGTTCATCTTCTATCCTATATCTGCAATGTAAATTCTTCTGTACACATTTTCTCAAAGACTAGGTATATTTTAGGTGGATCCACCTTAAGGCTGTCTTTGAATGAGTGTTGGTGTTGATGTTCTATCCTATATCTGCAATGTAAATTCTTCTGTACACATTTTCTCGAAGACTAGGTGTATTTTAGGTGGATCCACCTTAAGGCTGTCTTTGAATGAGTGTTAGGGTTCATCTTCTATCCTATATCTGCAATGTAAATTCTTCTGTACACATTTTCTCGAAGACTAGGTGTATTTTAGGTGGATCCACCTTAAGGCTGTCTTTGAATGAGTGTTAGGGTTCATCTTCTATCCTATATCTGCAATGTAAATTCTTCTGTACACATTTTCTCGAAGACTAGGTGTATTTTAGGTGGATCCACCTTAAGGCTGTCTTTGAATGAGTGTTAGGGTTCATCTTCTATCCTATATCTGCAATGTAAATTCTTCTGTACACATTTTCTCGAAGACTAGGTGTATTTTAGGTGGATCCACCTTAAGGCTGGCTGTCTTTGAATGAGTGTTAGGGTTCATCTTCTATCCTATATCTGCAATGTAAATTCTTCTGTACACATTTTCTCGAAGACTAGGTGTATTTTAGGTGGATCCACCTTAAGGCTGTCTTTGAATGAGTGTTAGGGTTCATCTTCTATCCTATATCTGCAATGTAAATTCTTCTGTACACATTTTCTCGAAGACTAGGTGTATTTTAGGTGGATCCACCTTAAGGCTGTCTTTGAATGAGTGTTAGGGTTCATCTTCTATCCTATATCTGCAATGTAAATTCTTCTGTACACATTTTCTCTAAGACTAGGTGTATTTTAGGTGGATCCACCTTAAGGCTGTCTTTGAATGAGTGTTAGGGTTCATCTTCTATCCTATATCTGCAATGTAAATTCTTCTGTACACATTTTCTTGAAGACTAGGTGTATTTTAGGTGGATCCACCTTAAGGCTGTCTTTGAATGAGTGTTAGGGTTCATCTTCTATCCTATATCTGCAATGTAAATTCTTGTGTACACATTTTCTCGAAGACTAGGTGTATTTTAGGTGGATCCACCTTAAGGCTGTCTTTTAATGAGTGTTAGGGTTCATCTTCTATCCTATATCAGCAATGTAAATTCTTCTGTACACATTTTCTCGAAGACTAGGTGTATTTTAGGTGGATCCACCTTAAGGCTGTCTTTGAATTAGTGTTAGGGTTCATCTTCTATCCTATATCTGCAATGTAAATTCTTCTGTACACATTTTCTCGAAGACTAGGTGTATTTTAGGTGGATCCACCTTAAGGCTGTCTTTGAATGAGTGTTAGGGTTCATCTTCTATCCTATATCTGCAATGTAAATTCTTCTGTACACATTTTCTCGAAGACTAGGTGTATTTTAGGTGGATCCACCTTAAGGCTGTCTTTTAATGAGTGTTAGGGTTCATCTTCTATCCTATATCAGCAATGTAAATTCTTCTGTACACATTTTCTCGAAGACTAGGTGTATTTTAGGTGGATCCACCTTAAGGCTGTCTTTGAATTAGTGTTAGGGTTCATCTTCTATCCTATATCTGCAATGTAAATTCTTCTGTACACATTTTCTCGAAGACTAGGTGTATTTTAGGTGGATCCACCTTAAGGCTGTCTTTGAATGAGTGTTAGGGTTCATCTTCTATCCTATATCTGCAATGTAAATTCTTGTGTACACATTTTCTCGAAGACTAGGTGTATTTTAGGTGGATCCACCTTAAGGCTGTCTTTTAATGAGTGTTAGGGTTCATCTTCTATCCTATATCAGCAATGTAAATTCTTCTGTACACATTTTCTCGAAGACTAGGTGTATTTTAGGTGGATCCACCTTAAGGCTGTCTTTGAATGAGTGTTAGGGTTCATCTTCTATCCTATATCTGCAATGTAAATTCTTCTGTACACATTTTCTCGAAGACTAGGTGTATTTTAGGTGGATCCACCTTAAGGCTGTCTTTGAATGAGTGTTAGGGTTCATCTTCTATCCTATATCTGCAATGTAAATTCTTCTGTACACATTTTCTCGAAGACTAGGTGTATTTTAGGTTGATCCACCTTAAGGCTGTCTTTGAATGAGTGTTAGGGTTCATCTTCTATCCTATATCTGCAATGTAAATTCTTCTGTACATATTTTCTCGAAGACTAGGTGTATTTTAGGTGGATCCACCTTAAGGCTGTCTTTAAATGAGTGTTAGGGTTCATCTTCTATCCTATATCTGCAATGTAAATTCTTCTGTACACATTTTCTTGAAGACTAGGTGTATTTTAGGTGGATCCAGTATTTTAGGTGGATCCACCTTAAGGCTGTCTTTGAATGAGTGTTAGGGTTCATCTTCTATCCTATATCTCCAATGTAAATTCTTGTGTACACATTTTCTCGAAGACTAGGTGTATTTTAGGTGGATCCACCTTAAGGCTGTCTTTTAATGAGTGTTAGGGTTCATCTTCTATCCTATATCAGCAATGTAAATTCTTCTGTAGACATTTTCTCGAAGACTAGGTGTATTTTAGGTGGATCCACCTTAAGGCTGTCTTTGAATTAGTGTTAGGGTTCATCTTCTATCCTATATCTGCAATGTAAATTCTTCTGTACACATTTTCTCGAAGACTAGGTGTATTTTAGGTTGATCCACCTTAAGGCTGTCTTTGAATGAGTGTTAGGGTTCATCTTCTATCCTATATCTGCAATGTAAATTCTTCTGTACTCATTTTCTCGAAGACTAGTTGTATTTTAGGTGGATCCACCTTAAGGCTGTCTTTGAATGAGTGTTAGGGTTCATCTTCTATCCTATATCTGCAATGTAAATTCTTCTGTATACATTTTCTCTAAGACTAGGTATATTTTAGGTGGATCCATCTTAAGGCTGCCTTTGAATGAGTGTTAGGGTTCATCTTCTATCTTATATCAGCAATGTAAATTCTTCTGTACACATTTTCTCGAAGACTAGGTGTAATTTAGGTGGATCCACCTTAAGGCTGTCTTTGAATGAGTGTTAGGGTTCATCTTCTATCCTATATCTGCAATGTAAATTCTTCTGTACACACTTTCTCGAAGACTAGGTGTATTTTAGGTTGATCCACCTTAAGGCTGTCTTTGAATGAGTGTTAGGGTTCATCTTCTATCCTATATCTGCAATGTAAATTCTTCTGTACACATTTTCTCGAAGACTAGGTTTATTTTAGGTGGATCCACCTTAAGGCTGGCTGTCTTTGAATGAGTGTTAGGGTTCATCTTCTATCCTATATCTGCAATGTAAATTCTTCTGTACACATTTTCTCGAAGACTAGGTGTATTTTCGGTGGATCCACCTTAAGGCTGTCTTTGAATGAGTGTTAGGGTTTATCTTCTATCCTACGTCTGCAATGCAAATTCTGCTGTACACATTTTCTCGAAGACTAGGTGTATTTTAGGTGAAACCACCTTAAGGCTGTCTTTGAATGAGTGTTAGGGTTCATCTTCTATCCTATATCTGCAATGTAAATTCTTCTGTACACATTTTCTCGAAGACTAGGTGTATTTTAGGTGGATCCACCTTAAGGCTGTCTTTGAATGAGTGTTAGGGTTCATCTTCAATCCTATATCTGCAATGTAAATTCTTCTGTACACATTTTCTCGAAGACTATGTGTATTTTAGGTGGATCCACTTTAAGGCTGTCTTTGAATGAGTGTTAGGGTTCATCTTCTATTCTATATCTGCAATGTAAATTCTTCTGTACACATTTTCTCGAAGACTAGGTGTATTTTAGGTGGATCCACTTTAAGGCTGTCTTTGAATGAGTGTTAGGGTTTATCTTCTATCCTATATCTGCAATGTAAATTCTTCTGTACACATTTTCTCAAAGACTAGGTATATTTTAGGTGGATCCACCTTAAGGCTGTCTTTGAATGAGTGTTGGTGTTGATCTTCTATCCTATATCTGCAATGTAAATTTTTCTGTACACACTTTCTCGAAGACTAGGTGTATTTTAGGTTGATCCACCTTAAGGCTGTCTTTGAATGAGTGTTAGGGTTCATCTTCTATCCTATATCTGCAATGTAAATTCTTCTGTACACATTTTCTCAAAGACTAGGTATATTTTAGGTGGATCCACCTTAAGGCTGTCTTTGAATGAGTGTTGGTGTTGATCTTCTATCCTATATCTGCAATGTAAATTCTTCTGTACACACTTTCTCGAAGACTAGGTGTATTTTAGGTTGATCCACCTTAAGGCTGTCTTTGAATGAGTGTTAGGGTTCATCTTCTATCCTATATCTGCAATGTAAATTCTTCTGTACACATTTTCTCGAAGACTAGGTGTATTTTAGGTGGATCTACCTAAAGGCTGTCTTTGAATGAGTGTTAGGGTTCATCTTCTATCCTATATCTGCTATGCAAATTCTTCTGTACACATTTTCTCGAAGACTAGGTGTATTTTCAGTTTGATCTACCTAAAGGCTGTCTTTGAATGAGTGGTGGGGTTCATCATTTACCCTATATCTGCAATGTAAATTCTTTTGTGCACATTTTCTTGAAGATTATTACCTTGAAATTTTGAGTACAAATAAAAACGATGCATAGCTAATATATGCCACAGTTATTATTCCAAAAAATTTGTTAGAATTTTTTTTAAATTCAATTTATCTTACTTGAAAACATTCCATAGATGGCGCATTAAGTTAGCATAGTAGTGTTTCTATCTGGAAGTAACGAAATCTCTTATTTCTGTATGATTTCTGTAATTATCTGAGCCAAATAGAAATCAGTGAATAGGAGCAAAAGTGAGATTGGAATCTTGTCTTCTATTGATCATCTTAAATCCTACCGTACATTCGTTTTTTGAAGAGAAAAGGTGTACATTAGCAGAGAAGAGCTATAGAAACTCTGCCTGTTTACTGAGCTCCACTCCCAGATAACATCATTGGTTAAAACGTAACAGCGCATATTTTGTCTTTTCATTGCGGAGCCAACAAGAAACCACTTTCATTCTGAATTTGGCGAGGTGTGCAGTGATTCGCTGATGCCAACTTCTGGGGCAGTCACTCAAGACGTAAAAGCCATGCCCAAGGAGTGCATTTTTTTTTTCGCGCCATCTATTGCAGAAGAAGATCCCTAACACTCATTCAAAGGAAGCCGTAAATGGGCTCTCAAATTACGAATGAACTTTGAATCGTGCTGTTCTGTATGTACACTCTATTTGCCAATTGTTAAATTGAATTTTATTCGCAGGGGAAATCGGGACCCGCAGCGAAGAAAATTTTGTATGGATGTACAGATCTTGTAAATGCAGATCAGTTTTTAAAGCAGGTAAGTAATGGCCTAATTATTTGTGTCTGTTAATGATTGTTTAGCTGAAATTTGTTAATTGTGTTGGGAGTTGTCCCCTAGGAATGTTCCTTGTGTAAGGAAAGGGTAATAACACACACACACAACTGACTGATTCTAAGAACTATCATGGGATCAATTAGCTATATGACAACGAATTTGTTTTCATATTATTTACTGTTTTGCACGTTATTAGAAATTTGAGTACGGGAAACGTCAATATAATAAAAAAAAATTATTTCAACTTGCTCCTGATATTCCTTTTCGATGTTTCCTAAGATAGTTTAGAATTTCATTATTTGAAGTTTACAAATTCATATGAAAAATGTCTTTATATGGACATTTAGATGTAGCATAAATTTGTCAAAGTCTTCCAATATGTCGAGAAAATAGGTATTAAATTTTAACATTATTCCAGATTTTTCTTTTAACACATGATTTATGAAATTTATACAATTTAAAATTTTCGAACCTCTTGACAATGATGAGCTGGATTGGTAATAAGCCATCTTTTTATCGAAGATGGCACATTAAATGGACATATATCCAACTGGAACAAAAAAGAAAACAAAACATCATTAGTAAATCATTATATTGAAAATGAAGCTTTTCCAGATTGGTGTGAAGCAAAATTCTTAACGTCACATAAAACAAAAAATCAAATATTAACCTCAGAAACAGTAATAATTGAAAAAACTAAGGAAATAAATTGTAATAATAACGATCCAATGAATCTTCCGTATGCTTGGAAATACACTATCTACCAACAAGTAATTGGACACCCCGGCAATTGATGATATCTGCGGTCCTGATACACGTCATGGCCGCCGTCTTTAAATATCGTGTGGGAAACAACAACGCAACCAGTCGCAGGCAAGATGCCACTCAGTTTGGAGCTGTCTGATTTCGAGAAAGGTGTAATCGTTGGGTATCACAGAAATGGCCGATCCATAATGACATATCCAGCGAGTTGAAGTACCCAAAATCGACAATGGCCTACATGATTGGCAAGTGGAAGATGGGAGTTGACTGTCGGAATGTGCCCCGACCCGGCAGACCCACAAAACTGGGAGTTAGAGACCGACGGGTGCTGGCCTGAGAAATTCAGAAGAACCGCACCAAATCGATGGGCCACATCCGCGAGGAGTTTCAACAGGCATCCGGGAGTGTTCTTTCGATCAATACCATCCGTAAGGAAGCATATCTGCTCAATTATCATGGACGTGCTGCCGCCCACAAGCCTTTGATCACCAAGTCCAATAGCGCTGCTCGGTTAACGTGGTGCAAAGAACGTCGACAATGGACCGTTGAACAGTGGAAACAGGTTTTCTGGAGCGACGAATCAAGGTTCACCCTCTACCGTTCGGATGGCAGGGTCTGCCTTTGGCGTCTGCCTGGAGAACGCCTCCTGGCGGAATGTATTGTGCCAACTGTGAAGTTCGGCGGCGGTGGAATTATGCTATGGGGGTGTTTCTCCTGGTATGGCACGGGACCCTTGGTCGCAATTCCTGGTAGACTGAACGCCGAGACCTACTGCACCATTTTGGATGACCATGCGCTTCCTACGTTGTGGCAGTTTTACGGGGTGGACCCATGTTACTTTCAGGATGACAATGCCACCTGTCATGTTGCGAGGTCCACCATGGCTTGGTATGGCAACAGTGGGGTTAATCGAATGGACTGGCCCCGGACCTTAACCCTATCGAGCACCTCTGGGACGAGTTGGAGCGTCGACTTAAGGGTCCGAAATCGGTGAAGGAACTGACCTGTCTTCTCCAATTGGAGTGGAAGAAAATACCGCTAGCCGTCGTACAACGCCTGGTTGAGAGTATGCGCAGCTGTAATCGCCACTCGTGGAGGCTCCACCAACTATTGAAGGTGAATATACTTCGTTTTCCTTTGCTGTCACAGGTGTCCAATTACTTGTTGGTAGATAGTGTATCTTATCGAAAAAGAAAATAACATTAAAAAATACATAAAGATAACTTATTAATGTTTCAACAAACAAATGGCAACATAAAAATAATTTAGAATCAGAAATTCATATGATCCAATTATATAAAAACAAGATTAAGTATGCGCAATAATACCAAAAAATAGCGTGCGCAAGAGTTCAACTGCCGCGGAACGTCGGACTCCGCCAATAGAATTGATGTCAGCGGCCGAGAAACGACATGTATGTGAAGTAGCTTATAAATATACCCACTGAATACGATTCCAAAATGAAGGAATTGAAACTAGTGTGGGATCTTGAGCCATGGGAAGCAGAACACGCAGCCATCATCTATAATAATGAATTATGATATTGAATTTCAACTTGGAGGCTTATACCACAAGAATGAAAAAGTGTGCCATCTTCGATAACCAGATGGCTTATTACCAATTCAGCTCATCATGGTCGAGAGGTTCGAAAATTTTAAATTGTCTAAATTTCATAAATCATGTGTTAAAAGAAAAATCTGGAATAATGTTGATCATTTTATACCCATTTTCTCGACATATTGGAAGACTTTGACAAATTTATGCTACGTCTAAATGTCCATATAAAGACAATTTTCATATAAATTTGTAAACTTCAAATAATGAAATTCTAAACTATCTTAGGAAAACATCGAAAAGGAATATGAGGAGCAAGTTGAAATAATTTTTTTTTTATTATATTGACGTTTCCCGTACTCAAATTTCTAATAACGTGCGAAACAGTAAATAATATGAAAACAAGTTCGTTGACATATAGCTAATTATTTCGTAACCACGTAATGAAATGTTGAATTAATATAATATGGGATCATTCGTCAGAGTGAAGTGTAGTGCCGATGGTTTGAATTTTAGGCAGACAATTCAACAGATCCAGCCAGAAGATGGCAGCACAAGGCCACAACCCTGTGATAAAAGATTCAAAAGCTGATCAAGAATGGAACAACTTGTGCGATTTGATGGCTGTAACCATGGTCCCATTGTATTAGTAAAAGTTTCCTTTACCAGCATTTTTTTATAAGTTTAATCTTTGATTCAAAAACAATATAAATATTTCAGCGTTTTTAATATGGAATTTCCACATGCTGATGGCTTAAAGCGTAGAAAAACTCTGCAAAACTTGAGGGCCGCCCGGTGGCGCAGTGGTCTAAGGCGCTGGCCTCTGATCATTCGTCCGTAAGGGGTCCAGGTTCGAATCCCGGTGAGGCATGGATGTTGTGTTTGTCTTACGGCACTGGCTCTCTCTCCCTTCCCTGGAACCAGTGACCCTAAATTAGGGACGGGCGACTGCTTATAGCCCATTGAGTTGCTCACGGTGGTCGTTAAACCTCCAATCAATCAATGGATGTTGTGTTTGTCTTACGGCACTGGCTCTCTCCCTTCCCTGGAACCAGTGACCCTAAATTAGGGACGGGCAACTGCTTATAGCCCATTGAGTTGCTCACGGTGGTCGTTAAACCTCCAATCAATCAATGGATGTTGTGTTTGTCTTACGGCACTGGCTCTCTCCCTTCCCTGGAACCAGTGACCCTAAATTAGGGACGGGCGACTGCTTATAGCCCATTGAGTTGCTCACGGTGGTCGTTAAACCTCCAATCAATCAATGGATGTTGTGTTTGTCTTACGGCACTGGCTCTCTCCCTTCCCTGGAACCAGTGACCCTAAATTAGGGACGGGCGACTGCTTATAGCCCTTTGAGTTGCTGACGGTGGTCGTTAAACCTCCAATCAATCAATGGATGTTGTGTTTGTCTTACGGCAGTGGCTCTCTTCCTTCCTTGGAACCAGTGACCCTAAATTAGGGACGGGCGACTGCTTATAGCCCATTGAGTTGCTCACGGTGGTCGTTAAACCTCCAATCAATCAATGGATGTTGTGTTTGTCTTACGGCACTGGCTCTCTCCCTTCCCTGGAACCAGTGACCCTAAATTAGGGACGGGCGACTGCTTATAGCCCATTGAGTTGCTGACGGTGGTCGTTAAACCTCCAATCAATCAATGGATGTTGTGTTTGTTTTACGGCACTGGCTCTCTCCCTTCCCTAGAACCAGTGACCCTAAATTAGGGACGGGCGACTGCTTATAGCCCATTGAGTTGCTGACGGTGGTCGTTAAACCTCCAATCAATCAATGGATGTTGTGTTTGTCTTACGGCACTGGCTCTCTCCCTTCCCTGGAACCAGTGACCCTAAATTAGGGACGGGCGACTGCTTATAGCCCATTGAGTTGCTGACGGTGGTCGTTAAACCTCCAATCAATCAATGGATGTTGTGTTTGTCTTACGGCACTGGCTCTCTCCCTTCCCTGGAACCAGTGACCCTAAATTAGGGACGGGCGACTGCTTGTAGCCCATTGAGTTGCTCACGGTGGTCGTTAAACCTCCAATCAATCAATGGATGTTGTGTTTGTCTTACGGCAGTGGCTCTCTCCCTTCCCTGGAACCAGTGACCCTAAATTAGGGACGGGCGACTGCTTATAGCCCATTGAGTTGCTCACGGTGGTCGTTAAACCTCCAATCAAAAAAAAAAAAACAAAAAACTTGAGGAACAAATAGCTGATTTATTGGATGCAGAGAAGTCATTGGTAATCAAGCAAGATGCATCACACAAGTGTAAGAGTGGTAATTGTTAATAACCTTTAATAATAGCGTAGCCGCCCCGGTGGCGCAGTGGTCTAAGGCGCTGGCCTATGATCATTCGTCCGTAAGGGGTCCGGGTTCGAATCCCGGTCAGGCATGGATGTTGTGTTTGTCTTACGGCACTGGCTCTCTCCCTTCCCTGGAACCAGTGACCCTAAATTAGGGACGGGCGACTGCTTATAGCCCATTGAGTTGCTCACGGTGGTCGTTAAACCTCCAATCAAAAAAAAAAAAAAAAAATAATAATAATAGCGTAAAGGAACGGGAATGTTTATTTCATGAAATGTAACGTAAATACAGTAGCGAACAAAAGCATTTGGCGAAACACTTTTTCGACCATAATATTTCTTCTGCTGGACCAAATCGGGTCATGATATGTGTTATTCAGTTGTAAACGTGACCCATATGCAGATGGATCGGAAACCTTAACACAGATCAGGTGCCGAGCTTAATCGCAAAGATCATACAAATTGACCAACAAAGTAGGTGTGCATCATATTCATTTAATGCAACGATAACAGAAAACAAGTACGAGAGAGCGACTAAAGAATAACTAATACTTGGTTGGATAACCACGAGACTTTACAACAGCTGCACAACGGGCTGGAATCGAGCCCACTAGCTTCTCGACGGTGACCTGCGGAATTCGCGCCGTTCTGCAGACAGCTGGTCGAACTTCTGGGACCTATTCCGGCAGGTTTTCTTCGCACATCGTCTCCACATGTGCTCGATGAAGTTGTGGTCTGGAGATTGGCTTGGCCAGTCTAGAAGTGCGACCTGTTGCTGCTGGAAGGCTGCCTTCGCTACTCTGGAGGTGCGCTTTGGGTCGTTGTCTTGCTGCATGATCCATCCGGGTGGCATGTTCTGGTTTGCCCATGGGAAGACATCGTTGATGAGCATGTTCGTGTAGCTCTGGCCGGTCATTATTCGGTCAATCTTGATGACAGGGCTCATTCCATTGCGAGAGAAGGCGCAGTAAACCATGAGCGATCCTCCTCCGTGCTTGACAGTCGGCTGAATGAACTGGGGGTTGAATCTCTGGCCATCACACGGACGTCGTACGTATCAGATGCCATCACTTCCGAACAAGTTGAACTTGCCTTCGTCGGTGAAAAGCACCTTACTCCAGTCCGCCGCGGTCCAGTGTCGATGACGGCGCGGAAACGCGACTCTGGCTTGTCGATTCTTGACTCTGATGAGTGGTTTCTTGGCAGAGCGCCTTCCATTCAATCCACCACCAATGAGACAACGGGAGATGGTCATTCGGCTGACGTTCAGGTCGTCGCGGAATTTGGTGGCGATGTCCACAGCAGTCAAGGTGGGATTAGCACGAGACCGACGGAGGATGCGTCTATCCTGACGCAACGTAGTGGAACGAGGCCTACCACATCGCGGACTGTTCTCGACGGTCCCAGTCTTCTTATAGCGTTGCAGGATAGCTGAAATTGGACTGGTGTCGGATCTTCCGGGCCCTCGCAATGTCAGTGACGCGCATATCCGGATTCCATCATGTTCACGGCCGCCTGGCGAGCTCTAACAGGGATCTCTGCCTTTTTATCCATTTCTTAGAACCTAAGATTGACTTATCATCACACTACACATCACAAAACCCACAAAAATCACAAGAAGAACATTAATACATGCAGCAAACAAATGGGTACTAATTGGCGACTCTTGAATATGGCCCATTTCGAAAGACAAATTCGCTCTGAGCGAAATGCAAGCTACGCGGCATTGTAACCCACGAATCAACACATATCATATCCCAAAATAACCCGATTTGGTCGAGCAGAAAAAAAATTACGGTCGAAAAAGTGTTTCGCCAAATACTTTTGTTCACTACTGTATCTTTTATTTGTTGAATTTTAATTAATATGTAAATAATTAAGAAACCTTGCAGTTTTAGAATGTTTTAAAAGTAATCTTGGGAAACTTCTTAAGGATATGATTTTTGAGTTTGAATTGGGAGAGCCAGTAAGTCACCAGAAACAATTAGTTATCGGCAAACTTCCTGGAGTGGACAAAACACAGAATTTCGTGTATGGATAGCTATCATAGAAGAAGGCTTTTTTAGAGTTTTAAAGCGACTCATTAGGAAGGACTTTCGTTCTCGAGTAAGGGGTTTCCTTCCGGGAGGTGATTAGGAATGGAGATGGAGACGGAATGAGAAGGTGTTCGGACAGAGGCTTCAGGCTGGTTTTTTTTTTAAGTAGTGCGAAAGACAATAGGAGAACGAGACTTCGAGGGTAGGAATGATGATGTGTGTTATGGGGTGAATGCGTCTGACGTGGGTAGAGCGAAGTGGCGAGACGTTGAAGGGAAGGAGTAAATTTTGAGAGGGGAGGTTGTCTCTGCGTACGAGCGGTAACCATGAACGAATGGCGAGGAGTTGTGGTGCATGAGAGATGGTCTAATGACAGGTGACCAGGAGTAATAATTAAATTAAGCAAAATCACGACGATAAAGGATTTTATCAAACGTCAACTCTCTTCTGTTAAATGATCTATTAGTATTGAAGTGTACAGTGCTCAAGGAACCAGTCAATCTTCTGATTCAAACCTATTTCGGTAATATAACGAAAGAGATAAAACAGCACTGCTGCACAAGCTCTTGGCTGAAGATTAGACAGAGTGGTGTTAAAGAAAATAATACAGATTGTCCCACTCACTACCGGACCCCACATTTCTTTAATAATATTAACATCAATGAAGATATTGCAATGAAATTTGAAGTGGACTTACCTCATTTCGTGTGAAATGTGATAACATCGCAACATGTGCTGGAAGTGGCCACCATTTCTATCCAGACAGCATTGAATCTGGTGCTGTCCACCAGCCAGCCGGAGTACTCCTTAGTGGCAGACACAGTCACAAGTGTGGTGCCACTGAGAAGCAGTCTGCCTGCCAGCCAGCCAGAGTGCTCCTTAGTGGCAGACACATTCCTAAGTGTGGTGCCACTGAGAAGCAGTCTGCCAGCCAGCATGAGTGCTCCTTAGTGGCAGACACATTCACAAGTGTGGTGCCACTGAGAAGCAGTCCGCCAGCCATCCGGAGTGCTCCTTAGTGGCAGACACATTCCTAAGTGTGGTGCCACTGAGAAGCAGTCTGCCAGCCAGCATGAGTGCTCCTTAGTGGCAGACACATTCACAAGTGTGGTGCCACTGAGAAGCAGTCCGCCAGCCAGCCGGAGTGCTCCTTAGTGGCAGACACATTCCTAAGTGTGGTGCCACTGAGAAGCAGTCTGCCAGCCAGCATGAGTGCTCCTTAGTGGCAGACACATTCACAAGTGTGGTGCCACTGAGAAGCAGTCCGCCACCCAGCCGGAGGGCTCTTTAGTGGCAGACACATTCCTAAGTGTGGTGCCACTGACAAGCAGTCTGCCAGCCAGCATGAGTGCTCCTTAGTGGCAGACACATTTCCTAAGTGTGGTGCCACTGAGAAGCAGTCCGCCAGCCAGCCGGAGGGCTCTTTAGTGGCAGACACATTCCTAAGTGTGGTGCCACTGACAAGCAGTCTGCCAGCCAGCATGAGTGCTCCTTAGTGGCAGACACATTTCCTAAGTGTTATGCCACTGAGAAGCAGTCTGCCAGCCAGCATGAGTGCTCCTTAGTGGCAGACACATTCACAAGTGTGGTGCCACTGAGAAGCAGTCTGCCAGCCAGCCGGAGTGTTCCTTAGTGGCAGACACATTCCTAAGTGTGGTGCTACGGAGAAGCAGTCCGCCAGCCAGCCGGAGTGCTCCTTAGTGGCAGACACATTCCTAAGTGTGGTGCCACTGAGAAGCAGTCCGCCAGCCAGCCTGAGTGCTCCTTAGTGGCAGACACATTCACAAGTGTGATGCCACTGAGAAGCAGTCTGCCAGCCAGCCAGAGTACTCCTTAGTGGCAGACACATTCCTAAGTGTGGTACCACTAAGAAGCAGTCCGCCAGCCAGCCGGAGTGCTCCATAGTGGCAGACACATTCCTAAGTGTGGTGCCACTGAGAAGCAGTCCGCCAGCCAGCCGGAGTGCTCCATAGTGGCAGACACATTCCTAAGTGTGGTGCCACTGAGAAGCAGTCTGCCAGCCAGCATGAGTGCTCCTTAGTGGCAGACACATTCCTAAGTGTGGTGCCACTGAGAAGCAGTCCGCCAGCCAGCCGGAGTGCTCCTTAGTGGCAGACACATTCCTAAGTGTGGTGCCACTGAGAAGCAGTCTGCCAGCCAGCATGAGTGCTCCTTAGTGGCAGACACATTCCTAAGTGTGGTGCTACGGAGAAGCAGTCCGCCAGCCAGCCGGAGTGCTCCTTAGTGGCAGACACATTCCTAAGTGTGGTGCCACTGAGAAGCAGTCCGCCAGCCAGCCGGAGTGCTCCTTAGTGGCAGACACATTTCCTAAGTGGGGTGCCACTGAGAAGCAGTTTGCCAGCCAGCTGGACACGCCTCTCTGCTGCTTTGTTATGCCATTTCGCTTAGCGCGTTTGCACAATATGGTTGTTGATAGTGAGTGCTCGTAGCTGTTCCCATATGTGCGAAAATGTATCGGTATACTCTGGAGGAGCAAGTGTTTATTATTGTTTGCACTCATTGGAAAACAGAATCGATAAAGTCTTGTCAACGGCAATTCCTGGAGAGCTTTGCAGGCAGACATCTGCCGAGCAACTCCACCATTTGGGCCTTGTTGGAGAAATCGGAAACCAAAGCGCCTTTATTTAGACGACCACGCAGGAGGTCATCCACAAATGTCCGAGGAAACGGTCCATAATGTGAAGGGCCGAAATTTCCGAAATTTGACAACACTGAAATGATGAAGAGTTTTAAATCTGAAAAACACCTCAGGATTGCAGAATCTGTGCTAATTGAAAAAAAAAAAAAAAAAAATGGAGATACAGTATGTAACCATAATGATCCAAATGTAATAAGAAACAGCTGCAAGAATTTAATTGCCGCCCCGGTGGCGCAGTGGTCTAAGGCGCTGGCCTCTGATCATTCATCCGAACGGGGTCCGGGTTCGAATCCCGGTGAGACATGGATGTTGTGTTTGTCTTACGGCACTGGCTCTCTAACTTCCCTGGAACCAGTAGCCCTAAATTAGGGACGGGCGACTGCTTATAGCCCATTGAGTTGCTCACGGTGGTCGTTAAACCTCCAATCAATCAATGGATGTTGTGTTTGTCTTACGGCACTGGCTCTCTCCCTTCCCTGGAACCAGTGGCCCTAAATTAGGGACGGGCGACTGCTTATAGCCCATTGAGTTGCTCACGGTGGTCGTTAAACCTCCAATCAATCAATGGATGTTGTGTTTGTCTTACGGCACTGGCTCTCTCCCTTCCCTGGAACCAGTGACCCTAAATTAGGGACGGGCGACTGCTTATAGCCCATTGAGTTGCTCACGGTGGTCGTTAAACCTCCAATCAATCAATGGATGTTGTGTTTGTCTTACGGCACTGGCTCTCTCCCTTCCCTGGAACCAGTGACCCTAAATTGGGCACGGGCGACTGCTTATAGCCCATTGAGTTGCTCACGGTGGTCGTTAAACCTCCAATCAATCAATGGATGTTGTGTTTGTCTTACGGCACTGGCTCTCTCCCTTCCCTGGAACCAGTGGCCCCAAATTAGGGACGGGCGACTGCTTATAGCCCATTGAGTTGCTCACGGTGGTCGTTAAACCTCCAATCAATCAATGGATGTTGTGTTTGTCTTACGGCACTGGCTCTCTCCCTTCCCTGGAACCAGTGACCCTAAATTATGGACGGGCGACTGCTTATAGCCCATTGAGTTGCTCACGGTGGTCGTTAAACCTCCAATCAATCAATGGATGTTGTGTTTGTCTTACGGCACTGGCTCTCTCCCTTCCCTGGAACCAGTGACCCTAAATTAGGGACGGGCGACTGCTTATAGCCGATTGAGTTGCTCACGGTGGTCGTTAAACCTCCAATCAATCAATGGATGTTGTGTTTGTCTTACGGCACTGGCTCTCTCCCTTCCCTGGAACCAGTGACCCTAAATTAGGGACGGGCGACTGCTTATAGCCCATTGAGTTGCTCACGGTGGTCGTTAAACCTCCAATCAATCAATGGATGTTGTGTTTGTCTTACGGCACTGGCTCTCTCCCTTCCCTGGAACCAGTGACCCTAAATTAGGGACGGGCGACTGCTTATAGCCCATTGAGTTGCTCACGGTGGTCGTTAAACCTCCAATAAAAAAAAAAAAAAAAAAAAAGAATTTAATAAGAGTTGAACAGAAAAATAAAAAAATTAGAAAATTGAAATCTAAAGCCAACAAGAGATGGTGCCATAGTAGCCAAGAGAACGAAGCTTCGAAGGTTGATGTCTCCCTGAGAGTCACTCAGTTGCTCTGCAGATACCGTGAGTATTGGTTAGAGCTTCCATCCCCCCTGAGGATGGTAGCGTAAAGCCACAGAAAGTATTTGGGTTGAGGTGTTTGCTGAAACTGGAGAGTAGCATGGGAGAGCTCCTATTGCGAAGCCTTTTCCCAAAGGATAAGAGACATGAGCAAGAGGAAGGCTGTTTGATAAAACATAGATGTACTTAACTGAGGTGGAAACGTCATGTGTATATATGTATATAGTGAGTTGTTTGAGTATTTGCTGATTGTATATAGTGTATAAAGAAATGTATGATTGTAAGGTACACTGGCGTGCAAAAATTAAGGACGAGACGGTTTTTCGAATGTAACGTCGTACAGAAGTGCTCCACATCGACTCAAATCCTACCATAAGATCCCCAAGACGTAAGAATATGGGACAAGTGAGCAAAACCGTCCAAACAAGGAATCCAAAGGATACAAAGGCACTTTATTGAAAAGGTAGCTTCGAGCACAACTGGACAGAAGACAGAAACGTCCATGTGACAGGCGGCTGCCAAGAAAAATCCAGTCTTTAGTAGGGGATATGATCACCCCTGACTGCGTTGCAGGATTTACAACGTCTGTCCATGCTGAGGACGAGGTTGTCAGGGAGCTGTTGAGGCATCGCGGCCCATTCCTCTTGTAGCGCCAATCGCAGCTGCGGAATCATTGCTGGCAGCTGGTGACGTGCTGCCAAGCGTCTCCCGAGAAGGTCCCACACGTGTTCAATTGGAGTTAGGTCCGGTGACCTTGCAGGCCAATCCATGCGTTGAATATATTCACCCTCCAACAGCTCTGCGAAAGCCACTGTACGATGAGGTGTAGCGTTGTGGTCCATGAAGAGGAACTCAGGACCCACACAGCACCTCTAAATACACACGTGAGGCAGGAGAACCTCGGTACAATAGCGGACACCAGTGACTGAACCTCCTTGGAAGACGTGGAGGTCAGTACGGCTACCAAGCATGATACCGCCCCAAACGAGAACTCCGCCACCTCCAAACCGGTCCCTTTCGATGATTTTGGAGGTGTGCTTGCGTGTTCCCTGCTCTCTCCAGATGTGTATACGTCCAGAATCGCTCGTCAGACTAAATCGGCTCTCATCCGTAAAGAGAACTCGACCCCATTGCTGATGTGTCTAGTTCTTGTGTTCCTGGCACCACAGAAACTGCCGTCTCCGATGAGCAGGCGTTAATGGCACACACCGTACTGGTCGTCGTGCAAATAGACCACCTTTGTGCAGCCTCCTGGCCACGGTAAAATGCGATGACGGACGTCCAGTTGTCTGTTGCATGTGCCTTGCGATTTCTCCCGTCTGTCTCTTCTCGCCTGTAGGACAATATACCGGTCGTCCGCCGCCGTGGTTGCTCGTGGACGACCACTGCTGAGCTCTCGGACAGCTGTTCCTGTCGCTAATTTCTCCTCTTTGTCCTTAATTTTTGCACACCAATGTATGTATGTATGTACAACGAGGGAAAAAAAGAATAACCCGATAGTTTTATGAATGTTGATATGTACAATAGGACCGCAACTACGTCGAGTTGGTATATTTGACGTGACCACCTTTTTGTTAAAAAATGAAGAAATATATGCAGATTACTACATGAAGAACAAAGTGAATGACTTCAGCTGAGAAAAAAGTTAAAGAGCCCCCATACTACCTCTATGAAACATGCGACACTATGAGCATAGCTCACATGCTGGAAATGTGAAATATGGAGCAAAAACCAGAGAATGGTAAGTTGCCCAACATGCGTTAAATTAGATAGACTCTCTTTCAATGTTCTGATGGCTTCCAGTACGGGGATCGACACACAAATTGAAACTACGTCGAAACTTCCGATAATGTCACATTGTTGAACAGTAAGCTGCTTGGTTTTCATGATAAAATCTAGAGTGGGAGTTATTATAAAGTCCGACTCCGTTAGATGATTAGTAAGGAATTTGGATAATGCTTTCTCTGGATGGTCTTCTGGACACGAAACGTGTTTACTGTTTTTACTGCTACAGGGTGCAGTGATTGCAAGAGCAACTTTCGAGTTTGGCGATGCAGCAGTTTTCGTGTGGCCAACATTGAAATAAGACTGTGAGTAGGGCATGTATGCCTTGAAAGGGAAGCACTTCACAACACTGGGGACAGACCGATGGAGGTTCTTGTTCAGAAAAGGGCAAGTGTGCCTTGAAAGGGAAGTGCTTCAGCAACACTGAGGACAGACTGATGGAGGTTCTGGTTCAGGAAAGGTGAAGTGTGCCTTGAAAGGGAAGCACTTCAGCAACACTGGGGACAGAGTGATGGAGGTTCTAGTTCAGGAAAGGTGAAGTGTGCCTTGAAAGGGGAGTGCTTCAGCAACACTGAGGACAGACTGATGAAGGTTCTAGTTCAGAAACGGTGAAGTGTGCCTTGAAAGGGGAGTGCTTCAGCAACACTGAGGACAGACTGATGAAGGTTCTAGTTCAGGAAAGGTGAAGTGTGCCTTGAAAGGGGAGTGCTTCAGTAACACTGGGGACAGACCGATGAAGGTTCTAGTTCAGGAAAGGTTAAGTGTGCCTTGAAATTGGGGTGCTTCAGCAGCATTAGGGACTGACTGATGGAGATTCTGGTTCAGGAAATGTAAAGTGTACCTTGAAAGGGGAGTGCTTCAGCAACACCAGAGACAGAGTGATGGAGGTTCTGATTCAGGAAAGGTGAAGCGTGCCTTGAAAGGGAAGCACTTCAGCAACACTGAGGACAGACTGATGAAAGTTCTGGTTCAGGAAAGGTGAAGTGTGCCTTGAAAGGGGAGTGCTTCAGCAGCACTAAGAATTGACTGGTGGAGGTTCTGGTTCAGGAAAGGTGAAGCGTGCCTTGAAAGGGAAGCACTTCAGCAACACTGGGGACAGACTGATGAAGGTTCTAGTTCAGGAAAGGTCAAGTGTGCCTTGAAAGGGAGTGCTTCAGCAACACTGAGGATAGACTGATGGAGGTTCTGGTTTAGGAAAGGTGAAGTGTGCCTTGAAAGGGGAGTGCTTCAGCAACACTGAGGACAGGCTGATGAAGGTTCTAGTTCAGGAAAGGTCAAGTGTGCCTTGAAAGGGGAGTGCTTCAGCAACACTGAGGACAGACTGATGGAGGTTCTGGTTCAGGAAAGGCGAAGTGTGTCTTGAAAGGGGAGTGCTTCAGCAACACTGGGGACAGACTGATGAAGGTTCTAGTTCAGGAAAGGTCAAGTGTGCCTTTAAAGGGGAGTGCTTCAGCAACACTGGGGACAAACCGATGGAGGTTCTGGTTCAGGAAAGGTGAAGTGTGCCTTGAAAGGGGAGTGCTTCAGCAACACTGAGGACAGACTGATGAAGGTTCTAGTTCAGGAAAGGTCAAGTGTGCCTTGAAAGGGAGTGCTTCAGCAACACTGAGGACAGACTGATGGAGGTTCTGGTTCAGGAAAGGTGAAGCGTGCCTTGAAAGGGAAGCACTTCAACAACACTGAGGACAGACTGATGAAGGTTCTAGTTCAGGAAAGGTGAAGTGTGCCTTGAAATTGGGGTGCTTCAGCAGCATTAGGGACTGACTGATGGAGATTCTGGTTCAGGAAATGTAAAGTGTACCTTGAAAGGGAGTGCTTCAGCAACACCAGAGACAGAGTGATGGAGGTTCTGATTCAGGAAATGTAAAGTGTGCCTTGAAAGGGGAGTGCTTCAGCAACACTGGGGACAGACCGATGGAGGTTCTGGTTCAGGAAAGGTCAAGTGTGCCTTGAAAGGGGAGTGCTTCTGCAACACTGGGGACAGAGTGATGGAGGTTCTGGTTCAGAAAAGATGAAGTGTGCCTTGAAAGGGGAGGGCTTCAGTAACACTAGGGACAGACTGATGGAGGTTCAGGATAGGTGATGTGTGCCTTGAAAGGGGAGTGCTTCAGCAACACTGGGAACAGACTGGTGGAGGTTCTGGTTCAGGAAAGGTGAAGTGTGCCTTGAAAGGGGAGTGCTTCAACAACACGGAGGTTCAGGTTCAGGATCCACCGTGCCTTCAAACACCTGAATGAATGATCTCGCCATTGTGTGGAGTTGGAGGGAGACTATTTTGAGTCAGTGTGCATACATACATATCACTAAGCTGTTCTATGATATTCAGAGCTTAGCTCCACACAAAAATACAAAATATAGTTTGTTTGAATAATAATTTTTGTCTCATTACGTAACAGACACACTACTTATGTGACTGATATTGCATGTCCAAAAATAAAAGAAAAATGTTTTGATTTTATTTGCCACTCCTAGCTTTGCTGCAATTTATACTGACAATTTGTTTTACATATATATATACTCATGTGTGTGTGGTTTTTTCTTTTCAGCTGTCTCTGTTAGGAGAAGAAATTCATTGACATGGAAGTGCAATTGATAACTTTTGATACAGACCATTATTAGAAGTTGTAATTCTTTGTAAGAAGAATTTGTATAAACAGTCAACTTAAAATTTTCCAAGAGTCATTCCATGCCTCATCCTTTTCCTGTATTATACGTTGTGACCGTGATCATCTACCTTTGAAGCGCTTACTTTTTTTTTTTTTTTTTTTCATTTTACACTTACGCGTTACATCATATATATACATGCTGCAGTTTTGTCTGAAGTATTGAAAATAAAGTGAACTTTCATACACTCTGAAGTATTTTTAATGTGATAACTTTGAACAGAGCTCCTGTGTATACCATTCAGCATATGAAACTTTAGAAAAAAAATATATTAAAAAAAAATCCTGCTTTTTACCTTTCAAACGATTATCTATCATACACTGGCACACTAGTTAACAAGTCACGGTACATGGGGAAATAATTAGACAAGAAAGATAACACAAAATTCTCAGGTAATGCCTTTTGAATCCTTTTTGTTGACGCCTTGCTGCAGCAGTTATCTAAAAACTGTGTGGTGCCAAAATTCTGTCTAGAATATTGGCACCACACAGTTTTTAGACATTTACATTTTTTAGACATAGTTTTTAGACTTTATAAAAAAGTCTGAGGCGAACTATTCACAAATAACATGTATAATGAATTTAGCTATCATCATCATCAAACAAAGATCTTCGCTCTTTCCACGTTTATAAGTGAGTCACGGGAAAATTCTCATTGGCCGCCACCGGGAGTTGAACCCAGGGTCTTCCAGTTACGTGCCGGATATGCTTCCGCTACACCACAGCGGCCTCGAATTCCTCCAGACTCACACACGCTAACTGCCAAGCCAAGTTGGCAGGTTGCTTCTTGGAGCCCCGCACAATGCTGGGGATTCACCAAAGATGGTAAGCAGCAACTGAAGAAATAATTAGAAGGCGAATGAATAATTAATACAGACATTTAACGTGGACCAGGAACATCAAACAAAGATCTTCACTCTTTCCACGTTTATAAGTGGGTCACAGAAAAATTCTCATTGGCCGCCACCGGGAGTCGAACCCAGGGTCTTCCAGTTACGTGCCGGATATGCTTCCGCTAAACTGCAGCGGCCTCGAATTCCTCCAGACTCACACACGCTAACTGCCAAGCCAAGTTGGCAGGTTGCTTCTTGGAGCCCCGCACAATGCTGGGGATTCACCAAAGATGGTAAGCAGCAACTGAAGAAATAATTAGAAGGAGAATGAATAATTAATACAGACATTTAACGTGGACCAGGAACATCAAACAAAGATCTTCGCTCTTTCCACGTTTATAAGTGAGTCACAGAAAAATTCTCATTGGCCGCCACCGGGAGTCGAACCCAGAGTCTTCCAGTTACGCGCCAGATATGCTTCCGCTACACCACAGCGGCCTCGAATTCCTCCAGACTCTCACACGCTAACTGCCAAGCCAAGTTGGCAGGTTGCTTCTTGGAGCCCCGCACAATGCTGGGGATTCACCAAAGATGGTAAGCAGCAACTGAAGAAATAATTAGAAGGAGAATGAATAATTAATACAGACATTTAACGTGGACCAGGAACATCAAACAAAGATCTTCGCTCTTTCCACGTTTATAAGTGAGTCACAGAAAAATTCTCATTGGCCGCCACCGGGAGTCGAACCCAGAGTCTTCCAGTTACGCGCCAGATATGCTTCCGCTACACCACAGCGGCCTCGAATTCCTCCAGACTCTCACAAGCTAACTGCCAAGCCAAGTTGGCAGGTTGCTTCTTGGAGCCCCGCACAATGCTGGGGATTCACCAAAGATGGTAAGCAGCAACTGAACAAATAACTTAGAGGCGAAAGAATAATTAATACAGGGTAATGACTTCGGTTTGACTCATTAAGCTTAGCTGCATTGTGTTATAGAAAAACTGAAACTATTCAACTGACAGATTTTTTCTTACATATGACCTGTTTCTATGGGAATGTATTTACAAATTCCGTGTGGGTAGTATTCACAGTTATAACATGGAACAATTAGGCACAATGGCTCCTGCTTGAAGAAACACTTCACAAGAGAACCAACCAAATGATGGATCAAAGTCCTTTGTCTGTTGGTTCTCTTGAAACATGTTTCTTTGAACAGAGCCATTCCATCATTAAGCTTAGCTGCATTGTGTTATAGAAAAACTGAAACTATTCAACTGACAGATTTTTTCTTACATATGACCTGTTTCTATGGGAATATATCTACAAATTCCGTGTGGCTAGTATTCACAGTAATAACATGGAACAATTAGGCACAATGGCTCCTGCTTGAAGAAACACTTCACAAGAGAACCAACCAAATGATGGATCAAAGTCCTTTGTCTGTTGGTTCTCTTGAAACATGTTTCTTTGAACAGAGCCATTCCATCATTAAGCTTAGCTGCATTGTGTTATAGAAAAACTGAAACTATTCAACTGACAGATTTTTTCTTACATATGACCTGTTTCTATGGGAATATATCTACAAATTCCGTGTGGCTAGTATTCACAGTTATAACATGGAACAATTAGGCACAATGGCTCCTGCTTGAAGAAACACTTCACAAGAGAACCAACCAAATGATGGATCAAAGTCCTTTGTCTGTTGGTTCTCTTGAAACATGTTTCTTTGAACAGAGCCATTCCATCATTAAGCTTAGCTGCATTGTGTTATACAAAAACTGAAACTATTCAACTGACAGATTTTTTCTTACATATGACCTGTTTCTATGGGAATGTATTTACAAATTCCGTGTGGGTAGTATTCACAGTTATAACATGGAACAATTAGGCACAATGGCTCCTGCTTGAAGAAACACTTCACAAGAGAACCAACCAAATGATGGATCAAAGTCCTTTGTCTGTTGGTTCTCTTGAAACATGTTTCTTTGAACAGAGCCATTCCATCATTAAGCTTAGCTGCATTGTGTTATAGAAAAACTGAAACTATTCAACTGACAGATCTTTTTCTTACATATGACCTGTTTCTATGGGAATGTATTTACAAATTCCGTGTGGGTAGTATTCACAGTTATAACATGGAACAATTAGGCACAATGGCTCCTGCTTGAAGAAACACTTCACAAGAGAACCAACCAAATGATGGATCAAAGTCCTTTGTCTGTTGGTTCTCTTGAAACATGTTTCTTTGAACAGAGCCATTCCATCATTAAGCTTAGCTGCATTGTGTTATAGAAAAACTGAAACTATTCAACTGACAGATTTTTTCTTACATATGACCTGTTTCTATGGGAATGTATTTACAAATTCCGTGTGGGTAGTATTCACAGTTATAACATGGAACAATTAGGCACAATGGCTCCTGCTTGAAGAAACACTTCACAAGAGAACCAACCAAATGATGGATCAAAGTCCTTTGTCTGTTGGTTCTCTTGAAACATGTTTCTTTGAACAGAGCCATTCCATCATTAAGCTTAGCTGCATTGTGTTATAGAAAAACTGAAACTATTCAACTGACAGATTTTTTCTTACATATGACCTGTTTCTATGGGAATGTATTTACAAATTCCGTGTGGGTAGTATTCACAGTTATAACATGGAACAATTAGGCACAATGGCTCCTGCTTGAAGAAACACTTCACAAGAGAACCAACCAAATGATGGATCAAAGTCCTTTGTCTGTTGGTTCTCTTGAAACATGTTTCTTTGAACAGAGCCATTCCATCATTAAGCTTAGCTGCATTGTGTTATAGAAAAACTGAAACTATTCAACTGACAGATTTTTTCTTACATATGACCTGTTTCTATGGGAATGTATTTACAAATTCCGTGTGGCTAGTATTCACAGTTATAACATGGAACAATTAGGCACAATGGCTCCTGCTTGAAGAAACACTTCACAAGAGAACCAACCAAATGATGGATCAAAGTCCTTTGTCTGTTGGTTCTCTTGAAACATGTTTCTTTGAACAGAGCCATTCCATCATTAAGCTTAGCTGCATTGTGTTATAGAAAAACTGAAACTATTCAACTGACAGATTTTTTCTTACATATGACCTGTTTCTATGGGAATGTATTTACAAATTCCGTGTGGGTAGTATTCACAGTTATAACATGGAACAATTAGGCACAATGGCTCCTGCTTGAAGAAACACTTCACAAGAGAACCAACCAAATGATGGATCAAAGTCCTTTGTCTGTTGGTTCTCTTGAAACATGTTTCTTTGAACAGAGCCATTCCATCATTAAGCTTAGCTGCATTGTGTTATAGAAAAACTGAAACTATTCAACTGACAGATTTTTTCTTACATATGACCTGTTTCTATGGGAATGTATTTACAAATTCCGCGTGGGTAGTATTCACAGTTATAACATGGAACAATTAGGCACAATGGCTCCTGCTTGAAGAAACACTTCACAAGAGAACCAACCAAATGATGGATCAAAGTCCTTTGTCTGTTGGTTCTCTTGAAACATGTTTCTTTGAACAGAGCCATTCCATCATTAAGCTTAGCTGCATTGTGTTATAGAAAAACTGAAACTATTCAACTGACAGATTTTTTTCTTACATATGACCTGTTTCTATGGGAATGTATTTACAAATTCCGTGTGGGTAGTATTCACAGTTATAACATGGAACAATTAGGCACAATGGCTCCTGCTTGAAGAAACACTTCACAAGAGAACCAACCAAATGATGGATCAAAGTCCTTTGTCTGTTGGTTCTCTTGAAACATGTTTCTTTGAACAGAGCCATTCCATCATTAAGCTTAGCTGCATTGTGTTATAGAAAAACTGAAACTATTCAACTGACAGATTTTTTCTTACATATGACCTGTTTCTATGGGAATGTATTTACAAATTCCGTGTGGGTAGTATTCACAGTTATAACATGGAACAATTAGGCACAATGGCTCCTGCTTGAAGAAACACTTCACAAGAGAACCAACCAAATGATGGATCAAAGTCCTTTGTCTGTTGGTTCTCTTGAAACATGTTTCTTTGAACAGAGCCATTCCATCATTAAGCTTAGCTGCATTGTGTTATACAAAAACTGAAACTATTCAACTGACAGATTTTTTCTTACATATGACCTGTTTCTATGGGAATGTATTTACAAATTCCGTGTGGCTAGTATTCACAGTTATAACATGGAACAATTAGGCACAATGGCTCCTGCTTGAAGAAACACTTCACAAGAGAACCAACCAAATGATGGATCAAAGTCCTTTGTCTGTTGGTTCTCTTGAAACATGTTTCTTTGAACAGAGCCATTCCATCATTAAGCTTAGCTGCATTGTGTTATAGAAAAACTGAAACTATTCAACTGACAGATTTTTTCTTACATATGACCTGTTTCTATGGGAATATATTTACAAATTCCGTGTGGCTAGTATTCACAGTTATAACATGGAACAATTAGGCACAATGGCTCCTGCTTGAAGAAACACTTCACAAGAGAACCAACCAAATGATGGATCAAAGTCCTTTGTCTGTTGGTTCTCTTGAAACATGTTTCTTTGAACAGAGCCATTCCATCATTAAGCTTAGCTGCATTGTGTTATACAAAAACTGAAACTATTCAACTGACAGATTTTTTCTTACATATGACCTGTTTCTATGGGAATGTATTTACAAATTCCGTGTGGGTAGTATTCACAGTTATAACATGGAACAATTAGGCACAATGGCTCCTGCTTGAAGAAACACTTCACAAGAGAACCAACCAAATGATGGATCAAAGTCCTTTGTCTGTTGGTTCTCTTGAAACATGTTTCTTTGAACAGAGCCATTCCATCATTAAGCTTAGCTGCATTGTGTTATACAAAAACTGAAACTATTCAACTGACAGATTTTTTCTTACATATGACCTGTTTCTATGGGAATGTATTTACAAATTCCGTGTGGGTAGTATTCACAGTTATAACATGGAACAATTAGGCACAATGGCTCCTGCTTGAAGAAACACTTCACAAGAGAACCAACCAAATGATGGATCAAAGTCCTTTGTCTGTTGGTTCTCTTGAAACATGTTTCTTTGAACAGAGCCATTCCATCATTAAGCTTAGCTGCATTGTGTTATAGAAAAACTGAAACTATTCAACTGACAGATTTTTTCTTACATATGACCTGTTTCTATGGGAATGTATTTACAAATTCCGTGTGGGTAGTATTCACAGTTATAACATGGAACAATTAGGCACAATGGCTCCTGCTTGAAGAAACACTTCACAAGAGAACCAACCAAATGATGGATCAAAGTCCTTTGTCTGTTGGTTCTCTTGAAACATGTTTCTTTGAACAGAGCCATTCCATCATTAAGCTTAGCTGCATTGTGTTATAGAAAAACTGAAACTATTCAACTGACAGATTTTTTCTTACATATGACCTGTTTCTATGGGAATGTATTTACAAATTCCGTGTGGGTAGTATTCACAGTTATAACATGGAACAATTAGGCACAATGGCTCCTGCTTGAAGAAACACTTCACAAGAAAACCAACCAAATGATGGATCAAAGTCCTTTGTCTGTTGGTTCTCTTGAAACATGTTTCTTTGAACAGAGCCATTCCATCATTAAGCTTAGCTGCATTGTGTTATACAAAAACTGAAACTATTCAACTGACAGATTTTTTTCTTACATATGACCTGTTTCTATGGGAATGTATTTACAAATTCCGTGTGGGTAGTATTCACAGTTATAACATGGAACAATTAGGCACAATGGCTCCTGCTTGAAGAAACACTTCACAAGAGAACCAACCAAATGATGGATCAAAGTCCTTTGTCTGTTGGTTCTCTTGAAACATGTTTCTTTGAACAGAGCCATTCCATCATTAAGCTTAGCTGCATTGTGTTATAGAAAAACTGAAACTATTCAACTGACAGATTTTTCTTACATATGACCTGTTTCTATGGGAATGTATTTACAAATTCCGTGTGGGTAGTATTCACAGTTATAACATGGAACAATTAGGCACAATGGCTCCTGCTTGAAGAAACACTTCACAAGAGAACCAACCAAATGATGGATCAAAGTCCTTTGTCTGTTGGTTCTCTTGAAACATGTTTCTTTGAACAGAGCCATTCCATCATTAAGCTTAGCTGCATTGTGTTATAGAAAAACTGAAACTATTCAACTGACAGATTTTTTCTTACATATGACCTGTTTCTATGGGAATGTATTTACAAATTCCGTGTGGGTAGTATTCACAGTTATAACATGGAACAATTAGGCACAATGGCTCCTGCTTGAAGAAACACTTCACAAGAGAACCAACCAAATGATGGATCAAAGTCCTTTGTCTGTTGGTTCTCTTGAAACATGTTTCTTTGAACAGAGCCATTCCATCATTAAGCTTAGCTGCATTGTGTTATAGAAAAACTGAAACTATTCAACTGACAGATTTTTTCTTACATATGACCTGTTTCTATGGGAATGTATTTACAAATTCCGTGTGGGTAGTATTCACAGTTATAACATGGAACAATTAGGCACAATGGCTCCTGCTTGAAGAAACACTTCACAAGAGAACCAACCAAATGATGGATCAAAGTCCTTTGTCTGTTGGTTCTCTTGAAACATGTTTCTTTGAACAGAGCCATTCCATCATTAAGCTTAGCTGCATTGTGTTATAGAAAAACTGAAACTATTCAACTGACAGATTTTTTCTTACATATGACCTGTTTCTATGGGAATGTATTTACAAATTTCGTGTGGGTAGTATTCACAGTTATAACATGGAACAATTAGGCACAATGGCTCCTGCTTGAAGAAACACTTCACAAGAGAACCAACCAAATGATGGATCAAAGTCCTTTGTCTGTTGGTTCTCTTGAAACATGTTTCTTTGAACAGAGCCATTAAATCATTAAGCTTAGCTGCATTGTGTTATAGAAAAACTGAAACTATTCAACTGACAGATTTTTTCTTACATATGACCTGTTTCTATGGGAATGTATTTACAAATTCCGTGTGGGTAGTATTCACAGTTATAACATGGAACAATTAGGCACAATGGCTCCTGCTTGAAGAAACACTTCACAAGAGAACCAACCAAATGATGGATCAAAGTCCTTTGTCTGTTGGTTCTCTTGAAACATGTTTCTTTGAACAGAGCCATTCCATCATTAAGCTTAGCTGCATTGTGTTATAGAAAAACTGAAACTATTCAACTGACAGATTTTTTCTTACATATGACCTGTTTCTATGGGAATGTATTTACAAATTCCGTGTGGGTAGTATTCACAGTTATAACATGGAACAATTAGGCACAATGGCTCCTGCTTGAAGAAACACTTCACAAGAGAACCAACCAAATGATGGATCAAAGTCCTTTGTCTGTTGGTTCTCTTGAAACATGTTTCTTTGAACAGAGCCATTCCATCATTAAGCTTAGCTGCATTGTGTTATAGAAAAACTGAAACTATTCAACTGACAGATTTTTTCTTACATATGACCTGTTTCTATGGGAATGTATTTACAAATTCCGTGTGGGTAGTATTCACAGTTATAACATGGAACAATTAGGCACAATGGCTCCTGCTTGAAGAAACACTTCACAAGAGAACCAACCAAATGATGGATCAAAGTCCTTTGTCTGTTGGTTCTCTTGAAACATGTTTCTTTGAACAGAGCCATTCCATCATTAAGCTTAGCTGCATTGTGTTATAGAAAAACTGAAACTATTCAACTGACAGATTTTTTCTTACATATGACCTGTTTCTATGGGAATGTATTTACAAATTCCGTGTGGCTAGTATTCACAGTTATAACATTTAACAATTAGGCACAATATCTTCTGCTTGAAGAAACACTTCACAAGAGAACCAACCAAATGATGGATCAAAGTCCTTTGTCTGTTGGTTCTCTTGAAACATGTTTCTTTGAACAGAGCCATTCCATCATTAAGCTTAGCTGCATTGTGTTATAGAAAAACTGAAACTATTCAACTGACAGATTTTTTCTTAAATATGACCTGTTTCTATGGGAATGTATTTACAAATTCCGTGTGGGTAGTATTCACAGTTATAACATGGAACAATTAGGCACAATGGCTCCTGCTTGAAGAAACACTTCACAAGAGAACCAACCAAATGATGGATCAAAGTCCTTTGTCTGTTGGTTCTCTTGAAACATGTTTCTTTGAACAGAGCCATTCCATCATTAAGCTTAGCTGCATTGTGTTATAGAAAAACTGAAACTATTCAACTGACAGATTTTTTCTTACATATGACCTGTTTCTATGGGAATGTATTTACAAATTCCGTGTGGCTAGTATTCACAGTTATAACATGGAACAATTAGGCACAATGGCTCCTGCTTGAAGAAACACTTCACAAGAGAACCAACCAAATGATGGATCAAAGTCCTTTGTCTGTTGGTTCTCTTGAAACATGTTTCTTTGAACAGAGCCATTCCATCATTAAGCTTAGCTGCATTGTGTTATACAAAAACTGAAACTATTCAACTGACAGATTTTTTCTTACATATGACCTGTTTCTATGGGAATGTATTTACAAATTCCGTGTGGGTAGTATTCACAGTTATAACATGGAACAATTAGGCACAATGGCTCCTGCTTGAAGAAACACTTCACAAGAGAACCAACCAAATGATGGATCAAAGTCCTTTGTCTGTTGGTTCTCTTGAAACATGTTTCTTTGAACAGAGCCATTCCATCATTAAGCTTAGCTGCATTGTGTTATAGAAAAACTGAAACTATTCAACTGACAGATTTTTTCTTACATATGACCTGTTTCTATGGGAATGTATTTACAAATTCCGTGTGGGTAGTATTCACAGTTATAACATGGAACAATTAGGCACAATGGCTCCTGCTTGAAGAAACACTTCACATGAGAACCAACCAAATGATGGATCAAAGTCCTTTGTCTGTTGGTTCTCTTGAAACATGTTTCTTTGAACAGAGCCATTCCATCATTAAGCTTAGCTGCATTGTGTTATAGAAAAACTGAAACTATTCAACTGACAGATTTTTTCTTACATATGACCTGTTTCTATGGGAATGTATTTACAAATTCCGTGTGGGTAGTATTCACAGTTATAACATGGAACAATTAGGCACAATGGCTCCTGCTTGAAGAAACACTTCACAAGAGAACCAACCAAATGATGGATCAAAGTCCTTTGTCTGTTGGTTCTCTTGAAACATGTTTCTTTGAACAGAGCCATTCCATCATTAAGCTTAGCTGCATTGTGTTATAGAAAAACTGAAACTATTCAACTGACAGATTTTTCTTACATATGACCTGTTTCTATGGGAATGTATTTACAAATTTCGTGTGGGTAGTATTCACAGTTATAACATGGAACAATTAGGCACAATGGCTCCTGCTTGAAGAAACACTTCACAAGAGAACCAACCAAATGATGGATCAAAGTCCTTTGTCTGTTGGTTCTCTTGAAACATGTTTCTTTGAACAGAGCCATTCCATCATTAAGCTTAGCTGCATTGTGTTATAGAAAAACTGAAACTATTCAACTGACAGATTTTTTCTTACATATGACCTGTTTCTATGGGAATGTATTTACAAATTCCGTGTGGGTAGTATTCACAGTTATAACATGGAACAATTAGGCACAATGGCTCCTGCTTGAAGAAACACTTCACAAGAGAACCAACCAAATGATGGATCAAAGTCCTTTGTCTGTTGGTTCTCTTGAAACATGTTTCTTTGAACAGAGCCATTCCATCATTAAGCTTAGCTGCATTGTGTTATAGAAAAACTGAAACTATTCAACTGACAGATTTTTTCTTACATATGACCTGTTTCTATGGGAATGTATTTACAAATTCCGTGTGGCTAGTATTCACAGTTATAACATGGAACAATTAGGCACAATGGCTCCTGCTTGAAGAAACACTTCACAAGAGAACCAACCAAATGATGGATCAAAGTCCTTTGTCTGTTGGTTCTCTTGAAACATGTTTCTTTGAACAGAGCCATTCCATCATTAAGCTTAGCTGCATTGTGTTATAGAAAAACTGAAACTATTCAACTGACAGATTTTTTCTTACATATGACCTGTTTCTATGGGAATGTATTTACAAATTCCGTGTGGGTAGTATTCACAGTTATAACATGGAACAATTAGGCACAATGGCTCCTGCTTGAAGAAACACTTCACAAGAGAACCAACCAAATGATGGATCAAAGTCCTTTGTCTGTTGGTTCTCTTGAAACATGTTTCTTTGAACAGAGCCATTCCATCATTAAGCTTAGCTGCATTGTGTTATAGAAAAACTGAAACTATTCAACTGACAGATTTTTTCTTACATATGACCTGTTTCTATGGGAATGTATTTACAAATTCCGTGTGGGTAGTATTCACAGTTATAACATTTAACAATTAGGCACAATATCTTCTGCTTGAAGAAACACTTCACAAGAGAACCAACCAAATGATGGATCAAAGTCCTTTGTCTGTTGGTTCTCTTGAAACATGTTTCTTTGAACAGAGCCATTCCATCATTAAGCTTAGCTGCATTGTGTTATAGAAAAACTGAAACTATTCAACTGACAGATTTTTTCTTAAATATGACCTGTTTCTATGGGAATGTATTTACAAATTCCGTGTGGGTAGTATTCACAGTTATAACATGGAACAATTAGGCACAATGGCTCCTGCTTGAAGAAACACTTCACAAGAGAACCAACCAAATGATGGATCAAAGTCCTTTGTCTGTTGGTTCTCTTGAAACATGTTTCTTTGAACAGAGCCATTCCATCATTAAGCTTAGCTGCATTGTGTTATACAAAAACTGAAACTATTCAACTGACAGATTTTTTCTTACATATGACCTGTTTCTCTGGGAATGTATTTACAAATTCCGTGTGGGTAGTATTCACAGTTATAACATGGAACAATTAGGCACAATGGCTCCTGCTTGAAGAAACACTTCACAAGAGAACCAACCAAATGATGGATCAAAGTCCTTTGTCTGTTGGTTCTCTTGAAACATGTTTCTTTGAACAGAGCCATTCCATCATTAAGCTTAGCTGCATTGTGTTATAGAAAAACTGAAACTATTCAACTGACAGATATTTTTCTTACATATGACCTGTTTCTATGGGAATGTATTTACAAATTCCGTGTGGGTAGTATTCACAGTTATAACATGGAACAATTAGGCACAATGGCTCCTGCTTGAAGAAACACTTCACAAGAGAACCAACCAAATGATGGATCAAAGTCCTTTGTCTGTTGGTTCTCTTGAAACATGTTTCTTTGAACAGAGCCATTCCATCATTAAGCTTAGCTGCATTGTGTTATAGAAAAACTGAAACTATTCAACTGACAGATTTTTTCTTACATATGACCTGTTTCTATGGGAATGTATTTACAAATTCCGTGTGGGTAGTATTCACAGTTATAACATGGAACAATTAGGCACAATGGCTCCTGCTTGAAGAAACACTTCACAAGAGAACCAACCAAATGATGGATCAAAGTCCTTTGTCCGTTGGTTCTCTTGAAACATGTTTCTTTGAACAGAGCCATTCCATCATTAAGCTTAGCTGCATTGTGTTATAGAAAAACTGAAACTATTCAACTGACAGATTTTTTCTTACATATGACCTGTTTCTATGGGAATGTATTTACAAATTCCGTGTGGGTAGTATTCACAGTTATAACATGGAACAATTAGGCACAATGGCTCCTGCTTGAAGAAACACTTCACAAGAGAACCAACCAAATGATGGATCAAAGTCCTTTGTCTGTTGGTTCTCTTGAAACATGTTTCTTTGAACAGAGCCATTCCATCATTAAGCTTAGCTGCATTGTGTTATAGAAAAACTGAAACTATTCAACTGACAGATTTTTTCTTACATATGACCTGTTTCTATGGGAATGTATTTACAAATTCCGTGTGGGTAGTATTCACAGTTATAACATGGAACAATTAGGCACAATGGCTCCTGCTTGAAGAAACACTTCACAAGAGAACCAACCAAATGATGGATCAAAGTCCTTTGTCTGTTGGTTCTCTTGAAACATGTTTCTTTGAACAGAGCCATTCCATCATTAAGCTTAGCTGCATTGTGTTATAGAAAAACTGAAACTATTCAACTGACAGATTTTTTCTTACATATGACCTGTTTCTATGGGAATGTATTTACAAATTTCGTGTGGGTAGTATTCACAGTTATAACATGGAACAATTAGGCACAATGGCTCCTGCTTGAAGAAACACTTCACAAGAGAACCAACCAAATGATGGATCAAAGTCCTTTGTCTGTTGGTTCTCTTGAAACATGTTTCTTTGAACAGAGCCATTCCATCATTAAGCTTAGCTGCATTGTGTTATAGAAAAACTGAAACTATTCAACTGACAGATTTTTTCTTACATATGACCTGTTTCTATGGGAATGTATTTACAAATTCCGTGTGGGTAGTATTCACAGTTATAACATGGAACAATTAGGCACAATGGCTCCTGCTTGAAGAAACACTTCACAAGAGAACCAACCAAATGATGGATCAAAGTCCTTTGTCTGTTGGTTCTCTTGAAACATGTTTCTTTGAACAGAGCCATTCCATCATTAAGCTTAGCTGCATTGTGTTATAGAAAAACTGAAACTATTCAACTGACAGATTTTTTCTTACATATGACCTGTTTCTATGGGAATGTATTTACAAATTCCGTGTGGGTAGTATTCACAGTTATAACATGGAACAATTAGGCACAATGGCTCCTGCTTGAAGAAACACTTCACAAGAGAACCAACCAAATGATGGATCAAAGTCCTTTGTCTGTTGGTTCTCTTGAAACATGTTTCTTTGAACAGAGCCATTCCATCATTAAGCTTAGCTGCATTGTGTTATAGAAAAACTGAAACTATTCAACTGACAGATTTTTTCTTACATATGACCTGTTTCTATGGGAATGTATTTACAAATTCCGTGTGGGTAGTATTCACAGTTATAACATGGAACAATTAGGCACAATGGCTCCTGCTTGAAGAAACACTTCACAAGAGAACCAACCAAATGATGGATCAAAGTCCTTTGTCTGTTGGTTCTCTTGAAACATGTTTCTTTGAACAGAGCCATTCCATCATTAAGCTTAGCTGCATTGTGTTATAGAAAAACTGAAACTATTCAACTGACAGATTTTTTTCTTACATATGACCTGTTTCTATGGGAATGTATTTACAAATTCCGTGTGGGTAGTATTCACAGTTATAACATGGAACAATTAGGCACAATGGCTCCTGCTTGAAGAAACACTTCACAAGAGAACCAACCAAATGATGGATCAAAGTCCTTTGTCTGTTGGTTCTCTTGAAACATGTTTCTTTGAACAGAGCCATTCCATCATTAAGCTTAGCTGCATTGTGTTATAGAAAAACTGAAACTATTCAACTGACAGATTTTTTCTTACATATGACCTGTTTCTATGGGAATGTATTTACAAATTCCGTGTGGGTAGTATTCACAGTTATAACATGGAACAATTAGGCACAATGGCTCCTGCTTGAAGAAACACTTCACAAGAGAACCAACCAAATGATGGATCAAAGTCCTTTGTCTGTTGGTTCTCTTGAAACATGTTTCTTTGAACAGAGCCATTCCATCATTAAGCTTAGCTGCATTGTGTTATAGAAAAACTGAAACTATTCAACTGACAGATTTTTTCTTACATATGACCTGTTTCTATGGGAATGTATTTACAAATTCCGTGTGGGTAGTATTCACAGTTATAACATGGAACAATTAGGCACAATGGCTCCTGCTTGAAGAAACACTTCACAAGAGAACCAACCAAATGATGGATCAAAGTCCTTTGTCTGTTGGTTCTCTTGAAACATGTTTCTTTGAACAGAGCCATTCCATCATTAAGCTTAGCTGCATTGTGTTATAGAAAAACTGAAACTATTCAACTGACAGATTTTTTCTTACATATGACCTGTTTCTATGGGAATGTATTTACAAATTCCGTGTGGGTAGTATTCACAGTTATAACATGGAACAATTAGGCACAATGGCTCCTGCTTGAAGAAACACTTCACAAGAGAACCAACCAAATGATGGATCAAAGTCCTTTGTCTGTTGGTTCTCTTGAAACATGTTTCTTTGAACAGAGCCATTCCATCATTAAGCTTAGCTGCATTGTGTTATAGAAAAACTGAAACTATTCAACTGACAGATTTTTTCTTACATATGACCTGTTTCTATGGGAATGTATTTACAAATTTCGTGTGGGTAGTATTCACAGTTATAACATGGAACAATTAGGCACAATGGCTCCTGCTTGAAGAAACACTTCACAAGAGAACCAACCAAATGATGGATCAAAGTCCTTTGTCTGTTGGTTCTCTTGAAACATGTTTCTTTGAACAGAGCCATTCCATCATTAAGCTTAGCTGCATTGTGTTATAGAAAAACTGAAACTATTCAACTGACAGATTTTTTCTTACATATGACCTGTTTCTATGGGAATGTATTTACAAATTCCGTGTGGGTAGTATTCACAGTTATAACATGGAACAATTAGGCACAATGGCTCCTGCTTGAAGAAACACTTCACAAGAGAACCAACCAAATGATGGATCAAAGTCCTTTGTCTGTTGGTTCTCTTGAAACATGTTTCTTTGAACAGAGCCATTCCATCATTAAGCTTAGCTGCATTGTGTTATAGAAAAACTGAAACTATTCAACTGACAGATTTTTTCTTACATATGACCTGTTTCTATGGGAATGTATTTACAAATTCCGTGTGGGTAGTATTCACAGTTATAACATGGAACAATTAGGCACAATGGCTCCTGCTTGAAGAAACACTTCACAAGAGAACCAACCAAATGATGGATCAAAGTCCTTTGTCTGTTGGTTCTCTTGAAACATGTTTCTTTGAACAGAGCCATTCCATCATTAAGCTTAGCTGCATTGTGTTATAGAAAAACTGAAACTATTCAACTGACAGATTTTTTCTTACATATGACCTGTTTCTATGGGAATGTATTTACAAATTCCGTGTGGGTAGTATTCACAGTTATAACATGGAACAATTAGGCACAATGGCTCCTGCTTGAAGAAACACTTCACAAGAGAACCAACCAAATGATGGATCAAAGTCCTTTGTCTGTTGGTTCTCTTGAAACATGTTTCTTTGAACAGAGCCATTCCATCATTAAGCTTAGCTGCATTGTGTTATAGAAAAACTGAAACTATTCAACTGACAGATTTTTTCTTACATATGACCTGTTTCTATGGGAATGTATTTACAAATTCCGTGTGGGTAGTATTCACAGTTATAACATGGAACAATTAGGCACAATGGCTCCTGCTTGAAGAAACACTTCACAAGAGAACCAACCAAATGATGGATCAAAGTCCTTTGTCTGTTGGTTCTCTTGAAACATGTTTCTTTGAACAGAGCCATTCCATCATTAAGCTTAGCTGCATTGTGTTATAGAAAAACTGAAACTATTCAACTGACAGATTTTTTCTTACATATGACCTGTTTCTATGGGAATGTATTTACAAATTCCGTGTGGGTAGTATTCACAGTTATAACATGGAACAATTAGGCACAATGGCTCCTGCTTGAAGAAACACTTCACAAGAGAACCAACCAAATGATGGATCAAAGTCCTTTGTCTGTTGGTTCTCTTGAAACATGTTTCTTTGAACAGAGCCATTCCATCATTAAGCTTAGCTGCATTGTGTTATAGAAAAACTGAAACTATTCAACTGACAGATTTTTTCTTACATATGACCTGTTTCTATGGGAATGTATTTACAAATTCCGTGTGGGTAGTATTCACAGTTATAACATGGAACAATTAGGCACAATGGCTCCTGCTTGAAGAAACACTTCACAAGAGAACCAACCAAATGATGGATCAAAGTCCTTTGTCTGTTGGTTCTCTTGAAACATGTTTCTTTGAACAGAGCCATTCCATCATTAAGCTTAGCTGCATTGTGTTATAGAAAAACTGAAACTATTCAACTGACAGATTTTTTCTTACATATGACCTGTTTCTATGGGAATGTATTTACAAATTCCGTGTGGGTAGTATTCACAGTTATAACATGGAACAATTAGGCACAATGGCTCCTGCTTGAAGAAACACTTCACAAGAGAACCAACCAAATGATGGATCAAAGTCCTTTGTCTGTTGGTTCTCTTGAAACATGTTTCTTTGAACAGAGCCATTCCATCATTAAGCTTAGCTGCATTGTGTTATAGAAAAACTGAAACTATTCAACTGACAGATTTTTTCTTACATATGACCTGTTTCTATGGGAATGTATTTACAAATTCCGTGTGGGTAGTATTCACAGTTATAACATGGAACAATTAGGCACAATGGCTCCTGCTTGAAGAAACACTTCACAAGAGAACCAACCAAATGATGGATCAAAGTCCTTTGTCTGTTGGTTCTCTTGAAACATGTTTCTTTGAACAGAGCCATTCCATCATTAAGCTTAGCTGCATTGTGTTATAGAAAAACTGAAACTATTCAACTGACAGATTTTTTCTTACATATGACCTGTTTCTATGGGAATGTATTTACAAATTCCGTGTGGGTAGTATTCACAGTTATAACATGGAACAATTAGGCACAATGGCTCCTGCTTGAAGAAACACTTCACAAGAGAACCAACCAAATGATGGATCAAAGTCCTTTGTCTGTTGGTTCTCTTGAAACATGTTTCTTTGAACAGAGCCATTCCATCATTAAGCTTAGCTGCATTGTGTTATAGAAAAACTGAAACTATTCAACTGACAGATTTTTTCTTACATATGACCTGTTTCTATGGGAATATATTTACAAATTCCGTGTGGGTAGTATTCACAGTTATAACATGGAACAATTAGGCACAATGGCTCCTGCTTGAAGAAACACTTCACAAGAGAACCAACCAAATGATGGATCAAAGTCCTTTGTCTGTTGGTTCTCTTGAAACATGTTTCTTTGAACAGAGCCATTCCATCATTAAGCTTAGCTGCATTGTGTTATAGAAAAACTGAAACTATTCAACTGACAGATTTTTTCTTACATATGACCTGTTTCTATGGGAATGTATTTACAAATTCCGTGTGGGTAGTATTCACAGTTATAACATGGAACAATTAGGCACAATGGCTCCTGCTTGAAGAAACACTTCACAAGAGAACCAACCAAATGATGGATCAAAGTCCTTTGTCTGTTGGTTCTCTTGAAACATGTTTCTTTGAACAGAGCCATTCCATCATTAAGCTTAGCTGCATTGTGTTATAGAAAAACTGAAACTATTCAACTGACAGATTTTTTCTTACATATGACCTGTTTCTATGGGAATGTATTTACAAATTCCGTGTGGGTAGTATTCACAGTTATAACATGGAACAATTAGGCACAATGGCTCCTGCTTGAAGAAACACTTCACAAGAGAACCAACCAAATGATGGATCAAAGTCCTTTGTCTGTTGGTTCTCTTGAAACATGTTTCTTTGAACAGAGCCATTCCATCATTAAGCTTAGCTGCATTGTGTTATAGAAAAACTGAAACTATTCAACTGACAGATTTTTTCTTACATATGACCTGTTTCTATGGGAATGTATTTACAAATTCCGTGTGGGTAGTATTCACAGTTATAACATGGAACAATTAGGCACAATGGCTCCTGCTTGAAGAAACACTTCACAAGAGAACCAACCAAATGATGGATCAAAGTCCTTTGTCTGTTGGTTCTCTTGAAACATGTTTCTTTGAACAGAGCCATTCCATCATTAAGCTTAGCTGCATTGTGTTATAGAAAAACTGAAACTATTCAACTGACAGATTTTTTCTTACATATGACCTGTTTCTATGGGAATGTATTTACAAATTCCGTGTGGGTAGTATTCACAGTTATAACATGGAACAATTAGGCACAATGGCTCCTGCTTGAAGAAACACTTCACAAGAGAACCAACCAAATGATGGATCAAAGTCCTTTGTCTGTTGGTTCTCTTGAAACATGTTTCTTTGAACAGAGCCATTCCATCATTAAGCTTAGCTGCATTGTGTTATAGAAAAACTGAAACTATTCAACTGACAGATTTTTTCTTACATATGACCTGTTTCTATGGGAATGTATTTACAAATTCCGTGTGGGTAGTATTCACAGTTATAACATGGAACAATTAGGCACAATGGCTCCTGCTTGAAGAAACACTTCACAAGAGAACCAACCAAATGATGGATCAAAGTCCTTTGTCTGTTGGTTCTCTTGAAACATGTTTCTTTGAACAGAGCCATTCCATCATTAAGCTTAGCTGCATTGTGTTATAGAAAAACTGAAACTATTCAACTGACAGATTTTTTCTTACATATGACCTGTTTCTATGGGAATGTATTTACAAATTCCGTGTGGGTAGTATTCACAGTTATAACATGGAACAATTAGGCACAATGGCTCCTGCTTGAAGAAACACTTCACAAGAGAACCAACCAAATGATGGATCAAAGTCCTTTGTCTGTTGGTTCTCTTGAAACATGTTTCTTTGAACAGAGCCATTCCATCATTAAGCTTAGCTGCATTGTGTTATAGAAAAACTGAAACTATTCAACTGACAGATTTTTTCTTACATATGACCTGTTTCTATGGGAATGTATTTACAAATTCCGTGTGGGTAGTATTCACAGTTATAACATGGAACAATTAGGCACAATGGCTCCTGCTTGAAGAAACACTTCACAAGAGAACCAACCAAATGATGGATCAAAGTCCTTTGTCTGTTGGTTCTCTTGAAACATGTTTCTTTGAACAGAGCCATTCCATCATTAAGCTTAGCTGCATTGTGTTATAGAAAAACTGAAACTATTCAACTGACAGATTTTTTCTTACATATGACCTGTTTCTATGGGAATGTATTTACAAATTCCGTGTGGGTAGTATTCACAGTTATAACATGGAACAATTAGGCACAATGGCTCCTGCTTGAAGAAACACTTCACAAGAGAACCAACCAAATGATGGATCAAAGTCCTTTGTCTGTTGGTTCTCTTGAAACATGTTTCTTTGAACAGAGCCATTCCATCATTAAGCTTAGCTGCATTGTGTTATAGAAAAACTGAAACTATTCAACTGACAGATTTTTTCTTACATATGACCTGTTTCTATGGGAATGTATTTACAAATTCCGTGTGGGTAGTATTCACAGTTATAACATGGAACAATTAGGCACAATGGCTCCTGCTTGAAGAAACACTTCACAAGAGAACCAACCAAATGATGGATCAAAGTCCTTTGTCTGTTGGTTCTCTTGAAACATGTTTCTTTGAACAGAGCCATTCCATCATTAAGCTTAGCTGCATTGTGTTATAGAAAAACTGAAACTATTCAACTGACAGATTTTTTCTTACATATGACCTGTTTCTATGGGAATGTATTTACAAATTCCGTGTGGGTAGTATTCACAGTTATAACATGGAACAATTAGGCACAATGGCTCCTGCTTGAAGAAACACTTCACAAGAGAACCAACCAAATGATGGATCAAAGTCCTTTGTCTGTTGGTTCTCTTGAAACATGTTTCTTTGAACAGAGCCATTCCATCATTAAGCTTAGCTGCATTGTGTTATAGAAAAACTGAAACTATTCAACTGACAGATTTTTTCTTACATATGACCTGTTTCTATGGGAATGTATTTACAAATTCCGTGTGGGTAGTATTCACAGTTATAACATGGAACAATTAGGCACAATGGCTCCTGCTTGAAGAAACACTTCACAAGAGAACCAACCAAATGATGGATCAAAGTCCTTTGTCTGTTGGTTCTCTTGAAACATGTTTCTTTGAACAGAGCCATTCCATCATTAAGCTTAGCTGCATTGTGTTATAGAAAAACTGAAACTATTCAACTGACAGATTTTTTCTTACATATGACCTGTTTCTATGGGAATGTATTTACAAATTCCGTGTGGGTAGTATTCACAGTTATAACATGGAACAATTAGGCACAATGGCTCCTGCTTGAAGAAACACTTCACAAGAGAACCAACCAAATGATGGATCAAAGTCCTTTGTCTGTTGGTTCTCTTGAAACATGTTTCTTTGAACAGAGCCATTCCATCATTAAGCTTAGCTGCATTGTGTTATAGAAAAACTGAAACTATTCAACTGACAGATTTTTTCTTACATATGACCTGTTTCTATGGGAATGTATTTACAAATTCCGTGTGGGTAGTATTCACAGTTATAACATGGAACAATTAGGCACAATGGCTCCTGCTTGAAGAAACACTTCACAAGAGAACCAACCAAATGATGGATCAAAGTCCTTTGTCTGTTGGTTCTCTTGAAACATGTTTCTTTGAACAGAGCCATTCCATCATTAAGCTTAGCTGCATTGTGTTATAGAAAAACTGAAACTATTCAACTGACAGATTTTTTCTTACATATGACCTGTTTCTATGGGAATGTATTTACAAATTCCGTGTGGGTAGTATTCACAGTTATAACATGGAACAATTAGGCACAATGGCTCCTGCTTGAAGAAACACTTCACAAGAGAACCAACCAAATGATGGATCAAAGTCCTTTGTCTGTTGGTTCTCTTGAAACATGTTTCTTTGAACAGAGCCATTCCATCATTAAGCTTAGCTGCATTGTGTTATAGAAAAACTGAAACTATTCAACTGACAGATTTTTTCTTACATATGACCTGTTTCTATGGGAATGTATTTACAAATTCCGTGTGGGTAGTATTCACAGTTATAACATGGAACAATTAGGCACAATGGCTCCTGCTTGAAGAAACACTTCACAAGAGAACCAACCAAATGATGGATCAAAGTCCTTTGTCTGTTGGTTCTCTTGAAACATGTTTCTTTGAACAGAGCCATTCCATCATTAAGCTTAGCTGCATTGTGTTATAGAAAAACTGAAACTATTCAACTGACAGATTTTTCTTACATATGACCTGTTTCTATGGGAATGTATTTACAAATTCCGTGTGGGTAGTATTCACAGTTATAACATGGAACAATTAGGCACAATGGCTCCTGCTTGAAGAAACACTTCACAAGAGAACCAACCAAATGATGGATCAAAGTCCTTTGTCTGTTGGTTCTCTTGAAACATGTTTCTTTGAACAGAGCCATTCCATCATTAAGCTTAGCTGCATTGTGTTATAGAAAAACTGAAACTATTCAACTGACAGATTTTTTCTTACATATGACCTGTTTCTATGGGAATGTATTTACAAATTTCGTGTGGGTAGTATTCACAGTTATAACATGGAACAATTAGGCACAATGGCTCCTGCTTGAAGAAACACTTCACAAGAGAACCAACCAAATGATGGATCAAAGTCCTTTGTCTGTTGGTTCTCTTGAATCATGTTTCTTTGAACAGAGCCATTCCATCATTAAGCTTAGCTGCATTGTGTTATAGAAAAACTGAAACTATTCAACTGACAGATTTTTTCTTACATATGACCTGTTTCTATGGGAATGTATTTACAAATTCCGTGTGGGTAGTATTCACAGTTATAACATGGAACAATTAGGCACAATGGCTCCTGCTTGAAGAAACACTTCACAAGAGAACCAACCAAATGATGGATCAAAGTCCTTTGTCTGTTGGTTCTCTTGAAACATGTTTCTTTGAACAGAGCCATTCCATCATTAAGCTTAGCTGCATTGTGTTATAGAAAAACTGAAACTATTCAACTGACAGATTTTTTCTTACATATGACCTGTTTCTATGGGAATGTATTTACAAATTCCGTGTGGGTAGTATTCACAGTTATAACATGGAACAATTAGGCACAATGGCTCCTGCTTGAAGAAACACTTCACAAGAGAACCAACCAAATGATGGATCAAAGTCCTTTGTCTGTTGGTTCTCTTGAAACATGTTTCTTTGAACAGAGCCATTCCATCATTAAGCTTAGCTGCATTGTGTTATAGAAAAACTGAAACTATTCAACTGACAGATTTTTTCTTACATATGACCTGTTTCTATGGGAATGTATTTACAAATTCCGTGTGGGTAGTATTCACAGTTATAACATGGAACAATTAGGCACAATGGCTCCTGCTTGAAGAAACACTTCACAAGAGAACCAACCAAATGATGGATCAAAGTCCTTTGTCTGTTGGTTCTCTTGAAACATGTTTCTTTGAACAGAGCCATTCCATCATTAAGCTTAGCTGCATTGTGTTATAGAAAAACTGAAACTATTCAACTGACAGATTTTTTCTTACATATGACCTGTTTCTATGGGAATGTATTTACAAATTCCGTGTGGGTAGTATTCACAGTTATAACATGGAACAATTAGGCACAATGGCTCCTGCTTGAAGAAACACTTCACAAGAGAACCAACCAAATGATGGATCAAAGTCCTTTGTCTGTTGGTTCTCTTGAAACATGTTTCTTTGAACAGAGCCATTCCATCATTAAGCTTAGCTGCATTGTGTTATAGAAAAACTGAAACTATTCAACTGACAGATTTTTTCTTACATATGACCTGTTTCTATGGGAATGTATTTACAAATTCCGTGTGGGTAGTATTCACAGTTATAACATGGAACAATTAGGCACAATGGCTCCTGCTTGAAGAAACACTTCACAAGAGAACCAACCAAATGATGGATCAAAGTCCTTTGTCTGTTGGTTCTCTTGAAACATGTTTCTTTGAACAGAGCCATTCCATCATTAAGCTTAGCTGCATTGTGTTATAGAAAAACTGAAACTATTCAACTGACAGATTTTTCTTACATATGACCTGTTTCTATGGGAATGTATTTACAAATTCCGTGTGGGTAGTATTCACAGTTATAACATGGAACAATTAGGCACAATGGCTCCTGCTTGAAGAAACACTTCACAAGAGAACCAACCAAATGATGGATCAAAGTCCTTTGTCTGTTGGTTCTCTTGAAACATGTTTCTTTGAACAGAGCCATTCCATCATTAAGCTTAGCTGCATTGTGTTATAGAAAAACTGAAACTATTCAACTGACAGATTTTTTCTTACATATGACCTGTTTCTATGGGAATGTATTTACAAATTCCGTGTGGGTAGTATTCACAGTTATAACATGGAACAATTAGGCACAATGGCTCCTGCTTGAAGAAACACTTCACAAGAGAACCAACCAAATGATGGATCAAAGTCCTTTGTCTGTTGGTTCTCTTGAAACATGTTTCTTTGAACAGAGCCATTCCATCATTAAGCTTAGCTGCATTGTGTTATAGAAAAACTGAAACTATTCAACTGACAGATGTTTTCTTAAATATGACCTGTTTCTATGGGAATGTATTTACAAATTCCGTGTGGGTAGTATTCACAGTTATAACATGGAACAATTAGGCACAATGGCTCCTGCTTGAAGAAACACTTCACAAGAGAACCAACCAAATGATGGATCAAAGTCCTTTGTCTGTTGGTTCTCTTGAAACATGTTTCTTTGAACAGAGCCATTCCATCATTAAGCTTAGCTGCATTGTGTTATAGAAAAACTGAAACTATTCAACTGACAGATTTTTTCTTACATATGACCTGTTTCTATGGGAATGTATTTACAAATTCCGTGTGGGTAGTATTCACAGTTATAACATGGAACAATTAGGCACAATGGCTCCTGCTTGAAGAAACACTTCACAAGAGAACCAACCAAATGATGGATCAAAGTCCTTTGTCTGTTGGTTCTCTTGAAACATGTTTCTTTGAACAGAGCCATTCCATCATTAAGCTTAGCTGCATTGTGTTATAGAAAAACTGAAACTATTCAACTGACAGATTTTTTCTTACATATGACCTGTTTCTATGGGAATGTATTTACAAATTCCGTGTGGGTAGTATTCACAGTTATAACATGGAACAATTAGGCACAATGGCTCCTGCTTGAAGAAACACTTCACAAGAGAACCAACCAAATGATGGATCAAAGTCCTTTGTCTGTTGGTTCTCTTGAAACATGTTTCTTTGAACAGAGCCATTCCATCATTAAGCTTAGCTGCATTGTGTTATAGAAAAACTGAAACTATTCAACTGACAGATTTTTTCTTACATATGACCTGTTTCTATGGGAATGTATTTACAAATTCCGTGTGGGTAGTATTCACAGTTATAACATGGAACAATTAGGCACAATGGCTCCTGCTTGAAGAAACACTTCACAAGAGAACCAACCAAATGATGGATCAAAGTCCTTTGTCTGTTGGTTCTCTTGAAACATGTTTCTTTGAACAGAGCCATTCCATCATTAAGCTTAGCTGCATTGTGTTATAGAAAAACTGAAACTATTCAACTGACAGATTTTTTCTTACATATGACCTGTTTCTATGGGAATGTATTTACAAATTTCGTGTGGGTAGTATTCACAGTTATAACATGGAACAATTAGGCACAATGGCTCCTGCTTGAAGAAACACTTCACAAGAGAACCAACCAAATGATGGATCAAAGTCCTTTGTCTGTTGGTTCTCTTGAAACATGTTTCTTTGAACAGAGCCATTCCATCATTAAGCTTAGCTGCATTGTGTTATAGAAAAACTGAAACTATTCAACTGACAGATTTTTCTTACATATGACCTGTTTCTATGGGAATGTATTTACAAATTCCGTGTGGGTAGTATTCACAGTTATAACATGGAACAATTAGGCACAATGGCTCCTGCTTGAAGAAACACTTCACAAGAGAACCAACCAAATGATGGATCAAAGTCCTTTGTCTGTTGGTTCTCTTGAAACATGTTTCTTTGAACAGAGCCATTCCATCATTAAGCTTAGCTGCATTGTGTTATAGAAAAACGGAAACTATTCAACTGACAGATTTTTTCTTACATATGACCTGTTTCTATGGGAATGTATTTACAAATTCCGTGTGGGTAGTATTCACAGTTATAACATGGAACAATTAGGCACAATGGCTCCTGCTTGAAGAAACACTTCACAAGAGAACCAACCAAATGATGGATCAAAGTCCTTTGTCTGTTGGTTCTCTTGAAACATGTTTCTTTGAACAGAGCCATTCCATCATTAAGCTTAGCTGCATTGTGTTATAGAAAAACTGAAACTATTCAACTGACAGATTTTTTCTTACATATGACCTGTTTCTATGGGAATGTATTTACAAATTCCGTGTGGGTAGTATTCACAGTTATAACATGGAACAATTAGGCACAATGGCTCCTGCTTGAAGAAACACTTCACAAGAGAACCAACCAAATGATGGATCAAAGTCCTTTGTCTGTTGGTTCTCTTGAAACATGTTTCTTTGAACAGAGCCATTCCATCATTAAGCTTAGCTGCATTGTGTTATAGAAAAACTGAAACTATTCAACTGACAGATTTTTTCTTACATATGACCTGTTTCTATGGGAATGTATTTACAAATTCCGTGTGGGTAGTATTCACAGTTATAACATGGAACAATTAGGCACAATGGCTCCTGCTTGAAGAAACACTTCACAAGAGAACCAACCAAATGATGGATCAAAGTCCTTTGTCTGTTGGTTCTCTTGAAACATGTTTCTTTGAACAGAGCCATTCCATCATTAAGCTTAGCTGCATTGTGTTATAGAAAAACTGAAACTATTCAACTGACAGATTTTTTCTTACATATGACCTGTTTCTATGGGAATGTATTTACAAATTCCGTGTGGGTAGTATTCACAGTTATAACATGGAACAATTAGGCACAATGGCTCCTGCTTGAAGAAACACTTCACAAGAGAACCAACCAAATGATGGATCAAAGTCCTTTGTCTGTTGGTTCTCTTGAAACATGTTTCTTTGAACAGAGCCATTCCATCATTAAGCTTAGCTGCATTGTGTTATAGAAAAACTGAAACTATTCAACTGACAGATTTTTTTCTTACATATGACCTGTTTCTATGGGAATGTATTTACAAATTCCGTGTGGGTAGTATTCACAGTTATAACATGGAACAATTAGGCACAATGGCTCCTGCTTGAAGAAACACTTCACAAGAGAACCAACCAAATGATGGATCAAAGTCCTTTGTCTGTTGGTTCTCTTGAAACATGTTTCTTTGAACAGAGCCATTCCATCATTAAGCTTAGCTGCATTGTGTTATAGAAAAACTGAAACTATTCAACTGACAGATTTTTTCTTACATATGACCTGTTTCTATGGGAATGTATTTACAAATTCCGTGTGGGTAGTATTCACAGTTATAACATGGAACAATTAGGCACAATGGCTCCTGCTTGAAGAAACACTTCACAAGAGAACCAACCAAATGATGGATCAAAGTCCTTTGTCTGTTGGTTCTCTTGAAACATGTTTCTTTGAACAGAGCCATTCCATCATTAAGCTTAGCTGCATTGTGTTATAGAAAAACTGAAACTATTCAACTGACAGATGTTTTCTTACATATGACCTGTTTCTATGGGAATGTATTTACAAATTCCGTGTGGGTAGTATTCACAGTTATAACATGGAACAATTAGGCACAATGGCTCCTGCTTGAAGAAACACTTCACAAGAGAACCAACCAAATGATGGATCAAAGTCCTTTGTCTGTTGGTTCTCTTGAAACATGTTTCTTTGAACAGAGCCATTCCATCATTAAGCTTAGCTGCATTGTGTTATACAAAAACTGAAACTATTCAACTGACAGATTTTTTCTTACATATGACCTGTTTCTATGGGAATGTATTTACAAATTCCGTGTGGGTAGTATTCACAGTTATAACATGGAACAATTAGGAACAATGGCTCCTGCTTGAAGAAACACTTCACAAGAGAACCAACCAAATGATGGATCAAAGTCCTTTGTCTGTTGGTTCTCTTGAAACATGTTTCTTTGAACAGAGCCATTCCATCATTAAGCTTAGCTGCATTGTGTTATAGAAAAACTGAAACTATTCAACTGACAGATTTTTTCTTACATATGACCTGTTTCTATGGGAATGTATTTACAAATTCCGTGTGGGTAGTATTCACAGTTATAACATGGAACAATTAGGCACAATGGCTCCTGCTTGAAGAAACACTTCACAAGAGAACCAACCAAATGATGGATCAAAGTCCTTTGTCTGTTGGTTCTCTTGAAACATGTTTCTTTGAACAGAGCCATTCCATCATTAAGCTTAGCTGCATTGTGTTATAGAAAAACTGAAACTATTCAACTGACAGATTTTTTCTTACATATGACCTGTTTCTATGGGAATGTATTTACAAATTCCGTGTGGGTAGTATTCACAGTTATAACATGGAACAATTAGGCACAATGGCTCCTGCTTGAAGAAACACTTCACAAGAGAACCAACCAAATGATGGATCAAAGTCCTTTGTCTGTTGGTTCTCTTGAAACATGTTTCTTTGAACAGAACCATTCCATCATTAAGCTTAGCTGCATTGTGTTATAGAAAAACTGAAACTATTCAACTGACAGATTTTTCTTACATATGACCTGTTTCTATGGGAATGTATTTACAAATTCCGTGTGGGTAGTATTCACAGTTATAACATGGAACAATTAGGCACAATGGCTCCTGCTTGAAGAAACACTTCACAAGAGAACCAACCAAATGATGGATCAAAGTCCTTTGTCTGTTGGTTCTCTTGAAACATGTTTCTTTGAACAGAGCCATTCCATCATTAAGCTTAGCTGCATTGTGTTATAGAAAAACTGAAACTATTCAACTGACAGATTTTTCTTACATATGACCTGTTTCTATGGGAATGTATTTACAAATTCCGTGTGGGTAGTATTCACAGTTATAACATGGAACAATTAGGCACAATGGCTCCTGCTTGAAGAAACACTTCACAAGAGAACCAACCAAATGATGGATCAAAGTCCTTTGTCTGTTGGTTCTCTTGAAACATGTTTCTTTGAACAGAGCCATTCCATCATTAAGCTTAGCTGCATTGTGTTATAGAAAAACGGAAACTATTCAACTGACAGATTTTTCTTACATATGACCTGTTTCTATGGGAATGTATTTACAAATTCCGTGTGGCTAGTATTCACAGTTATAACATGGAACAATTAGGCACAATGGCTCCTGCTTGAAGAAACACTTCACAAGAGAACCAACCAAATGATGGATCAAAGTCCTTTGTCTGTTGGTTCTCTTGAAACATGTTTCTTTGAACAGAGCCATTCCATCATTAAGCTTAGCTGCATTGTGTTATAGAAAAACTGAAACTATTCAACTGACAGATTTTTTCTTAAATATGACCTGTTTCTATGGGAATGTATTTACAAATTCCGTGTGGGTAGTATTCACAGTTATAACATGGAACAATTAGGCACAATGGCTCCTGCTTGAAGAAACACTTCACAAGAGAACCAACCAAATGATGGATCAAAGTCCTTTGTCTGTTGGTTCTCTTGAAACATGTTTCTTTGAACAGAGCCATTCCATCATTAAGCTTAGCTGCATTGTGTTATAGAAAAACTGAAACTATTCAACTGACAGATTTTTTCTTACATATGACCTGTTTCTATGGGAATGTATTTACAAATTTCGTGTGGGTAGTATTCACAGTTATAACATGGAACAATTAGGCACAATGGCTCCTGCTTGAAGAAACACTTCACAAGAGAACCAACCAAATGATGGATCAAAGTCCTTTGTCTGTTGGTTCTCTTGAAACATGTTTCTTTGAACAGAGCCATTCCATCATTAAGCTTAGCTGCATTGTGTTATAGAAAAACTGAAACTATTCAACTGACAGATTTTTTCTTACATATGACCTGTTTCTATGGGAATGTATTTACAAATTCCGTGTGGGTAGTATTCACAGTTATAACATGGAACAATTAGGCACAATGGCTCCTGCTTGAAGAAACACTTCACAAGAGAACCAACCAAATGATGGATCAAAGTCCTTTGTCTGTTGGTTCTCTTGAAACATGTTTCTTTGAACAGAGCCATTCCATCATTAAGCTTAGCTGCATTGTGTTATAGAAAAACTGAAACTATTCAACTGACAGATTTTTTCTTACATATGACCTGTTTCTATGGGAATGTATTTACAAATTCCGTGTGGGTAGTATTCACAGTTATAACATGGAACAATTAGGCACAATGGCTCCTGCTTGAAGAAACACTTCACAAGAGAACCAACCAAATGATGGATCAAAGTCCTTTGTCTGTTGGTTCTCTTGAAACATGTTTCTTTGAACAGAGCCATTCCATCATTAAGCTTAGCTGCATTGTGTTATAGAAAAACTGAAACTATTCAACTGACAGATTTTTTCTTACATATGACCTGTTTCTATGGGAATGTATTTACAAATTCCGTGTGGGTAGTATTCACAGTTATAACATGGAACAATTAGGCACAATGGCTCCTGCTTGAAGAAACACTTCACAAGAGAACAAACCAAATGATGGATCAAAGTCCTTTGTCTGTTGGTTCTCTTGAAACATGTTTCTTTGAACAGAGCCATTCCATCATTAAGCTTAGCTGCATTGTGTTATAGAAAAACTGAAACTATTCAACTGACAGATGTTTTCTTACATATGACCTGTTTCTATGGGAATGTATTTACAAATTCCGTGTGGGTAGTATTCACAGTTATAACATGGAACAATTAGGCACAATGGCTCCTGCTTGAAGAAACACTTCACAAGAGAACCAACCAAATGATGGATCAAAGTCCTTTGTCTGTTGGTTCTCTTGAAACATGTTTCTTTGAACAGAGCCATTCCATCATTAAGCTTAGCTGCATTGTGTTATAGAAAAACTGAAACTATTCAACTGACAGATTTTTTCTTACATATGACCTGTTTCTATGGGAATGTATTTACAAATTCCGTGTGGGTAGTATTCACAGTTATAACATGGAACAATTAGGCACAATGGCTCCTGCTTGAAGAAACACTTCACAAGAGAACCAACCAAATGATGGATCAAAGTCCTTTGTCTGTTGGTTCTCTTGAAACATGTTTCTTTGAACAGAGCCATTCCATCATTAAGCTTAGCTGCATTGTGTTATAGAAAAACTGAAACTATTCAACTGACAGATTTTTTCTTACATATGACCTGTTTCTATGGGAATGTATTTACAAATTCCGTGTGGCTAGTATTCACAGTTATAACATGGAACAATTAGGCACCATGGCTCCTGCTTGAAGAAACACTTCACAAGAGAACCAACCAAATGATGGATCAAAGTCCTTTGTCCGTTGGTTCTCTTGAAACATGTTTCTTTGAACAGAGCCATTTCATCATTAAGCTTAGCTGCATTGTGTTATAGAAAAACTGAAACTATTCAACTGACAGATTTTTTCTTACATATGACCTGTTTCTATGGGAATGTATTTACAAATTCCGTGTGGGTAGTATTCACAGTTATAACATGGAACAATTAGGCACAATGGCTCCTGCTTGAAGAAACACTTCACAAGAGAACCAACCAAATGATGGATCAAAGTCCTTTGTCTGTTGGTTCTCTTGAAACATGTTTCTTTGAACAGAACCATTCCATCATTAAGCTTAGCTGCATTGTGTTATAGAAAAACTGAAACTATTCAACTGACAGATTTTTTCTTACATATGACCTGTTTCTATGGGAATGTATTTACAAATTTCGTGTGGGTAGTATTCACAGTTATAACATGGAACAATTAGGCACAATGGCTCCTGCTTGAAGAAACACTTCACAAGAGAACCAACCAAATGATGGATCAAAGTCCTTTGTCTGTTGGTTCTCTTGAAACATGTTTCTTTGAACAGAGCCATTCCATCATTAAGCTTAGCTGCATTGTGTTATAGAAAAACTGAAACTATTCAACTGACAGATTTTTTCTTACATATGACCTGTTTCTATGGGAATGTATTTACAAATTCCGTGTGGGTAGTATTCACAGTTATAACATGGAACAATTAGGCACAATGGCTCCTGCTTGAAGAAACACTTCACAAGAGAACCAACCAAATGATGGATCAAAGTCCTTTGTCTGTTGGTTCTCTTGAAACATGTTTCTTTGAACAGAGCCATTCCATCATTAAGCTTAGCTGCATTGTGTTATAGAAAAACTGAAACTATTCAACTGACAGATTTTTTCTTACATATGACCTGTTTCTATGGGAATATATTTACAAATTCCGTGTGGCTAGTATTCACAGTTATAACATGGAACAATTAGGCACAATGGCTCCTGCTTGAAGAAACACTTCACAAGAGAACCAACCAAATGATGGATCAAAGTCCTTTGTCTGTTGGTTCTCTTGAAACATGTTTCTTTGAACAGAGCCATTCCATCATTAAGCTTAGCTGCACTGTGTTATAGAAAAACTGAAACTATTCAACTGACAGATTTTTTCTTAAATATGACCTGTTTCTATGGGAATGTATTTACAAATTCCGTGTGGGTAGTATTCACAGTTATAACATGGAACAATTAGGCACAATGGCTCCTGCTTGAAGAAACACTTCACAAGAGAACCAACCAAATGATGGATCAAAGTCCTTTGTCTGTTGGTTCTCTTGAAACATGTTTCTTTGAACAGAGCCATTCCATCATTAAGCTTAGCTGCATTGTGTTATAGAAAAACTGAAACTATTCAACTGACAGATTTTTTCTTACATATGACCTGTTTCTATGGGAATGTATTTACAAATTTCGTGTGGGTAGTATTCACAGTTATAACATGGAACAATTAGGCACAATGGCTCCTGCTTGAAGAAACACTTCACAAGAGAACCAACCAAATGATGGATCAAAGTCCTTTGTCTGTTGGTTCTCTTGAAACATGTTTCTTTGAACAGAGCCATTCCATCATTAAGCTTAGCTGCATTGTGTTATAGAAAAACTGAAACTATTCAACTGACAGATTTTTTCTTACATATGACCTGTTTCTATGGGAATGTATTTACAAATTCCGTGTGGGTAGTATTCACAGTTATAACATGGAACAATTAGGCACAATGGCTCCTGCTTGAAGAAACACTTCACAAGAGAACCAACCAAATGATGGATCAAAGTCCTTTGTCTGTTGGTTCTCTTGAAACATGTTTCTTTGAACAGAGCCATTCCATCATTAAGCTTAGCTGCATTGTGTTATACAAAAACTGAAACTATTCAACTGACAGATTTTTTCTTACATATGACCTGTTTCTATGGGAATGTATTTACAAATTCCGTGTGGGTAGTATTCACAGTTATAACATGGAACAATTAGGCACAATGGCTCCTGCTTGAAGAAACACTTCACAAGAGAACAAACCAAATGATGGATCAAAGTCCTTTGTCTGTTGGTTCTCTTGAAACATGTTTCTTTGAACAGAGCCATTCCATCATTAAGCTTAGCTGCACTGTGTTATACAAAAACTGAAACTATTCAACTGACAGATTTTTTCTTACATATGACCTGTTTCTATGGGAATGTATTTACAAATTCCGTGTGGGTAGTATTCACAGTTATAACATGGAACAATTAGGCACAATGGCTCCTGCTTGAAGAAACACTTCACAAGAGAACCAACCAAATGATGGATCAAAGTCCTTTGTCTGTTGGTTCTCTTGAAACATGTTTCTTTGAACAGAGCCATTCCATCATTAAGCTTAGCTGCATTGTGTTATAGAAAAACTGAAACTATTCAACTGACAGATTTTTTCTTACATATGACCTGTTTCTATGGGAATATATTTACAAATTCCGTGTGGGTAGTATTCACAGTTATAACATGGAACAATTAGGCACAATGGCTCCTGCTTGAAGAAACACTTCACAAGAGAACCAACCAAATGATGGATCAAAGTCCTTTGTCTGTTGGTTCTCTTGAAACATGTTTCTTTGAACAGAGCCATTCCATCATTAAGCTTAGCTGCATTGTGTTATACAAAAACTGAAACTATTCAACTGACAGATTTTTTCTTACATATGACCTGTTTCTATGGGAATATATTTACAAATTCCGTGTGGCTAGTATTCACAGTTATAACATGGAACAATTAGGCACAATGGCTCCTGCTTGAAGAAACACTTCACAAGAGAACCAACCAAATGATGGATCAAAGTCCTTTGTCTGTTGGTTCTCTTGAAACATGTTTCTTTGAACAGAGCCATTCCATCATTAAGCTTAGCTGCATTGTGTTATAGAAAAACTGAAACTATTCAACTGACAGATTTTTTCTTAAATATGACCTGTTTCTATGGGAATGTATTTACAAATTCCGTGTGGGTAGTATTCACAGTTATAACATGGAACAATTAGGCACAATGGCTCCTGCTTGAAGAAACACTTCACAAGAGAACCAACCAAATGATGGATCAAAGTCCTTTGTCTGTTGGTTCTCTTGAAACATGTTTCTTTGAACAGAGCCATTCCATCATTAAGCTTAGCTGCATTGTGTTATAGAAAAACTGAAACTATTCAACTGACAGATTTTTTCTTACATATGACCTTTTTCTATGGGAATGTATTTACAAATTCCGTGTGGCTAGTATTCACAGTTATAACATGGAACAATTAGGCACAATGGCTCCTGCTTGAAGAAACACTTCACAAGAGAACCAACCAAATGATGGATCAAAGTCCTTTGTCTGTTGGTTCTCTTGAAACATGTTTCTTTGAACAGAGCCATTCCATCATTAAGCTTAGCTGCATCGTGTTATAGAAAAACTGAAACTATTCAACTGACAGATTTTTTCTTACATATGACCTGTTTCTATGGGAATGTATTTACAAATTCCGTGTGGCTAGTATTCACAGTAATAACATGGAACAATTAGGCACAATGGCTCCTGCTTGAAGAAACACTTCACAAGAGAACCAACCAAATGATGGATCAAAGTCCTTTATCTGTTGGTTCTCTTGAAACATGTTTCTTTGAACAGAACCATTCCATCATTAAGCTTAGCTGCATTGTGTTATACAAAAACTGAAACTATTCAACTGACAGATTTTTTCTTACATATGACCTGTTTCTATGGGAATATATTTACAAATTTCGTGTGGGTAGTATTCACAGTTATAACATGGAACAATTAGGCACCATGGCTCCTGCTTGAAGAAACACTTCACAAGAGAACCAACCAAATGATGGATCAAAGTCCTTTGTCTGTTGGTTCTCTTGAAACATGTTTCTTTGAACAGAGCCATTCCATCATTAAGCTTAGCTGCATTGTGTTATACAAAAACTGAAACTATTCAACTGACAGATTTTTTCTTACATATGACCTGTTTCTATGGGAATATATTTACAAATTCCGTGTGGCTAGTATTCACAGTAATAACATGGAACAATTAGGCACAATGGCTCCTGCTTGAAGAAACACTTCACAAGAGAACCAACCAAATGATGGATCAAAGTCCTTTGTCTGTTGGTTCTCTTGAAACATGTTTCTTTGAACAGAGCCATTCCATCATTAAGCTTAGCTGCATTGTGTTATACAAAAACTGAAACTATTCAACTGACAGATTTTTTCTTATATATGACCTGTTTCTATGGGAATGTATTTACAAATTCCGTGTGGGTAGTATTCACAGTTATAACATGGAACAATTAGGCACAATGGCTCCTGCTTGAAGAAACACTTCACAAGAGAACAAACCAAATGATGGATCAAAGTCCTTTGTCTGTTGGTTCTCTTGAAACATGTTTCTTTGAATAGAGCCATTCCATCATTAAGCTTAACTGCATTGTGTTATAGAAAAACTGAAACTATTCAACTGACAGATTTTTTCTTACATATGACCTGTTTTTATGGGAATGTATTTACAAATTCCGTATTCACAAAAGTTCGCGGAACTTTGGTACAGAAAATAATGTGCACAGTTTGTTGTTATTAATGAAAAGCAGGTAATTTTATAAAGACAAATTACGTAAAGAATTTACAAGTGTGTGCTTTGTTGAGAAAAATGAATGGAATTTAATGAAATGTAACAATTCTTTGCAACATGCCACTCTGGAAAACTTTAAAAACCACCTGGAGAACCTGGAAAAGTCAAGGAATTTTTTTATTACTTTTGAGTGGGAACCCTGTTTTTCAAATTACGCATAGATTTTCCGCTAGGGGGCGTAAAAGTAAATTACATTTTTCCTTATAACTTTTCTTCTAGAACTCAGATTTGGAAATTTTTTCTTCAGCGGTTACACCTACTGATGGAAAATCTTTTGCATATAATTTCAAATTTTTGTTAAAGAATACTTTGTCCACCAGGGGGCATAAGTGTTAATTTCTATTTCTAATGTTTTTGTAGCAAAATCTAGGCTCCTGAAAATTCGACTAATTTTTTTTTTTTTTCTTGACCGATACCGCTCATATGGAAAAACCTTTTGAGAATACTTTCTTCCTAAAATAATGCATGGTTTTCCCACCAGGAGACGTAAAGTCACATCTTATTTTTGTCGATATCTCTGTTTCTAAGAGTTCGTAAGCTCACGATTCCGTTTACAGCAATATCTGAGGGATTGAAAACCCGATTGAAAATCTTCTTTCTTTCGTCAGATCTATTGTTTTCCATACCGGTTCCATTGACTTTGAATAGCTTTGATAAATTTAATTTGCGTCAGAACGGATTCAAAAGACGTGCTTATTACACTCGAAAATTCGGTGTCATCTTTCTTGTTTTTTTGTTTTTTTTACTTGCTACAACATTAGCTCGATTATCCTCTTGTGTTGCTTTCTTCTCAGCGAGTAACGTGACCATATTTGTCTTTTGTTGATTCTGCAGCTGCACTGCAATCTTTGCTTAAATTTCCTTTCTGCTGATATCCTTCCCTTCCCATTTCTTCATCACTTTTCTTATTATTATTTTTTTCCTTTTATTCCCTCAGATCACAATAATTTAGCCATCATGCTGAAAGAGCTATTGCCCTGAAGACCATGAATGCATGATATCAAAACTTTCACTACTTTATACACTATCTACCAACAAGTAATTGGACACCCCTGCAATCGACGATATCTGCGGTCCTGATACACGTCACGGCCTCCGCCGTTAAATATCGTGTGGTTAACAACAACGCAACCAGTCGCATGCAAGATGCCACGCAGTTCGGAGCTCTCTGATTTCGAGAAAGGTGTAATCATCCGGTATCATACAAATGGCCGATGACATATCCAGCGAGTACCCAAAATCGACAGTGGCCTACGTGATTGGCAAAAGGAAGATGAGAGGTGACTGTCGGAATGTACCCCAACCCGGCGGACCTACAAAACTGGGAGTTAGAGACCGACGGGTGCTGGCCAGAGAAATTCGGAAGAACCGCACCAAATCGATGGGCCACATCCGCGAGGAGTTTCAACAGGCATCCGGGAGTGTTCTTTCGATGAATATCATCCGTAAGGAAGCCCATCTGCTCGGTTATCATGGACCCACAAGCCTTGGATCACCAAGTCCAATAGTGCTGCTCGGCTAACGTGGTGCAAAGAACGTAGACAGTGGAAACAGGTTCTCTGGAGCGACGAATCAAGGTTCACCCTCTACCGTTCGGATGGCAGGGTCTGGGTTTGGCATCTTCCTGGAGAACACCTCCTTCCGGAATGTATTGTGCCAACTGTGAAGTTCGGCGGCGGTGGAATTATGCTATGGGGGTGTTTCTCCTGGTATGGCACGGGACCCTTGGTCGCAATTCCTGGTAGACTCAACGCCGAGACCTACTGCACCATTTTAGATGACCATGCGCTTCCTACGTTGTGGCAGTCTTACGGGGTGGACCCATGGTACTTTCAGGATGACAATGCCACCTGTCATGTTGCGAGGTCCACCATGGCTTGGTATGGCAACAGTGGGGTTAATCGAATGGACTGGCCCCGGACCTTAACCCTATCGAGCACCTCTGGGATGAGTTGGAGCGTGGACTTAAGGGTCCGAAATCGGTGAAGGAACTGACCTGTCTTCTCCAAGCCGAGTGGAAGAAAATACCGCTAGCCGTCGTACAACGCCTGGTTGAGAGTATGCGCAGCTGTAATCGCCGCTCGTGGGGGCTCCACCAACTATTGAAGATCAATAAACTTCGTTTTCCTTTGCTATCACAGGTGTCCAATTACTTGTGGGTAGATGGTGTATTAAATAAATGGTGTAACTTACAGAATATGAATACTTTCGAACACCACGATTGATTCTAACAAATTTTCAAACTTCGTCACTTCCGCTTTTGGAAAATTTCTCCTCCCTTATCAAGGTTAAGTGCAAGCCTTTATAGGAGAAAGTAACATTTAAAAGCAACACTGGATAGGGAGAACATCGCGGGAAGAAAAAAAAAATGCTATTACGGGGAGAAATCTTCACTTCGAAAAACGTCAGTTTACCGAAACTTTTTCCTCCATTTTTAAGCTGAAATGCAATGTTTTGGAAATAAAACCATATGCAAGTAAAAAAAAAAAAAAAATGCCGTTCACTTGTGCATTGATCTCGAAAATACCCAAAAATGACAACAGAAATGGAGGAATTCTTAGAATCCACCGAAGAAAATAGTGTCTGAGGGGGAAATCTTCGTGCCGTCCTAAACTTCCGTTTTTGGAAATCGTTCACCACAATTCCATGGTGAAATACAAACATTTAAAATGATATTTAACAATACTAAACACAGGCCCGCGTGGCCGCCCCGGCGGCGCAGTGGTCTAAGCGCTGGCCTCTGATCATTCGTCCGCAAGTGGAATTGTCCGGGTTCGAATCCCGGTCAGGCATGGATGTTGTGTTTTTCTTACGGCACTGGCTCTCTCCCTTCCCTGGAACCAGTGACCCTAAATTAGGGACGGGCGACTGCTTATAGCCCATTGAGTTGCTCACGGTGGTCGTTAAACCTCCAATCAATCAATGGATGTTGTGTTTGTCTTACGGCACTGGCTCTCTCCCTTCCCTGGAACCAGTGACCCTAAATTAATGACGGGCGACTGCTTATAGCCCATTGAGTTGCATACGGTGGTCGTTAAACCTCCAATCAATCAATGGATGTTGTGTTTGTCTTACGGCAGTGGCTCTCTCCCTTCCCTGGAACCAGTGACCCTAAATTAGGGACGGGCGACTGCTTATAGCCCATTGAGTTGCTCACGGTGGTCGTTAAACCTCCAATCAATCAATGGATGTTGTGTTTGTCTTACGGCACTGGCTCTCTCCCTTCCCTGGAACCAGTGACCCTAAATTAGGGACGGGCGACTGCTTATAGCCCATTGAGTTGCTCACGGTGGTCGTTAAACCTCCAATCAATCAATGGATGTTGTGTTTGTCTTACGGCACTGGCTCTCTCCCTTCCCTGGAACCAGTGACCCTAAATTACGGACGGGCGACTGCTTATAGCCCATTGAGTTTCTCACGGTGGTCGTTAAACCTCCAATCAATCAATGGATGTTGTGTTTGTCTTACGGCACTGGCTCTCTCCCTTCCCTGGAATAAGTGACCCTAAATTAGGGACGGGCGACTGCTTATAGCCCATTGAGTTGCTCACGGTGGTCGTTAAACCTCCAATCAATCAATGGATGTTGTGTTTGTCTTACGGCACTGGCTCTCTCCCTTCCCTGGAATAAGTGACCCTAAATTAGGGACGGGCGACTGCTTATAGCCCATTGAGTTGCTCACGGTGGTCGTTAAACCTCCAATCAATCAATGGATGTTGTGTTTGTCTTACGGCACTGGCTCTCTCCCTTCCCTGGAATAAGTGACCCTAAATTAGGGACGGGCGACTGCTTATAGCCCATTGAGTTGCTCACGGTGGTCGTTAAACCTCCAATCAATCAATGGATGTTGTGTTTGTCTTACGGCACTGGCTCTCTCCCTTCCCTTGAATAAGTGACCCTAAATTAGGGACGGACGACTGCTTATAGCCCATTGAGTTGCTCACGGTGGTCGTTAAACCTCCAATCAATCAATGGATGTTGTGTTTGTCTTACGGCACTGGCTCTCTCCCTTCCCTGGAATAAGTGACCCTAAATTAGGGACGGGCGACTGCTTATAGCCCATTGAGTTGCTCACGGTGGTCGTTAAACCTCCAATCAATCAATGGATGTTGTGTTTGTCTTACGGCACTGGCTCTCTCCCTTCCCTGGAATAAGTGACCCTAAATTAGGGACGGGCGACTGCTTATAGCCCATTGAGTTGCTCACGGTGGTCGTTAAACCTCCAATCAATCAATGGATGTTGTGTTTGTCTTACGGCACTGGCTCTCTCCCTTCCCTGGAATAAGTGACCCTAAATTAGGGACGGGCGACTGCTTATAGCCCATTGAGTTGCTCACGGTGGTCGTTAAACCTCCAATCAATCAATGGATGTTGTGTTTGTCTTACGGCACTGGCTCTCTCCCTTCCCTGGAACCAGTGACCCTAAATTAATGACGGGCGACTGCTTATAGCCCATTGAGTTGCTCACGGTGGTCGTTAAACCTCCAATCAATCAATGGATGTTGTGTTTGTCTTACGGCACTGGCTCTCTCCCTTCACTGGAACCAGTGACCCTAAATTAGGGACGGGCGACTGCTTATAGCCCATTGAGTTGCTCACGGTGGTCGTTAAACCTCCAATCAATCAATGGATGTTGTGTTTGTCTTACGGCACTGGTTCTCTCCCTTCCCTGGAACCAGTGACCCTAAATTAGGGACGGGCGACTGCTTATAGCCCATTGAGTTGCTCACGGTGGTCGTTAAACCTCCAATCAATCAATGGATGTTGTGTTTGTCTTACGGCACTGGCTCTCTCCCTTCCCTGGAACCAGTGACCCTAAATTAGGGACGGGCGACTGCTTATAGCCCATTGAGTTGCTGACGGTGGGCGTTAAACCTCCAATCAAAAAATATATATATATAGCGGTGGTGGAAATCCATAGAACCAATGTACTTTGTTCGACGAAGTGTAGTAGACATTGACTAACTAAGTTTTCGTAAAAGATTGTGCATGATGTGATCGTCGTACACATGTAATCTCCATTATTTCTTTAATCTTGTCAATTTCAATAGAGGCTTGATAACCGAGTGCAAGCTCCTTATAACATGGATCTTATGACGGAGAGCTTGTAATTCATTGGGTGGGCTGAAGCAAAGGGGATGATAGTGGGATTTGATGACTGTTTTCTATAAACGGAGTAACTGAGGGATTGATCAACTGGGTTTCTTACTAGAAGGAAGTCTGAATATGGCAACTTGTTATTTTCTTCTGTAGTCCACATATAGTTAATTGTATCATATTCTTCTGTGTATTCTACAAATGCTGAAAGTTGTTCCGGAGAGTGTGGCCTAAACATCATCAACATACCTTATGAAAAACAGTGGTTTGAATGGGTGTTTATTCAAAACATCCTCTTCTAGCCTTTGCATAATAATTGCTGCAAGAATTGGGGAGAGTGGGTAGCCAATGGGGGCTCCTCCTCCTTGTCTATAAATGGTACCATTAAAACGGAAATAGGTGCGATTTTGGATGAAGCGTAAAGAATTCATTATAGCTTGGATCTCAGCAGAGGGAATATCTTGGGTGTGTACACTGGCGTGCAAAAATTAAGGGCGAGACGGTTTTTCAAATGTAACGTCGTGCAGAAGTGCTCCACATCGACTCAAATCATACCATAAGTTCCCCAAGATGTAAGAATATGGGACAAGTGAGCAAAACCGTCCAAACAAGGAATCCAAAGAATACAAAGGCACTTTATTGAAAAGGTAGCTTCGAGCACAACTGGACAGAAGACAGAAACGTCCATGTGACAGGCGGCTGCCAAGAAAAATCCAGTCTTTAGTAGGGGATATGATCACCCCTGACTGCGTTGCAGGATTTACAACGTCTGTCCATGCTGAGGACGAGGTTGTGAAAGAGCTGTTGAGGCATCGCGGCCCATTCCTCTTGTAGCGCCAATCGCAGCTGCGGAATCGATGCTGGCGGCTTACGACGTGCTGTCAAGCGTCTCCCGAGAAGGTCCTACACGTGTTCGATTGGATTTAGGTCCGGGCACCTATCTATGCGTTGAATATCTTCACTCTCCAACAGCTCTGCGACAGCCACTGTACGATGAGGTGTAGCGTTCTCGTCCATGCGGAGGAACTCAGGACCCACAGCACCTCTAAACAGACGCACGTGAGGCAGGAGAACCTCGGTACAATAGCGGACACCAGTGACTGAACCTCCTTGGAAGATGTGGAGGTCAGTACGGCTACCAAGCATGATACCGCCCCAAACGAGAACTCCGCCACCTTTAAAATGGTCCTTTTTGATGATGTTGGAGGTCTGATTGCGTGTTCCCTGCTCTTTCCAGATGTGTATACGTCCAGAATCGCTCGTCAGACTAAATCGGCTCTCATCCGTAAAGAGAACTCGATACCATTGTTGATGTGTCCAGTTCTTGTGTTCCTGGCACCACAGAAACCGCCGTCTCCGATGAGCAAGCGTTAATGGCACACACCGTACTGGTCGTCGTGCAAATGGACCACCTTCCTCCTGGCCACGGTAAAACGCGATAACGGACGTATAGTTGTTTGTTGCATGTGCCTTGCGATTTCTCCCGCTGTCTGCCGTCTGTCTCTTCTCGCCTGTAGGACAATATACCAGTCGTCCGCCGCCGGGGTTGCTCTTGGACGACCACTGCTAAACTCTCGGACAGCTGTTCCTGTCGTTTGAAATGCTCTCCACGCTCGTGAAACGATACTGTGAGCAATCTAGAACTCCTGGACCACACTTCGACCTTCTTTAAACTTCCCAATGACGCGACCTCGGGTAAAGTCATCCAGATGTGGTCTACTGGATTGCCTGTTGGCCATATCACACGGTGGCAGCAACTCGACGTCGTTCAAACCGATGTACACCGTGCAATAGATTTCACCGAATTGCTGAGCGTACACCGCCCGTGTGCTTTATACCCTTCCAGCACCCCCCCCCCCCATGTAATGCTTCATACATGCGTACATCCTACCGTACCGGACTTAGTCTATCTCCTGAGTGGTCTTTCGGTCCGTTCTGCCTGCTCGTTCCGCTGTTATGCTAATTTCTTCTCTTCGTCCTTAATTTTTGCACACAAGTGTAGTTTAGATTCAATGATGGTATGTACGAGGTCTATAGGTACCCTAGGGTACAGTGGAATGGCATCAATATAGGTTAAAAGTTCCAATCCTATGAAATCCCTTGCTTGAAAAGTTCCAATCCTATGAATGGCTTTGTTGAACTGGTAACTGAATAACTTAAGGCTGCGACAAGGAAGGAGCTCATGATATATTGCTATCGTTTTTTCCAGTGGATGGGTAGGGCTTGCATGGCTGGAGACTAAAGGTCGAGCTGGCATGCCTTCTTTGTGTGTCTTGATCTTAGCAAAATGTTCTGGTATACGGCAGCAACAAGATGGGTGGATGTTATTCATAATGGAAGACAGTAAATATCCATGGTTCTTCAGACTTGTGCATGAAGAAAACTTCAAAACCAGTCTATTGGGTTGTCGGAAAAGTCATGACGTAATTCAGCCATGTTTTGCAAAGGTCATTTATTGATAGAAAGAGCAAAGATCAATCAATGATATAATGCCCGTTTTGTTCGATAACTTTTTGCCATCTTTCAGTGAGATGCCTCGTTCATAGAAGGACCTGTCTTTCGTGGCGAAAAACTGTACAAGTTGCTGATTTACAGCCTCATCTGAATAGAACGTTATACCACGGAAGGGCTGTTGAAGAGAGCGAAACAAGTGGAAGTCTGACGGCGCAAGGTCAGGCGAGTATTCTGGGTGTGGCAACACATCCCACCCAAGCTCCAATAATTTTTGGTGGGTGATCAAACTTGTGTGTGGTGGTCTCGCGTTGTCGTGATGGAACACAACACCTTTACGATGAACGAGCTCTATGATGGATTCGTTCAAACTGTCCAATTGCCGACAGTACACATTCGAATTGATTGTTTGGTTCCGTGGTAGGAGCTCGAAAAAGACGATATCTTTAAAATCCCACCACACTGAGACCAGAACCTTCTGCTGATGAATGTCTGCTTTGGAGGTCGTTTGAGGCGAAGCAGCACGTCGGGACCAAGACCGTTTGCGCAGCACATTGTTGTACACAATCCACTTTTCGTCACCAGCTATCAGTGGCTTCAAAAAAGGATCGTTTTCCTCACGTTTAACGAGCATATCGCAGACGTTTATACGCGCCGTCAATTGAACTTTTTGAGTTCATGAGGAACCCACACATCGAGCTTGCTTACGTATCTCAGCTTCTTCAGGTGGTCGTGAACGCTTGAATGATGGATGTGCAATGTGTCTGCAATCTCTCGTGTCGTGTATCGTGGGTTTGGCTCGATCAATACCTTGATTTGGTCGTCATCAACCTCGGTGGGCCTCCCGGACCGAGGAGCATCGTTCAGGTCAAAATCGCACTGAATTTTTCGAACCACCGCTGGTACTGACGTTCTTGTAGAGCATTATCATTGTACACTTTACGCAACTTTTCACAAGCTTGACGCGCGTTCTTCCCTTTACGGAAGTTAAGCAGCAAAATATGGCGAAAATGCACATTTTGGTCTTTCATCTTCAACTTGATGTCAAATCTCCGCAAATCAACCAAATCGCTCGCTATTCCTTTTAGACTCCAGCTAGAACTGACACCTGTCGAATGCCATAGCGATAACAGAGCGATAAACAGAGCTGCGCATGCCCCTAGTACTTCCAAAACCGCCATCGGGTGCCAAAATACGTCATTACTTTTCGGACAACCCAATATTACTGATAAAAGTTGAAATTCTCATAAAACAAAGCAAGGGCAGATCCAGAATGTAAGAATTGGGAGGGGGAAACTGTGCTTAGGAAAAAGAGATAGTAAGAAATAAAAAAAAAAAAAGGTTTCAACCTTTATGCCCCTAGTGGGAAATATTCGCATTATTTAAAGAAGATAAGCTCCACATCTCTATTGCAGCAAATGGCATACAGTTAAGAAGAAATTTCTCAATAGGGCTTTTGGTAGTGGCAATACAAAGTGAAGTACAAATACACCACCTAGCAACAGAACTGTGAACTACAAAATTCCTAAAGTGTTCTACAAGATAAGTGGCATCTGGTGTCAAAAGAATTTTGAAATCGCACATGTGGAGACAGAAACATTAAAAATTGGAGACTCCCAGTAGTTTATGTCTTGGTGATATCCGTGTGTGCAGATTGCTGTATGCTGATGACACTGTCCTGTTGGCAGAGAGCAAAAGTGAGTTGCAGAGTATGTTGTCTCGGATGTACGAAGTCTGCATGAAATTCAAACTGAGTATAAATAAGGGAAAAACCAAAGTTATGGTGTTTGAGAGGGGAATGGGTAGCACTGAATGTAATGTAAGTCTAAATGGCACTGTGATTGACCAGGTGAGTGAGTTTGTGTATTTAGGAAGCATGTTTGACAGAGAGAACTAGTTGGATGGTGAAATCAGTAGGCGAGTGAATTCTTCTTTGAAAGTCATAGCTGCTCTGGGAGGTTTTCACAGGAATGATGGGTTCTCTAGAGAGTCCCGCATGGCTGTGTATGAAACAGTAATTGTTCCTACTCTGATGTATGGCAGTGAAACCTGGGTACTGCAGAAGAAACATAGGAGTCGTTTGTGTGCTGGAGAAATGCGTTACTTACGTGGGGTTTGTGGCAAGACACGATCTGATTGTGTGAGGAATGAAGATGTATTGCAGTTGTGTGATGTGAAGCAAAATGTTGTTAGCAAGGTGGAGACCAATATGCTTCGGTGGTTTGGCCATGTTGAAAGAATGAGTGATGAAATGCTTACTAAGAAAATATTTTTAGCTCAAGTGGCAGGAAGGAAAGGCAGAGGAAGACATGGGTGGATCAGATTCAGGAGTGTCTGCATGAGAAAAAGATTATGAGTATGAAGTATAAAAGATCTTGTGTACAGCTTGTAATGGATATCAGTAAAGCATGAGTTGTATGTCAAGATCGCTGTAAATGGAGAAGTTTGATACGACAGCAATAAGTAAAAATATCTGGTAGTTTGTATTTCTTTTTGGAGCTAACCTGTGAATCTCAGATAACAGCTTAGTGATATGTATGTATGATGTATGTTTGACAGAGAGAACCAGTTGGATGGTGAAATCAGTAGGCGAGTGAATACTTCTTTGAAAGTCATAGCTGCTCTGGGAGGTTTTCACAGGAATGATGGGTTCTGTAGAGAGTCCCCCGCATGGCTGTGCATGAAAGTGTAATTGTTCCTATTTTTTTATTTTTTTTTATTGGTGGTTTAACGACCACCGTGAGCAACTATAAGCAGTCGCCCGTCCCTAATTTAGGGTCACTGGTTCCAGGGAAGGGAGACAGCCAGTGCCGTAAGACAAACACAACATCCATGCCTCCCCGAGATTCGAACCCGGACCCCGTTCGGACGAATGATCAGAGGCCATCGCTTAGACCACTGCGCCACGGGGGCGGCTTTTCGTATTCTGATGTATGGCAGTGAAACCTGGGTACTGCAGGAGAAACATAGGAGTCGTTTGTGTGCCGGACGACAGTCGTTGTTTACTTCGTGCTCGTATTTTGTTCCGTTTGTGATAATTTCCGAGTCTACAGCTCCTAATTTTCCGTGTGCAGCGTGTGTGAAGGTGCCGTCCTACTTCTGATCCATTTACAAGGTCGGTAAGTGCCCTTTTTGTGTTGTATTCCTCATTTTCCTGCTTTTGGTCGAGTTGGCCAAAGCTCGTAATCTTATCGCCATTGCGGCCGCCCCGGTGGCGCAGTGGTCTAAGCGATGGCCTCTGAGCATTCGTCCGAAAGGGGGTCCGGGTTCGAATCCCGGTGAGGCATGGATGTTGTGTTTGTCTTACGGCACTGGCTCTCTCCCTTCCCTGGAACCAGTGACCCTAAATTAGGGTTGCGCCATTAAAAATCTACCAACCAACCACCCTAAATTAGGGACGGGCGACTGTTTATAGCTCATTGAGTTGCTCACGGTGGTCGTTAAACCTTCAATCAAAAAAATCGCCATTGCAAATGGCTGCTTCCGGGGATAGTGGAGCTTCTATTCTCACTTCCGGAAGTGACTCTTTATCCCTATCAGCTGCAATCCGCCAATGGAGGGCTTCCTTTGACAAGTCCCTCCTCTCCGCAGCGTGACAAAGTTGCCTTGCCCATGGAGTCATCTCCTTCCCATCTGACGAAGAGTGGTGAACCATTGCCTTCCCCAGTACCTTCTGACGACGCCACACTTCCACCAACCACTTCCGCATCATCACAACGCGCGCCACGTGTGTCTTATGCTGCCGTCACCTCAGATGCGTCAACTTCTTCTTCTCATCAACCCCCTTCTTCAACGTGCCCTTATTAGATGACGTATGGTACAGACCAGATTTTTTTTTTATTGGAGGTTTAACGACCACCGTGAGCAACTCAATGGGCTATAAGCAGTCGCCTGTCCCTAATTTAGGGTCACTGGTTCCAGGGAAGGGAGAGAGCCAGTGCCGTAAGACAAACACAACATCCATGCCTCACCGGGATTCGAACCCGGACCCCGTTCGGACGAATGATCAGAGATCATCGCTAAGACCACTGTGCCACCGGGGCGGCCCGAAGATCTTGCAGCACATGCTTTGTCTTAAAGGCTGCAGTCCTCAAGCTTCAAATCACTGAAACCAAAATCTCAATAGCCAAGGCCACTGCATTAATTTTTAATTTTTTTATTGTTTTTATTGCAGGTTTAATGACTACCGTGAGCTACTCAATGGGCTATAAGCAGTCGCCCGTCCCTACATCAGGGTCACTGGTTCCCGGGAAGGGAGAGAGCCAGTGCCGTAAGACAAACACAACATTCATTGATTGATTGGAGGTTTAACGACCACCGTGAGCAACTCAATGGGCTATAAGCAGTCGCCCGTCCCTAATTTAGGGTCACTGGGTCCAGGGAAGGGAGAGAGCCAGTGCCGTAAGACAAACACAACATCCATGCCTCACGGGATTCGAACCCGGACCCCTTCGGACGAATGATCAGAGGCCAACGCCTTAGACCACTGCGCCACCGGGGCGGCACAGACCAGATCTACGTGGATGTTCCGCCTACTTGCCTCAAGGTCAACTTTTTCTCGACAAAATCGGACTGGGTGTATTTTTCCGCAGCCTCCCCCATACCAAGCTGACGGCGTACAGCGCTGCTCTTCGACAAATTGTTCCAAAAGAGACTGTTACTCACGTGGGTAGAAGAATCAGCCAAGTCATAGCTTATCTTGCGACTCCTGCCGTCGCCCTTCGAGTTCTGACCGAAGGCATTTCCATCTGCGATCGACATCTCCTCGCGACCCTACTCACACAAGCACCTACTACAGTCAGTTTCGCCATTGTTCCTCAGGAAGTATCCGACGAACTATTCATCTCCGTCGCTCAGAATTACGGACGTGATGTCGGATCGGTCATCACGTACTCTTCCTTTCCGGGAGTCCCTGAGGACCGTTATCTCTTAGGATTTCGCCGTAACGTAAGTGTGATCTTTCCCTCGGAGGAAGCCATGTTACGTGTTCCATCGGTACTCAATGTACGCTGTGACACTCATATTAGGCGCATTGACATCACTGTGGGCACCCTTTGTTCGGTATGTAAGAGCACTGGTCACTCTAGTACGCTATAACTTCATCGTGCAGCTACTGCCTCCAAATCTTCTGTACAGCCTACTCAACGGTCAACTGGACCCCCGGCATCTGATGTCATCTGGCGCTTCTCACTAGCGGCAGTCGAGTTATTCCGAAAGTATACATACAGCCGTTGGTCAACGCGTGACCTCGTCGCAACCTTCCACTTCCAACTCAGTTTCTACACTCCAGACATGCCCACAGCAGGAGAATTCTTCGACCGGAGACCCGCTGAACTCTTCTCTACTTTCTACAATTACTCCATTGCACCCTTCAGAGCCCGATAATTGGGTCGCTGCGTCTGTCGGAGTACTGTGATAATCGACGTATCGTGTGTGGATTGGCCAGCACAAAACCCTGATCTTATCTGATGCATTCCCGGAGCTAGACCTTCCAGCCTTTGGTCCCGAGCAACAGAGGGTACGCTCGAAGCGTCGTCGGACTACTCGACGTCGCAATAAGAAGACACGCACATCTCCCACCTTTCAAGGAGGACGTGATCGCTCGGAAAGTCGTTCACTCCCATCTGAAGCTTCTAGCATCTCCATCTCCAACGACAGCACACTGGTCCCACTTACTCTAGAGGATGTGGAAGATTCCTCACTACCACAGACACCAATTTCTAGCGCGGAGTTATACTCCTATCTCATTGGTCCTCGTAGTAAAACCATGTCTCATGATTTTCTCCAAACCTATCTCACGGAGCTTGCAGCAACTATGACGCAAGTGGCGGTTGTTCGATCTTACCTACAAGCCTTACCATCCACATCTTTCGGCGAAAGCGGATGTCTCAAGAAAGTCTGCGATCGTCTCTCTCGGCTCTGACGAGCTCCTTGAACCGCCGTCGGACATTTCCGTTCAAGATAACGACACTGAATTGTAGGGGGGCTGGGTCCCCCTGGCGAACTCGCTTGCTCGTGAGGATCTCCATCACCTCACAGCAGACATTCTTCTGCTCCAAGAGACGAATTGTCTGTTAACAACGCCCTGTTTTGTTTTGTTTTTGATTGGAGGTTTAACGACCACCGTGAGCAACTCAATGGGCTATAAGCAGTCGCACGTCCCTAATTTAGGGTCACTGGTTCCAGGGAAGGGAGAGAGCCAGTGCCGTAAGACAAACACAACATCCATTGATTGATTGGAGGTTTAACGACCACCGTTAGCAACTCAATGGGCTATAAGCAGTCGCACGTCCCTAATTTAGGGTCACTGGTTCCAGGGAAGGGAGAGAGCCAGTGCCGTAAGACAAACACAACATCCATTGATTGATTGGAGGTTTAACGACCACCGTTAGCAACTCAATGGGCTATAAGCAGTCGCACGTCATTAATTTAGGGTCACTGGTTCCAGGGAAGGGAGAGAGCCAGTGCCGTAAGACAAACACAACATCCATTGATTGATTGGAGGTTTAACGACCACCGTGAGCAACTCAATGGGCTATAAGCAGTCGCACGTCCCTAATTTAGGGTCACTGGTTCCAGGGAAGGGAGAGAGCCAGTGCCGTAAGACAAACACAACACCCATGCCTCACCGGGATTCGAACCCGGACCCCTTCGGACGAATTTTTTTTTGATTGGAGGTTTAACGACCACCGTGAGCAACTCAATGGGCTATAAGCAGTCGCCCGTCCCTAATTTAGGGCCCCTGGTTCCAGGGAAGGGAGAGAGCCAGTGCCGTAAGACAAACACAACATCCATGCCCGACGGGATTCGAACCCGGACCCCATACGGACGAATGATCAGAGGCCGGCGCCTTAGACCACTGCGCCACCGGGGCGGCTAACAACGCCCTTCAATCGATGGCGTACGTGGAACTGTCAGTTTTTTTATTTTTGATTGGAGGTTTAACGACCACTGTGAGCAACTCAATGGGCTATAAGCAGTCGCCCGTCCCTAATTTAGGGTCACTGGTTCCAGGGAAGGGAGAGAGCCAGTGCCGTAAGACAAACACAACATCCATGCCTCACCGGGAATCGAACCCGGACCCCTTCCGGACGAATGATCAGAAGCCATCGCTTAGACCACTGCGCCACCGGGGCGGCAAACTGTCAGTTCCACCACGCTTTCCGACACTCTACAATCGGCGGTCTGGCCACAGGCATCCGCACTCAATTCCGTCAAGTTCTATCTTCAGTGTCGGTGCAGCATCTCTGCCGTGACTTGCTACAACGCCTCACCTTTGTTCTGGACGAGCGTCGTTATGTCGTTTTCAACATCTACGTCCCGTGCACACCTCAACATCACACCCTACTTTTCATGGCGCTCCGTTCAGCTCTTCAGTCAACGTTGCCGTCGGATCGTGTTGATCGGCGGCGATTTTAATTGCACGCTTGACCCTGATCTTGCTCCATTTCATAAGGAAACTCGCTTGCGTCTTGTGGAGCAATTACACTCCCTCATCACGGAGTTTGATCTTCGGGACGTCTTTCGTCAAATTTATCCTACAACGGTCTCCCATACGTGGAGGTCATCAGCTGCCACCTCGCCATCTTCCGCTAGACTTGACCGTTTCTACGCAACCGCTCCACTTCTGCCCGTGGTCACGGACTGTCAGCATCTACCCACCGCCTCTTCTAACCATTGTGGCCACCTTCACCTCTTCTTTCCGTCAACGCTCCGAGTTTCACTCCTGGACATTAGATACCTCTCTCCTGGAAGACCAGGCCTTGTGTTCTAACGTCCGGAATCTCCTTCACTCTTATCACCCTGGACTGTCCACTGCATCCTGTGCGCTAAGTTACTGGCTGGATGTCAAGTCACATCTGCTCCACTTTCTCAAGAGCCGCTCGTTCACGGTTGCCAATCTGCGTACCATGGAAGAACGCAATCTCCGAAAAGTTCTCGCCCAGTTTGGAGCCACTCACCCACTCTATCCAGCATATTTTGCAGACCTCCGTGCTCTTCGGGAACCTCGAGCCCGGCAGGCCATTTTACGACTTCGTCTCCAGCACTTGTCTCCCGAAGACTCCTCTTTTGAGTTCTTGTCTTCGTTAGAGGATCAGCGCCGTTCTTCTCATCGACTCCGGGTGCTGCGTCTGCCTGACGGTCATGTGACTTCGGACCCAGATGTGCTTTGCTCCCAAGTTCGTCAATACTTCTCCGACAAATACAGTGATACCCCTCCACCTTCTGCGTCTAATGCTTTTCTTTCTTCTCTCCCTCAAGTCCCCTCTCACCTTCTCTTCTACAGCCTATCTCTCCATCTGAACTCAGGACTGCACTTTCCTCTCTCAATCCCCGAGCCGTCCCTGGATCTGACGGCCTCCCTCTATCATTTTATCTTATCTTTTTACCTTCTCGCTGCTAACTCTTCTGCCTTTGCATCTATCTCCCTTCCGAGGGTCTTCATTCACTGTTGCTCACATGGTACTTTTCCCTAAGATGGGCGACTTCCTTGACCTGGCTTCCGATTTTACTAATAAATCTTGTTTACAAACTGGTCACTAAAATTCTTTCTTGCCGCCTAAATCCAAGTTCTTCCGTATCTTCCGACCAGTCCTACACGGTACCTGGTCGTTCTATCGCTACTAACTAACCTTCACTTCCTTCGTGATCTTCTGTATCTCTTGCCCTACTAAATTTAGACCAAAGTGCAGCTTTTGATAATATCTCCCATTCATTTCTCTCAACTACTTTACACGCTTTGGGTTTCCCTTTTGTCTTCGTTACCACTATTCTTGCTCTCTATCGCGACGCCGTCTTTCAGGTCAAGACAGCCGCCTTTCTGAGAGCACACATTTCTTTCCGTCGTAGAGTTTGACAGGGGTGTCCACTTTCTGGGCAATTATTCGCCCTGGCGTTCGTGCCTTTCCTACGCACTGCATCGTGCATTTCTTGAGGCTCTTCCCCTCCAACGGCAAGTACCAGACACTTCTCTATAACCTACTCCGCCGAGACTTCCGTATGGAGTCGCAATTTGATGCCCTAGCTCATGTATGTGCACTCTACTCTTCTTGCTCCTCAACGATGCTCAACACTACCAAGAGTGCCGGTTTGTGGTGCGGTGCCTGGGAGTCCAGGGCTGACTCCCCATGGGACGCCTCCTGGACGGCCTCTTAGAAATTTCTTGGTAATCGCCTGCGTTCTAGCGGAAAGCTCAGTTCAGCGCCTCTTACGTCACCAGGGCACGCCTTGCTCGTACATATCTTCAGTCTCCTTGAATCTCTACCATGATCTGGTGACCTCATCATTGGATACAAGTCTCAACTCTAAGTCGTCCGATCTCCACCGGTGGTATTGCGCTCCTGGATGTTCGCCAGTTCTACAAAGCACACCGGATAGTATCCCTTCTGCGTCTACTCTGTGAACCAAAATCCGCAGCCTCTCTTCTCCCCGGAAACCCTGCTTCAAATTCACAACTTTTCTGCTGATGGATCGTCTTTGCCCCGTTTATTCGGAGGCACTTACCTTTCTTCGCTCTCTGCCACTACTCCGTGCCCCACCCGCTTCCACCTCAGAACTTCTAGCTGAACCCCTCTTCTACTCCTCCATTGTCCTAACGCACCGTATTTCACCACACTTTCCCAGCTTCCCGCTGGAATCGTATCCGTCCGAGACTTACTTTCTTTTTTATTGGAGGTTTAACGACCACCGTGAGCAACTTAATGGGCTATAAGCAGTCGCCCGTCCCTAATTTAGGGTCACTGGTTCCAGGGAAGGGAGAGAGCCAGTGCCGTAAGACAAACACAACATCCATGCCTCACCGGGATTCGAACCCGGACCCCTTTCGGACGAATGATCAGAGGCCATCGCTTAGACCACTGCGACTCCGTGTTTTCATCAAGTTCACGTTATGGATGAGCTCTTTTTTTTTATTTGGGGGTTTAACGACCACTGTGAGCAACTCAATGGGCTATAAGCAGTCGCCTGTACCTAATTTTGGGTCACTGGTTCCAGGGAAGGGGAGAAGCAGTGCCGTAAGACAAACACAACATCCATGCCTCACCGGGATTCGAACCCGGACCCCGTTCGGACGAATAATCAGAGGCCATCGCTTAGACCACTGCGTCGTACACATTTTCAATTGCATCATTAGTATTTATATTTTCATTGTATTGTATATATATCTCACTTGCTGCACATAGTTCGTGCCCTGTTCCTATATGGCTTACCACACATCTGTATATACTTCGCCTAAATTGTACGTTTATTCAGCCTCACCTATATATTTTCCATTATCACACCCTGCACTGTTGCACTTATGTTGTATCATCGCTCATCTATCTCACTAGCACTGTATTATATATTCACCTCTCACACTGTAACTTGCGCACTCGCTGTATATACACTGCCGGACATTTGCTAAGGACGGATGACAAGAGCAACCATAAAATGGAAAGCAGGAAAATGTGGAAATTAGCATAAGTGCGGGATACAGTAAGACGTGTTGTGCGTATGCAAATTTTGGATTGCCGAACTTGTTCGTGACGTCATAGCGCTGATAAGAGATATAAAGGATTTGACGCGTATTGACCGTTTTTTTTTTTTTTGGAGGTTTAACGACCACCGTGAGCAACTCAATGGGCTATAAGCAGTCGCCCGTCCCTAATTTTGGGTCACTGGCTCCAGGGAAGGGAGAGAGCCAGTGCCTTAAGACAAACACAACATCCATGCCTCACCGGGATTCGAACCCGGACCCCTTACGGACGAATGATCAGAGACCAGCGCCTTAGACCACTGCGCCACCGGGGCGGCCCGTTGTTGTTCAAACGCAAAGTTGAAAGGGAAAGAATCAATTGACGAACTTGCAATTTTCAGTATGTCTTCCCGACATCACCTAGATGATTTTTACGCGTGGCCGTATTATTGGCAAGATTGAAGAAGGGCGAAAAATATCAGATGTTGCCAGGGAGTTCGACGTCAGCCACAGTGTTGTTTCGAGGCTTTGGAAATCATTTCAAACAAATGGAGAGAGTAGCAAACGTCACGGGGGAGGTCGTCTTCGCAGTACGACACCTGTAGAAGATCGGTACATAGTGCTATCAACAAAAAGACACCGGCGCAGCACAGCTAGTGAGGTAGCAAATCAGTTTATGGCTGCTACTGGCAAGCGGATCTCCCGAAAAACTGTCGCCAGACGTTTGCATGAAGGAGGACTATACGCCCGCCGTCCTGTTGTGTGCATCCCATTGTCCAGACGTCACCGTACCGCCCGTTTGCAATGGTGCCATCAACATCGCAATTGGACTGATAACGACTGGTCTGCTGTCCTCTTCTCAGATGAGAGTAGATACAGTCTATCGTCTGATTGTCGACGACAACTGATCTGGCGTGATACTGCATATTGTCCAGCAAACATACAGCAAAGGGACCGATATCCGACATGTAGTGTCATGGTATGGGCTGGCATCATGATCAATGGCCGTACATCCCTCTATGTGCTTCCAACTGGGACTATGACTGGCCAACAATATATCAATGATGTTCTGCTACCTCATGTTCGCATGTTCCGTGGTGCTGTCGGTGATAGATTCATTTTCATGGACGACAACGCAACATGTCATCGAACAGTCGCTGTCCAGGAGTGTCTTGAGAGCGAGGATATTCAACGCCTCGTATGGCCAGCACGTTCTCCAGATCTGAATCCCATTGAAAATGTGCGGGATGCTTTGGGGAGGAGTCTTGCTGGTCGCCAATGCCCTCCAATAAACAAGGACACCCTCATCCGTGCACTGACAGAAGAATGGAATAAATTACCCCAACAGCTGCTTGATAATGTTATGCAAAGCATGACATGACGTGTGGAATCTTGCATCGCCCTCCATGGTGGCCATATCCCGTATTGACATCTTACGCCGGAACGCCTGCGGACGGTAATTGCATTTTTTTCACGTTTACGTATTCTGCACAAAATGGCCTGTTTGTCCCTTGAACACGTTCCAAAGCCTTCTGGATTTCAGAGCACAATAAATTGTCTTTCTTGTAATGTCCTGGCATTCTGACATTATTTTATTTCACTTGGCATCCAACCACACTTACTTTTTTTATGCGCTATATAGCCGTTTATGATCCGCCCTTAGCAATTGTCCAGCAGTGTATATACATCTTTCATACTGTAAATAGTGCACTTCTTCTATACATACTACGGCAATTGTCTTGTCTTCCGCTAATCTATTTCACTTGCATTGTATATACCCCTCGCATAATGTAAATTGCGAACACTTTGTATATATCAGACTCCTGTTATGATTTCAGGCATTGTAAGGGCACATACCGCCTTCATTCCCTGTAACTTTCGCTCAGAATAAAACATTTTCAAAGTTTGTGCGCTGGAGAAATGCGTTACTTACGTGGGGTTTGTGGCAAGACACGATCTGATTGTGTGAGGAATGAAGATGTATTGCAGTTCTGTGATGTGAAGCAAAATGTTGTTAGCAAGGTGGAGACCAATATGCTTCGGTGGTTTGGCCATGTTGAAAGAATGAGTGATGAAATGCTTACTAAGAAAATCTTCTTAGCTCAAGTGGCAGGAAGGAAAGGCACAGGAAGACATGGGTGGATCAGATTCAGGAGTGTCTGCATGAGAAAAAGATTATGAGTATGAAGTATAAAAGATCTTGTGTGCGGCGTGTAATGGATATCAGTGAAGCACGAGTTGTATGTCAAGATTGCTGTAAATGGCAAAGATTGATACGACAACAGTAAGTAAAAATATCTGGTAGTTTGTATTTCTTTTTGGAGCTAACCTGTGAATCTCAGAGAACAGCTTAGTGATATGTATGTATGATGTATGTTTGACAGAGAGTACCAGTTGGATGGTGAAATCAGTAGGCGAGTGAATTTTTCATTGAAAGTCATGGCAGCTCTGGGAGGTTTTCACAGGAATGATGGGTTCTCTAGAGAGTCCCGCATGGCTGTGTATGAAACAGTAATTGTTCCTACTCCGATGTATGGCAGTGAAACCTGGGTACTGCAGAAGAAACATAGGAGTCGTTTGTGTGCTGGAGAAATGCGTTACTTACGTGGGGTTTGTGGCAAGACACGATCTGATTGTGTGAGGAATGAAGATGTATTGCAGTTGTGTGATGTGAAGCAAAATGTTGTTAGCAAGGTGGAGACCAATATGCTTCGGTGGTTTGGCCATGTTGAAAGAATGAGTGATGAAATGCTTACTAAGAAAATATTTTCAGCCCAAGTGGCAGGAAGGAACGGTAGAGGAAGGCCAAGGAAGACATGGGTGGATCAGATTCAGGAGTGTCTGCATGAGAAAAAGATTATGAGTATGAAGTATAAAAGATCTTGTGTACGGCGTGTAATGGATATCAGTGAAGCACGAGTTGTATGTCAAGATTGCTGTAAATGGCAAAGATTGATACGACAACAGTAAGTAAAAATATCTGGTAGTTTGTATTTCTTTTTGGAGCTAACCTCTGAATCTCAGAGAACAGCTTAGTGATATGTATGTATGATGTATGTTTGACAGAGAGTACCAGTTGGATGGTGAAATCAGTAGGCGAGTGAATTTTTCATTGAAAGTCATGGCAGCTCTGGGAGGTTTTCACAGGAATGATGGGTTCTCTAGAGAGTCCCGCATGGCTGTGTATGAAACGGTAATTGTTCCTACTCTGATGTATGGCAGTGAAACCTGGGTACTGCAGAAGAAACATAGGAGTCGTTTGTGTGCTGGAGAAATGCGTTACTTACGTGGGGTTTGTGGCAAGACACGATATGATTGTGTGAGGAATGAAGATGTATTGCAGTTGTGTGATGTAAAGCAAAATGTTGTTAGCAAGGTGGAGACCAATATGCTTCGGTGGTTTGGCCATGTTGAAAGAATGAGTGATGAAATGCTTACTAAGAAAATATTTTCAGCCCAAGTGGCAGGAAGGAACGGTAGAGGAAGGCCAAGGAAGACATGGGTGGATCAGATTCAGGAGTGTCTGCATGAGAAAAAGATTATGAGTATGAAGTATAAGAGATCTTGTGTACGGCGTGTAATGGATATCAGTGAAGCACGAGTTGTATGTCAAGATCGCTGTAAATGGCAAAGATTGATACGACAACAGTAAGTAAAAATATCTGGTAGTTTGTATTTCTTTTTGGAGCTAACCTGTGAATCTCAGAGAACAGCTTAGTGATATGTATTTATGCATGTATGATCTTCAGTGGCAAAATTGTACATTAATTTGAGAAGATATGCACATAGAGTTTTTGCATAGTTAGTACTATTTGACTGAAGAAGGAAGTTTTTCAATCAGATTTTTATTCCCGCTGATATTGCTGTAAATGGAAGCGTGAACTTAATCCCTCTGATGGCAGACTTGTGCATTAAGAAAACTTTGAAATTATACGAGAAACATTTATCAGCAGAAATGCTCTCCAGCGGAAAAAAAAAAAAAAAAAAGAATTTTTCAAATTGAACTCTTAGAAGCACAGCCATTCCGTGAAAAAGTGAACAGGGAAAAACATAGAATTTGAATTCACAACAAAGGGCCGTGGCTGGCCTAGTGGGCAACGTCAGCGACTGCCACGGAAAGGACTTCAGGTTCCATCCCAGGCAGGTACGAATGCTCGATCCACTAAATCTAAATATCCGTTGTGCGTCGGATGGGCACATTAAGCCGTCGGACCCAAGGTACAGCCCCTCCGGTAATAAATAAGAGCGTCTCCCCCCTTCTACCTCGCTTCCCTGTCACTTTCCTATCGGGCACTTTAGCCCGAATCTCCTAGCTTCCTATTTCAAGGGTTAAGACCTGGGGCCAGACACTCCCTTCCTAAAATCCTCTACATATGTTCATCATCACAACAAACAATGCTATACAAATTTTGAAGATGACAATCCGATTTTTGGCGTAAATGTGACAAGGATGGTAAGTCAGATAAATATCCGAAAACTTGAAAATTTTCATCGTCCTGGAGCGGGACTCGAACCCGCGTCTCCCAGAAAACTCCCGGGTATGCTAACCACTACACCAACCAGAACGACCAAGTTTCAAGTTTCCGATCAATTTGAATATAACCATCACAGGATTCGCTTGTCGAAGCAACCGGCATTCATGTTTAGCGGATCTGGAGGTTAAGAATCTTATCCCGTGTTTGCCCGGAGAAGCAGATAAATCATGAAAGAAATACGGGATTACACCATATAATACAAATTTTGAAGATGACAATCCGATTTTTGGCGTAAATGTGACAAGGATGGTAAGTCAGATAATATCCGAAAACCAGGGATCATAGCATACTTCTGGAAAATTTTAGGTAGGAATTTTAGGACTTTTTGGAAAATTTTTAGGAAAATTTTAGGAGTGTATTTCAATAAAAACTAGATGTATATTTGTATACATCTAGTAAAACAACTTTGTATACATTGTAAAGAGTTTGCTTCACACCCTTCAAACATATATACTGATAGACTGCGCATGACATCAAAATTTCTGGCTCCAACATAAAATCACATGACAACAGTCAAAAAGATGGGTTACACCTGCTGTGCTTATGGTTGCTCTGAGCGATATAGTAAAGAAAGTTCTATGATTTTTCATGGGTAAGAAACGAATTAAATACCTAAGTCAATTAAGTTCAATTACTTAACCAGAAACTTGCAGCTATTGATATAAAAATATAGTAACTTAAGAAAAAAATGGAATGCATGTTCCAAATTCTTCGCAAATGATCATCACATTATAAATCACAAAATGTAAACAACACGATCATGCATGTATATAGCTCATAAGTAAACTTACCTTTTTTTTTTTTTTTTTGATTGGAGGTTTGACGACCACCGTGAGCAACTCAATGGGCTATAAGCAGTCGCCCGTCCCTAATTTAGGGTCACTGGTTCCAGGGAAGGGAGAGAGCCAGTGCCGTAAGACAAACACAACATCCATTGATTGATTGGAGGTTTAACGACCACCGTGAGCAACTCAATGGGCTATAAGCAGTCGCCCGTCCCTAATTTAGGGTCACTGGTTCCAGGGAAGGGAGAGAACCAGTGCCGTAAGACAAACACAACATCCATGCCTGACCGGGATTCGAACCCGGACCCCTTACGGACGAATGATCAGAGGCCAGCGCCTTAGACCACTGCGCCACCGGGACGGCGTAAACTTACCTGAAGAGTTTTCATTATATATGAGGCGCATTCACATAATACACCGAAAACACTGAAGTTCTGCAGCGTAAATTAGTAATCATAACAGAATTTTTACACGAAATTTGGAGTCTGATGATGACGTGCCCAATGTTTGAGCCATGGCGGCTTTGATGCAGCTATTGCCAATGCGCAGTCCATTAGTATATATGGTCGAAGTTCACACCCAAATATTTTGCATAACGTCTAATGTCTAAAAAGTATGATTTACTTCTAATGTTCAGTTCTTATCTTTTCACGTGTTATTATCATATTCAAGTATATTTACCACATTCAAGTTTCACTTTGAACATTAATATGCTGTTGAACCAGAAGCAATTGACGATTTTCACAGTAAAGTTTTCAGGTTTCACATTAAACTATAATATCCTAAAAAGGTAATTGAAAACCAAGAACTATGTACAATTGTTCACTGAATTACTTTTTTCATATTATTGTTTTAACCTTTTCCTGATTAGCCTATCTTTTTCTGCTTCTACCACAACTAATTTACTTTCAGTTTTCTTTATTTCAGCTGAACCTTGTATGATCAAGTTAGAGGCACCTGCTATTTCAACAGTATTTTGTTTTTCTACAGCTTTTCTCATTCTTTCTGTTCCCTCTTGAATTACTGCTAGGGAGGCTTCTTTATCGTTTTTAAGTCTATTTATTTCTGCATCATTTTCTTTTATTTTGTCATCAAACTCAGCTTTTCTTTTTTTCTCTAGCTGCTTTTCCTTATTTTCCCTCTCTTTCTGCTTCCTTTCTTTTACCTTTTTTGATTCTTCTTCCTTCAGCTTATCAACATACTCTTTATAAAATTTATGTGAATCACGAACACGATTTAACAAATTTCTTGTTATGGGAACTTATACTTACACATCCATAGTGTTTAATGGCCCCTTTAACTATTCTTAATGATGTTATAGTTGAGTCTTTTAAGTTAGCCTTGTCCTTCCTTAACAGAGCAGTGTTAACCGAAAATCCCCTTTCTGCATCAGCATTACCATGAGGTAAAACTAAAATTGACTTGATGAGTTTAGCAAGATTTGAGTATTTTTCTTTTCCGCTAGTCTTTAATACTAAATATATTACGCCAGTAATGATCAATCCGCACTGGAATATGCCCTTCCTCTGAAAATTTCACTAGTTCATCTAGAGTTGGCTTATCGCAATTTAAAAGTTTCCACTCTTCTCTTACTCTATCAATTTGTTCCTCAGAAAGATGCAAAACACTTGAAATTCCGGTTATTTCCGAAAGTCCTTCAGTGGCTGAAAGTTGAGTTGACTCTTTCTTTGGTTCTTTTACCTTTAAAACTTCTATGTCTCTTAGCTTTTGATTGCAGAATGGCAAATTTGACTTTAAATATTTTGTGGTTGCAATTAGTGATGATCTTACATCTAAGAGAAATAATTTCTGCCTGGTCTCCTGAACATTCCTGAGGAGACTTTTTGTCTTCATACCAACTTCTAACTCCCCTAGTTTTTTCCATGAATTTTTGTTTTCAAAATCTACATTCTTTAGGTCTTCTCCAAATTTCCCTGCAATAACATCATCTTGGATAAACTGAGCCATAACATTCCTCATTAAAGTATTTAAATCAGAATATAACTGGTGTATTTTTGGTTCTTCACTCTGATAACATAATGAAAACTTTTCAAAATTTTGGTGTGAAAATGAAATTAATGCTAAATAGCAAGGAGTAAGCTCATTTTTCAGGAAACAGTTAATTCTTTCATACCTTGCCGAATTGCGTAGTTGTTTTTCAAATATTTTTTGAGATGGCAAGAAGTTTAAAAAATATTCTGTAATATTTAGCCATTGATCCAAGAGCCTCTGGGCTACAGAACCAACGGTTAACCATCTGTTGCTGACATGACGCAAAAGAAATTTGGCAGTGACCAATGTTATATCCTCGACAGATTTATAATCCTCTCGTCTTGCAGCACTACTCTTTAAAAAGTAATGCATATCAGTAGCAAATTCGTCAAAATCTATATTTAAGCTTGTCAAAAAAATTTTAAATGCATTACTAACAACATGCAGGTTGCAAAAACCTAGTTCCAAAGATTTCTGGCCTGTTTCTTGTTTTACAACTTCATTGAATTTGCGTAAAAAGCACTTATTTACATTTGGGCTGTCCATGGATACACAAATAATTCTGTTCAACGAAATATTGAAGGATGATAACACATCAAGAATTTCTTTTAGCAAAATATCTGCTGTTGCATGACCAAGAAAAATGCTTGTTAGGTATCGGCAAGAAACTGAATTTATTTCTGAAGACCAGTACCTGAAATACACATCCAACTGCCGTTTCACTTGTGTATTTGTAGTTTCATCAAATGCTATAGTAACCTTTCCTGGGCTACTAGATGCAATGTCTTTTTTCAAATCCTCTTCAAAATATTTTGACAATCCATGTGATATCACATAAGTAACTTTTTTCTTTAAGTTGCATTTTGGCTGCAATAGCAGAATCAGGAAACATTTCTTTGAAAAGTTCAACTGTTTCAGTGCATGAAACAAAAGACATATTGTCCTTAGCAACTTTCATGGCCCATAATGCTTCGGCTTTAGCCAACTGTAAATTATGACTCAGTACTTCACTAATATTTGTTTTGGGCTGAAGATCCCGTCCTCCAAAGGCTTTCAGGATGGACTTATTTTGAAATTTACTTTGAAATTTCTGCAAATGTTTTTTTCCTTTATGATGCGCTTTTACTTGTGAAAAGCCACTATTAGAAATGTTGAAAATTTCTGAACACAATATACACTTAGCAGAAAATATTGTTTCAGTTGCAGAACACCATTCTTTCAACTTCACTCCGTCCAATTCTTTGGCGAGCCACGCATCTTGAAATTTCGTTTTGGATTTAGGCATCTTAAACACTTGTATTACTAACCAGAAAATGAAAGGGAAGTACAAAAACACGTTCCAATATTGCAAAACCAGACAACTTCCCGAAATTTGGCTGCGAGGATGTCAGAAGATATGAAAAAAAAAAAAAAAAAAAAAAAGCAGGTCACCACTAGAGAACTGAACCTGCACACAGCACAGAGAACACCATAAAAGACGCAAAACCAGAAACTATCATACGCATCTCACGCAAGTTCAGTCAAAGCGAGTCGGAGCCGAGATATATTGCGCATCGAAGGTCGCTGTCGCTGACGCACGATCGAAGGTCAATGATCACGTGCTCTACTGCCTGCCACGATAACACTCAGCTACCATCCCATCGTCATTACCGGAGGTTACGGAAGGAGACCACGTTTCCTCTTTGCTTCCACCCACCTGTGGTTTACAATAACAAAACATCAGCAGAAAGAAGAGGTTCCACAAGGCATGTACAAAAATAAAGTACGATCTCCTGCGTGCCACGGAGTTCGTCTGCAAAGCGCAAACCAGGGGTGAAAATGACCCCTCCCCTTTTCCCTTAGATCTCTTTTTACTCTCGAAAACTGTCCGAAGGCAAAAAAGTGGAGCGCCCACCCCGAAGCAAGTGCATCTCGATGGCGTCATTTTCCCTCCCTTCAGCAGCACAGAATATAGGCTGTGTTTCTACAATAACAGGTCTTTTTACCTTACCGTACTGGTAAATTTATTGGCGTTAATAACGGTTGTATTTTTTATAAATAAGCTTACGAAAATTTTAGGAAGAATAGCAAATTTTAGGTATAATTTTAGGAATTTAAGGAGGGTCACAAAATATTAGGAATTTTAGGAGGAATGCGATCCCTGCAAAACTTGAAAATTTTCATCGTCCTGCAGCGGGACTCGAACCCGCGTCTCCCAGAAAACGCCCGGGCATGCTAACCACTACACCACCCAGAACGACCAAGTTTCAAGTTTTCGATCAATTTGAATATAACCATCACAGGATTCGCTAGTCGAAGCAACCGGGATTCATGTTTAGCGAATCTGGAGGTTAAGAATCTTATCCCTTGTTTGCCCGGAGAAGCAGATGAATCATGAAAGAAATACGGGATTACGCCATATAATACAAATTTTAAAGATGACAATCCGATTTTTGGCGTAAATGTGACAAGGACGGTAAGTCAGATAATATCCCAAAACTTGAAAATTTTCATTGTCCTGGAGCAGGAATCGAACCCGCGTCTCCCAGAAAACCCCCGGGTATGCTAACCACTACACCACCCAGAACGACCAAGTTTCAAGTTTCCGATCAATTTGAATATAACCATCACAGGATTCGCTAGTTGAAGCAACAGGCATTCATAAACTATTTCAAGTTTTCGGATATTATCTGACTTGCCATCCTTGTCACATTTACGCCAAAAATCGGATTGTCATCTTCCAAATTTGTATTATATGGCGTAATCCCGTATTTCTTTCATGATTTATCTGCTTCTCCGGGCAAACACGGGATAAGATTCTTAACCTCCAGATTCGCTAAACATGAATGCCGGTTTGCTTCGACTAGTGAATCCTGTGATGGTTATATTCAAACTAAGCGGAAACTTGAAACTTGGTCGTTCTGGGTGGTGTAGTGGTTAGCATACCCGGGCGCTATCTGGGAGACGCGGGTTCGAGTCCCGCTCCAGGACGATGAAAAATTTCAAGTTTTCGGATATTATCTGACTTACCATCCTTGTCACATTTACACCAAAAATCGGATTGCCATCTTCAAAATTTGTATTATACGGTGTGATCTCGCATTTATTTCAAAACAAATGCTATATAAATAATTGTCTCCCTGCATTTCAGTCTTAAACATCCAGAACAAAAGATAGAATTTTCATTTAGTAATTAGACATTGTTAATACCAGTTGTGGAGATGGTTTTGACAACTGTTTTTCACTTGCAGTTGTATTTGTTAGAAGCAGCAGAGTCCAAACACCACTTTGTTGACAGCATATTTAACAATTAAAAATATTTTAAGTGGAAATTTAATAACACTTTTTTGTTTTTTAGTCTGCTGACTGTCACTGAAATGACCATAAAGATAGTTCATACTAACATGCCTCTTTGGGTAGAAATGTAAAACTTTGTGGAAGTTTGGCTGCCAGAAGTCTGAACAAGTGTAGAAAAAATTAATTCTTGGAACTCAGCTGAGGTGTGATGGGTGTGACATTATTGAAAGTCTCACTTTGGTAATGAGGTAATGCATGACATTGGCCACAACTCTGTTTAATGAAAAAGAAAAGACTTCCCGCTGTATAGCACAAAGAAAAAAAAAGTTTTTTATGCCATACTGATATAAGTAGACAGGCACCAGGAAAAAGATGTGAAATCAATAAAGGACTCACTATCAGGGAGGTACAATTTAATACAAAAAGGACACTTGCTGATGACTATAAAGTGACGCTTTCATACAGTTCAAAAATGAAAATAAAAACATTTTAATTCAAAAAACTAAGTTTTACGACCGGCATCCTGAATGCATGATGCTAATTTCCTAAACCCCACGGAATGCATGTGGCTTGCAAATTTACATATTTTAATACATTCCTTGGTCAGCAAAATTCCAATTCTCCAGAGTCCCACTGGGGGTAATCATGCACCAAAGCAAACATTAACTTCAGTTTTCTAAAGTACTGAACGATGAAATAACATCCCCACGTGAAAACCGACCCCCCACTAATTACCTAAAAAAATTTTTCTTCGGTTTTGCATCGATCTCAAGCATGATCCAAATTATTATTATTATTTTTTTAATTGAAGGTTTTACGACCACTGTGAGCAACTCAATGGCCTATAAGCAGTCACTCGTCCCTAATTTAGGGTCACTGCTTCCAGGGAAGGGAGAGAGCCAGTGCCGTAAGACAAACACAACATCGATGCCTCACCGGGATTCGAACCCGGACCCCTTTCGGACGAGAGATTCAGCAAAACCGTGGTAGAATCTGGTGTGCGAGTTACAAGTGTTTCATTGATGTTCAGTGTCATCAGTAAGTTACAAGGCCATTTAAGTAGAGATGAGACTTCATACTGAAAAATGAATATTTATTCAAGTACAAACGTGATTGCTTCTTTTTTTCTTTTTTTCGTTATTATCGTCCACTACGTTTTGCTTTTTCTTGAATTTCACTACATATGTATAATTTAATTTTATTATTTCATTTATTCAAGTTAGAAAATCTTTATCACTTACAATTCTGTCAGTCCTATCAAATGTGTATGCACATTTTCACAATTCATAAACAGTAAACAGAATGAAGAATTTTTTTTTCTTAAAATGCGTAATTTTTACAGGCAAATATATTGCAACGACATAAATTAAACACACATATAAAAAACCCGCAGAAGAACTGAGGTTACCATTATAGTATCACCACCTACAAATTCACACGCCTTCAAACTTTTAAAATATAAATCTGCCAGCAGAAACAATCATCCGAAATAAGAGGTTGTTCCAAAAATTTGTAAGTCACTAGTGAATGCAGAGCGTGCGTGTGTTTGAAACAAACCGTGCCCGATCCAAAGAAACTCTATTGAAAATATCGTATTACCGAAAAAGAAATCTACATGCTCAACATATATATAATAAACCACATAAATTATAAACTAACGCAGAAATTACAAAGACCTAACTTCTGCATCCACTGAAAATAAAATGCAAAGGACAGTCATTTTCAAGAGCTTGATTTTTTTTTTTTTTATCACCAACAATACACTCTCAAGTAAAAGTCTGACAAAAAAAGTCAACTTTAAAATGGCAGGGCGTAGTGTGCCATATACAATAGCGAACATGATCACAGAAATGGAGAGATTGCAACAGCATAAATAATAATAGAAAAAAAAATGAACAGAAAGCATCAGCACATTGCATAAGTGACCCAGAGGTCACGAAGAAATGAAAGTTATTTTTTGAATGTGTTAAGGGGAAATCCATCGTGACCGAGTGAGTGCTAGTGGACAAGAAGAAAATTCAGATGAGATCCACAATTTCCCATTAAAAAAATACTGCCATCAGTTGTCTCCGTCGTCTGAGCCTTCTTCCTCTGCCTCTTCAAGCCAGGTGAGCCACTGATTCACCTGAACAAAATAAAATAAAAAAACAAACAACATCAGCATATTTAAACATATGATGAAGAATAAAAAAAGCTGAACTTTTTAAACGGGGGCACAGTGAATATAACATGGCATGACAGAATTGTTCAGTGAAAGTTATGAATTTATGTAAATATTAAACTATTAGGAGTATTCCACTTAGTAGTTCTAATTCTGACTATTATATAGCTCTAATTATTGTACTATTCTCTTTTACGTGCGATATTTCAAAGTAACTTGTACAGAAAACTAGCGGATAATGCTTACTCGTCGCACCATCCAGTGATACATAAAAAAAACCAGCATAATAAACTTGATACGGCGAGCGTACACACACACATCTAACAACAGGCTAAAAAATCAAGAGCTAGAGTTTATCTAGAAAATATCACAAGAGTATGGGTACCCGAGCAAGCTAATTAATAAATGGATACATGAGAGTAAAAAGCATATGACTCAGAGTAAAGAAGGCCAAGAAGTGCACAACCAAAGGAAGATGAGAAATAAAAAATTGAAATACATTGGAGCTTTCCCATACCTGGAAGGAGTGAGTAAAGAAATCAATAGGCACTGTGCTAAATATGACTTACAACTAGGAAGCTCAGTGCACACCGTGAAAAGTATGACTGTCAACAAAAAAACAGAGGAAAAAATAATAGAAGAATCAGGAACCTACGAAATTCCAATAGCACACATACCCCCAATATCGTACATTGGAAGTACGAAAAACAGGTTAAAAAAAGACTTAAACAACACATATCTAACTGGCAAAAAAGAGAAGCCAAAACTGCTTTAGTGCAATTCTGCATGGAAAACCGGACATTCCCAAAGTTCGATGAAATTAAAATGCTAAAAAAGAATAAAAAATCAGAAAGGCAAATGAGGAGGGAAGAAGCAATATTTATCTACAAAAATAAAGCAAGGGTATGCAACCAGAACGACCCTAGCACATTATCGGGCCTGTGGAAAGAACTAATAAGACAAGAAAAACAACAACAAAAGAAAAACAGGCAAAAAAAGACAAGAAAACCAGGATAGGAGAAGAAAATTAAAAAAATTAAAAAAAAAAAAAAAAATACCGGGGAAAAAAGAAAAAAAAAGTGTTCTTAACGAAACATAGATGGCGCCAGCCGGGCTTGATAACGAAATATATCCAGGAAAGTTTTTCCGACGAATGGCAACAAGGAGTATCGGACTCCATTAGCGCGAAGTTAACCACGAACATCGGTGGTAAAGTCGCCACGCTCCTGAAGATGCCCAGAGTATGGGCGAAAATTTCGAGTATAAAGAACGGTAAAAATTGATGTTTGAATTCTAAAGCAAAGATCCAATGAGTATACCCAGCGAAAAGTGTGAGAAGTAAAGCCAGTCATCGCTTACAACGGACTTTAGGACAATAACCTCAACAAAGACCGGAAAACACGTGCTTGAAATGTCCCCGTCGCTAGAAAGGAATGCCAAGGTAAGCATTATCCGCTAGTTTTCTGTACTATGAGGAGTATGCAAAAGTTTCTGCCGTTTTAAAGAGAAAGGAGACTGGAACAACCAGAAAACCAGTCCACATTTATTCAACGAAATATTCGCCGTTAGCATAAATTCTGGATGATGGATTCGTTCAAACTGTCCAATTGCCGACAGTACACATTCGAATTGATTGTTTGGTTTCGTGGTAGGAGCTCGAAAAACACGACACCTTTGCAATCCCCACCACACTGAGACCAGAACCTTCTGCTGATGAATGTCTGCTTTGGATGTCGTTTGAGGCAAAGCAGCACGTCGGGACCAAGACTGTTTGCGCAGCACATTGTTGTACACAATCCACTTTTCGTCCCCAGTTATCAGTCGCTTCAAAAAAGGATCGTTTTCCTCACGTTTAACGAGCATATCGCAGATGTTTGAGCTACTTTGAGTTCCTGAGGAACACACACATTGAGCTTCTTCAGGTGGTCGTGAATGCTTGAATGATGGATGTGCAATGTGTCTGCAATCTCTCGTGTCGTGTAACGTGGGTTTGACTCGACCAATGCCTTGAATTTGGTCGTCATCAACCTCGGTTGGACTCGCAGACCGAGGAGCATCGTTGAGGTCAAAATCACCAGCACAGAATTTTGCGAACCCACCGCTGGCACCGACGTTCTTGTAGGGCATTATCCCCGTACACTTTACGCAACTTTTCAAAAGCTTGACGCGCGTTCTTCCCTTTACGGAAGTAAAATATGGCGAAAATGCACAGTTTGGTTTTTCCATCTTCAACCTGATGTCAAATCTCCGCAAACCAACCAAATCGCTCACTCTTCCTTTTAGACTGCAGCTAGAACTGGCACCTGTCGAATGCCCTAGCGATAACAGAGCTGCGCATGCCTCTAGTACTTCTAAAACCGCCCAACCGCCATTGGGTGCCAAAATATGTCACGACTTTTCCGACAACATAATAACTTGAATTTCAGTGTGTTTGTCAAACTCCATATTTCATTGTTGTATATGCTTCTGTGAGAGAGATATCTAATATGTTGCACCCATTAAGCGTTTCATTTACATGGTATATTGGGGTTTCACCTATTTTGCCAGTTCTTGTTGCTCGTATGTTGTTATTGTTTTAAATAAAGAAAGTTCATTTACCTTCAGTCTAGCTTCTTGTTGTTCATAGTCCCTTACGCGAGACTGACGAAGAGAGAGAGAGAGAGAGAGAGAGAGAGAGAGAGAGAGAGAGAGAGAGAGAGAGAGAGAGAAAAAGCTGAACTTTTTAAAAGGTCGAAAAAAAATGACTGCATGAACAAGACAATTGTTCACTGAAATTTATTTATGTAAATATTAAAACTGGAGCACATCCAGGAGTGCTTATTCTGTGAAATCAAATTTCCTGAAATTAACGTAGATCAATACTTAAAAAAAAAAAAAAAAAAAATCAGAATATATGTGTTACATTCGTAATTTATTTCCCAAGTTCTGATTTTTTTTTTAAAGAACAGTGGCCTTTATAAAATTTTACTAATTGCAAATTTCCAGTGTTTGGCCCTTCAAAGCTATAAATAATACTTATAAAAAGTAAAATACTGAGAAAAATAAAATAAAAAAGCTGTTCAGGAAATCTTTGTCATTGCATTGAAACCAATGACAACAATTTCAGCTGAATTGGGTAGACACAGAGTGGACCTGTTTCTCTTCTCCTCTGTGGGGGTAGATTGGCAGTCAGATTTCCCAACTCCCAGTGGAATTGAGTTTTGCTTTGGCCACCAACCAAGGGAAAACAGGGAAAGGACAGTGACAGGCCATGCCACTGGCCATAAAAAAAAAACACCGCCGAAACTTTCCGTGAATAATAAAAAAAAAAACACCGCCGAAAATTTCAGTACAACGCTAAAAATTTCCGTGAAAAAAAAAACCACCGCCGAAAATTTTCGTGAAAAAAAAAAAAAAAACACCGCCGAAAATTTCCGTGAATAAAAAAAAAAAACACCGCCGAAAATTCCAGTACAACGCCGAAAATTTCCGTGAAAAAAAAAACAAAAAAAAAAAAAAACACCGTCGAAAATTTCAGTACAACGCCAAAAATTTCCGTGAAAAAAAAAAAAAAAAAACACCGCCGAAAATTCCAGTACAACGCCGAAAATTTCCGTGAAAAAAAAAAACAAACAAAAAAAAACACCGCCGAAAATTTCAGTACAACGCCAAAAATTTCCGTCAAAAAAAAAAAAAAAAAAAAACACCGCCGAAAATTCCAGTACAACGCCGAAAATTTCCGTCAAAAAAAAACACCGCCGAAAATTCCAGTACAACGCCGAAAATTTCCGTGAAAAAAAAAAAAAAAAAAACACCGCCGAAAATTCCAGTACAACGCCGAAAATTTCCGTGGAAAAAAAACAAAAAAAAAACGCCGAAAATTTCCGGAGTACAACGTCCCTGCACATCACTGCATTAAAAAAAAATTACATTTTACAACAACACAAGTTAAATGGAACATCGCGGAGGAAAGATAAAAAAAACATTACGGGCGAAATATTGATTTTGTCTGACTTCCGCTTTAGTAAAATTTTCCTCCATTTTGAAGCTGTACAACAAATATTTATGGAATAAAATGATACTGAACAACACTACTGAGTAGAAGAAACATCACAAGAGAGAGAAAAAAAAAAAAAAATTACGATTACGGAAACACCTTCAGTCCGTCTAACGTCCATTTCGGAAAATTTTGAAAGTCGGAATTCCGGTGCTCTGACGGAATCCCCCCTCCCCTCTAATTACAAACAATACCTTCCCAAATTTCTGTTCAGTTCTGCATCGATCTTGAAACCGTGGAAACAATGTCGGGAAAAGGCGGAATTCTTCAAATCCACGGAGGAATCTCGTGCCACGAAGACTGCAGGGAAATTTTCGCGTCGTCCAACTTACGTTTTCTGGAATTTTTTTCTTCCTTTTTCAAGCTGAATTGCAAATATTTATGGAACAAATTTACCTTTAATGATAATACTGCGCAGAAGAAATTTCGCGAGAAAAAGAAATCACGATTACGAGAAAAAATCTTTACTCCGTTTAACATCCGTTTTCGAAAACCGACGCCCCCCCCCAAACTAATCATCCAAAATTTCTCTTCAGTTTTGTATTGATCTCGAGAATAACCTAACTGAAGACAGAAAAAGCGGAATCCCGCGAATCCGCGGAAGAATCTCGCGTACGCTTACGTACATCCCAAGGTGCAAAATCTGCGGTCGCCCGGGGCGACCAGTAAAAAATAATTTTTTTTTCTTGTTCGGCATGTGATGCTGTTGGGTGGTACCTTCACAAAAAAAGATTTTTAGCTCAAACAGTATCTTCGCAAAAATAATTTGAACTGTGATGGTGTCATCACTTTCAGTAAAATGTTATCTTGAAAATATTTCAGTGTGAGAGGCATCTTGAGTATTGCATTTAACTGTGCTTTCTTTTTTGTTCTTGTTTTCAGTAAAACGGTCTTTGACGGAGGCATATCAATCACTGTGTCACCACCAGCAGCCCAAGAAGCCTCTTCTGTGGGCTGAGTACTGACAGCAAGGGGTCGCGCTGCCGTTTTGGCGAAGGAAACAGAGCTTTCGCGATTACCTTTTTGTACTGTTATAACACTTTTGGTGATAAAACAAACTAGCTCGGAGAATAAATTGGTGAAAACTTTAGAAGAGCGAGTGCGACCCCAGGCGAAGCTCGATGAAAGGAACCCATGGGTGATTGTGAGGTGACACAAGAAACTCTGAAACTCTCAGCTCAATGCCACTATACATATAATGTATAATCATCATCATCATTGTCAACCATTATCAATCCACTGCTGGACGAAGATCTCCCCAAGTTTCCTCCACAACGGTCTCTGTCTTGTGCCAGTCTCCTCCACGTCACTCCCGCATACTCTCGAATTTCACCCACCCATCTCCCATGTGGTCTTCTTCTGGGTCTTTTCCTGTCCCTTGGAATCCAATCTGAAATTTCGGCTGTGTCTGTCCTTCTGGCAGTATGTCCCGCCCATTGCCATTTCAGGGATTTAACTCTGGTCATGATGTCTTGTCATTTTTCTGATCCACGAGTTCCTCTTCTTATCTTTCCCGGTTACACCAAGCATGCATCTCTCCATGCTACTTTGAGTTGTCTGCAGCCTCTGTATGTCTCTTTTAGTTAAGGTCCACGTCTCTGCACCATACGTAAGCACTGGAAGGATGCATTGATCAAACACTTTTCTTTTAAGACATAATGGCATATTGCTCTTGAAAATTATGCTGTTTCTTCCAAAAGCTCTCCAGGCAAGTTTTGTACGCCGATTAATTTCTTCGTCAATGTGACCCTCACTTGATATCTGCTGTCCAAGATAAAACGTACGTGTCTGTTATCTCCAGCTTTTCTCCATCAATCGATAAATCTTCATTTCTTGTAAAAGCATTGTACATCACTTTTGTCTTCTGAAAGTTCATTTTTAATCCCACTTCTTTACTCTTGTCAGAAAGTTCCTGGATCATACTCTGCAGCTCTGATGGGTTAGTTGCAAAAATGACTACGTCATCAGCAAAACGAAGGTGGGTTAGATAATCTCCATTAATCTTTATCCCGTTTTCCCAGTTCGGTGATTGAAAGACATTTTCCAATGTGGCATTTAAGAGCTTCGGAGATATGGTGTCACCTTGTCTCACTCCCTTTCCAATTTTTATGTGTGTTGTATTTTCAAACAGCCGAATCTTTGCACTTGCATTTTCATAGATGTTATTAATAATATTAATGTATGCATCTTCAATACCGCAGGATTTCAGAGCCATTGTAACTGCTGATGGTTTCACCGAATCAAAGGCTTTTTCATAATCGATAAAAGCCATGCACAATGGAAGTTCATATTCCCTCGCTCTTTCAATTAGTTCTCTCAGTACGTGGATATGATCTATTGTGCTGTAGCCACTCCTGAATCCAGCTTGTTCTCTCGGTTGAGCCATGTCCAGTGTTACCTTCAAGCGGTGTGAAAGAACTTTAGTGAAGATTTTATAAACCACTGATAGGAGGCCGATAGGTCTGTAGTTCCTGAGATCCTCAATGTCACCTTTTTTATGTAGCAGGATCATTCTAGCGTTGTTCCAATCCTCAGGAATCTTCCCTTCATTAAGGCATCGAGTGAAAATTTGGGCGAGTACTGTTTCGATTTCTCCACTTGCTTCTTGTATGATGTCTACAGTAACGCCATCTTCTCCTGGAGCTTTTCCCCGCTTCATGTTCTATGCACATATAAACTAACTACACAACAAATAGGCCCTAGTGCTTGTGCAGTTAAACTTCGCATCTTTTCTTGTACCCAAATTTTCTTTCACTGTGCAAAATCCCTTCAGGCATTGCATCTTTAAAATCAAATTTTGCACTTCATATTATATGTTAATTGAGCAGTCTATGGTGACCAGTTTTACTTGAACTTTAAGCCTACAGTGGATTCCATTCAATTTCTAAAAGTAGTTAAAAAAATAATCAAATTATTTGAACTTTCAAAATAATGAAAAGAAGCCTTCCTTTCAGCAGGCTGTTATCTTGAGAGCTTGTTTGATAACAAATCGTCTACATTCCCCATTGGCACGGACATGCAGTGTTTTTAATCAAACACTGTAATTCCCAAAGAAAATGGAACCTGAAGTTTAGTTACCATTTTGTGGCATTTTTAGAAATGAAATGTCCGAGGCATCTCAAATTCTTCTAAAACTTAAAAACCCGGATTTACGGGCTACACCCGTATTACAAACAGGTCTGGGAACCCCAAAGCATTGTGGGAGGAAGCGTTTCTTCCCCGCGTGCATTAACTCACAGTGGGGATGGGCAAACGTACGGTGGATATTCATTCCCGAAACATTCACACATCCGTAATAAAAATTTTGGATGTGTCAGCGAAAACCACGACGTTTTGCTAAAGAACCAAAGAATTTGCATCTTTCCCATCTGCCGCAGCTACTGGCACATCAATGAAGAAATCGCCGTTCAATATATCGGTGATAGCTCACCAATTCAAAATCGAGTAACCATAATACACTTTCTACCAACAAGTAATTGGACACCTGTGATAGCAAAGAAAAACGAAGTTTATTCACCTACAATAGTTGGCGGAGCCTTCACGAGCGCCGATTACAGCTGCCACCCACGGGGGCACACTCTCAACCAGGCGTTGTACGACGGCTAGCAGTATTTTCTTTCACTTGGCTTGGAGAAGACAGGTCAGTTCCTTCACCGATTTCAGACAGTGGGGGCACCCCTTAAGTCGACGCTTCAACTCGTCCCAGAGGTGCTCGACAGGGTTAAGGTCCGGGCTCTGCGCAGGCCAGTCCATTCGATTAACCCCATTGTCACCATACCAAGCCATGGTGAACCTCGCAACATGACAGGTGGCATTGTCATCCTGAAAGTAATATGGGTCCAACCCGTAAAACTGCCACAACGTAGGAAGCGCATGGTCATCCAAAATGGTGCAGTAGGTCTCGGCGTTGAGTCTACCAGGAATTGCGACCAAGGGTCCCGTGCCATACCGTGAGAAACACCCCCATAGCATAATTCCACTGCCGCCGAACTTCATAATTGGCACAATACATTCCGGCAGGAGGCATTCTCCAGGCAGATGCCAAAGCCAGACCCTGCCGTCCGAACGGTAGAGGGTGAACCTTGATTCGTTGCTCCAGAGAACCTGTTTCCACTGTCGACGTTCTTTGCACCACGTTAGCCGAGCAGCGCTATTGGAGTTGGTGATCAAAGGCTTGTGGGCGGCAGCACGTCCATGATAACCGAGCAGATGGGCTTCCTTACGGATGGTATTCATCGAAAGAACACTCCCGGATGCCTGTTGAAACTCCTCGCGGATGTGGCCCATCGATTTGGTGCGGTTCTTCCGAATTTCTCTGGCCAGCACCCGTCGGTCTCTAACTCCCAGTTTTGTGGGTCTGCCGGGTCGGGGGCACATTCCGACAGTCACCTCTCATCTTCCACTTGCCAATCACGTAGGCCAGTGTCGATTTTGGGTACTTCAACTCGCTGGATATGTCATCGGCCATTTCGGTGATACCCGACGATTACACCTTTCTTGAAATCGGAGAGCTCCGAACTGCGTGGCATCTTGCATGCGACTGGTTGCGTTGTTGTTTCCCACTCGATATTTAACGGCGGCGGTTGTGACGTGTATCAGGACCGCAGATATAGTCAATTGCAGGGATGTCGAATTACTTGTTGGTAGATAGTGTATTTGTTAAAGTGCTTAAAGATTGTAAACCTCGATGTGTAGGCTCCAGTAATATCGAGGATAGGAACTCTATTTTTGTCGCCGAAGCACCGCAGAAAAACGGCAAAAAAAAAAATATAGCTAATTCGCGACATAGAAAGGTGATATTCCCTTTCTCTGTATAAGAATAGGAAAAAGACAAATTCATTTACTTATCACAGAAAAATTCGAGTGCTATCGCAGTTTCAAACATCGGTCATGAAACCTCCATTTTTCTGGGGAGGATTTATCGGTTCCTGTAACATCAAGGAAAAGAACTCTATTTCCGGTGATGAAACATCGAGCAAAATGGCAAAGAAGTCCCTAATTCATGACCTAAGAATGCATTTAAAAGAATGCAGCAAAGAGAAATTCATTTACTTCAAGTAGAAAATATTCTTTTGCAGTTTCTAACGTCGATTCTCAAAAATACTGATATTATCTCCCATTCGTACTCCGATTAATCTTTGCTGTACCAGCCCAGGGATTCCGGGAAACGTATTTATGTAAATGGACGATGTCATCGCTCTGTCCACGTTATTTTATACACAACGCACATCAACTGAAAAATTGTGTTCCTACACCGCTGGGATCGAACCCCAGATATCTCGATAACTAGTCGAGTGCGTTGGCATTTACGCTACGGCGTCAACAATTCTCAGCGCCACGTGTGGTTTATCAGTCAGCGTCTGACTACACGAATCCGTATCGATGGTCTCAGCAACTGAGATGTCGTCATCTGGTGGCGTTTAACGCAACAGCTATTTAATTCTAGCTGATAAATACAAAGGGCGATAGAAATGGTTAATGTAAATCAAATACGTGGAGATAATGTAAATGGACGATGTCATCGCTCTGTCCACGTTATTTTATACACAACGCACAACAACTGAAAAATTGTGTTCCGACACCGCTGGGATCGAACCCCAGAACTCTCTATAACTAGTCAGTGCGTTGGCATTTACGCTACGGCGTCAGCAATTCTCAGCGCCACGCGTGGTTTATCAGTCAGCGTCTGACTACACGAATCCGTATCGATGGTCTCAGCAACTGAGATGGCGTCATCTGGTGGCATTTAACGCAACAGCTATTTAATTCTAGCTGATCAAAGGGTTCGATCCCAGCGGTGTCAGAACACAATTTTCCATTTGCTGTGCATTGTGTATAAAATAACGTGGACATAGCGATGACATCGTCCATTTACATTATCTCCACGTATTTGATTTATATTAACCATTTCTATCATATTTATGTACATATGAGGAAAAGAAGCATGGCGGTGGAAGTGCTGACAATTCGCTTGGGGGGGGGGGGGGGCTTGGGTTGTGGTATATGACCAAAATTTTTAAATGTTATTTTAGTTATTTCTTTTCCTCCAGCACTCAAAAATATAGGCTTTTGATTACTTTCTTGGTTTAATACAACCTGGAGGGTTGTTATTAGATGTACAAACCCTAATTTGACGAGTGACACACATTTCCCTTGAAGGACATATCTTTCATACATATGTTATTAATTCCTTGAAAACAATTTTAGGGGTGGAAGCTCATTATGTTAATTAATGGCTTCTTGGCCAAACACCCACTGGCTTCCAACACTGATCAAAATTTCCCCACAGCAGGAAGGAAAACCATTTATAAGGTTTGTTGTCTAGAGACTGTCTATCAACGAAAAGTTGATAGACAGCCTGGCGTTCTTTCTCTCCCAGCTTTACTATAAATCTGCTATTCAGGAGAGGGGAAGTAAAAATAATGGCAAGACACTACAAGCATGAATTCACTCTCAAGCTTGTTGTAAACTTAACAAAAGAATTTAACCAACAGAAAATCGTTCGGCAGCTATTGTTCCTTGACCTCGAGTTCCTGTAACTGCAGTTCCACGTGAAAAATGATCCGGGTATCTAATTATTCCAGAATACCCTTTCCTGCCAATACTCTTTTTTGCCCGTTCTTTTTTCTATCACATACGTGAAAGGTTTTAATCGTCGTCTCCCTTTCTTTGTTCCGGAAGCTATGCTTCGTGTTCCGTCCCGAACACGTGTTCTCTCCAAACGCTTTCTCCGTACGTCGTTCCAGACCCACGTGTCCGATTCCAACTACTGTCGCTTTAATCGTCGTCTCCCTTTCTTTGTTCCGGAAGCTATGCTTCGTGTTCCGTCCCGAACACGTGTTCTCTCCAAACGCTTTCTCCGTACGTCGTTCCAGACCCAGGTGTCCGATTCCAACTACTGTCGCTTTAATCGTCGTCTCCCTTTCTTTGTTCCGGAAGCTATGCTTCGTGTTCCGTCCCGAACACGTGTTCTCTCCAAACGCTTTCTCCATGCGTCGCTCCAGACCCACGTGTCCGATTCCAACTACTGTCGCTTTAATCGTCGCCTCCCTTTCTTTGTTCCGGAAGCTATGCTTCGTTCCAGACCCACGTGTCGGATTCCAACTACTGTCGCTTTAATCGTCGTCTTCCTTTCTTTGTTCCGTCCCGAACACGTGTTCTCTCCAAACGCTTTCTCCATACGTCGTTCCAGACCCACGTGTCTGATTCCAACTACTGTCGCTTTAATCGTCGTCTCCCTTTCTTTGTTCCGGAAGCTATGCTTCGTGTTCCGTCCCGAAAACGTGTTCTCTCCAAACGCTTTCTCCGTACGTCGTTCCAGACCCACGTGTCTCATTCCAACTACTGTCGCTTTAATCGTCGTCTCCCTTTCTTTGTTCCGGAAGCTATGCTTCGTGTTCCGTCCCGAACACGTGTCCTCTCCAAACGCTTTCTCCGTACGTCGTTCCAGACCCACGTGTCTCATTCCAACTACTGTCGCTTTAATCGTCGTCTCCCTTTCTTTGTTCCGGAAGCTATGCTTCGTGTTCCGTCCCGAACACGTGTTCTCTCCAAACGCTTTCTCCGTACGTCGTTCCAGACCCAGGTGTCAGATTCCAACTACTGTCGCTTTAATCGTCGTCTCCCTTTCTTTGTTCCGGAAGCTATGCTTCGTGTTCCGTCCCGAACACGTGTTCTCTCCAAACGCTTTCTCCGTGCGTCGCTCCAGACCCACGTGTCCGATTCCAACTACTGTCGCTTTAATCGTCGCCTCCCTTTCTTTGTTCCGGAAGCTATGCTTCGTTCCAGACCCACGTGTCGGATTCCAACTACTGTCGCTTTAATCGTCGTCTCCCTTTCTTTGTTCCGTCCCGAACACGTGTCCGATTCCAACTACTGTCGCTTTAATCGTCGTCTCCCTTTCTTTGTTCCGGAAGCTATGCTTCGTGTTCCGTCCCGAACACGTGTTCTCTCCAAACGCTTTCTCCGTGCGTCGCTCCAGACCCACGTGTCCGATTCCAACTACTGTCGCTTTAATCGTCGCCTCCCTTTCTTTGTTCCGGAAGCTATGCTTCGTGTTCCGTCCCGAACACGTGTTCTCTCCAAACGCTTTCTCCGTGCGTCGTTCCAGACCCACGTGTCCGATTCCAACTACTGTCGCTTTAATCGTCGTCTCCCTTTCTTTGTTCCGGAAGCTATGCATCGTGTTCCGTCCAGAACACGTGTTCTCTCCAAACGCTTTCTCCGGGCGTCGCTCCAGACCCACGTGTCCGATTCCAACTACTGTCGCTTCCCCCGTGCTCTAACTGGCACATTCTTTTTCCCAGTGCTGTCACCCAGCACTCAATAACCGGTGTCGCTGTCCGTGTTGTCGCCTAGCACTTCTTAACCGTCCCACAGCACACGCTGTGTCCAACCGTCCTTCACGCTCGCTCTCCGTCGATTGTCCCCTCAACCTTGCTCCCCGTCGACTGTCCCGTTCTTCCTTCTACTCCTACCCTGAAGTCTTTCCCCCTAACTTCACTAGCCTTCCTGATTGGCTCCTGCCTCACTCACCTGAGGCGCCCTCTCTCTCCCTAGTCGGAGCCCTCCAAGAGCAGGAGACTCCCCTCGCTCTTCTCGGTGCCCCCCCCCCCATACTACCTTTCTCTCCTGACACGTGTGTTCTGACGGTGGCCTCCACGTAATCCCTTCGTTGACCTCTAGCTCACGTGTGCCCAGCAGCTTACATTTCCCCCTGGCCGGGAGAAACAGCTGTGCCTTCTGTGAATAAAATAGACCTGTCAAACAGGCACATCGAAATGTCACCTAGTCTGGTGCATTACCACGTGTTACACTCGTTTCCAAATAATACACATGGAAATATTTATTCTGAAATGTTAGTATCCGGAATGATCGATGGGATTTAAAGTCCATCACACAATTTATATAGGGGCATAATTTCTCGCCCTACAACAGTAGAAAGGTTAAAAGGAAGAATGTTTTACTTTATTCACACTATGGAAAAATGCTCAAGTTTAAAATTGAAATCTTCCTATTGTAGTTAAAACACTTCGTAACCACACACCTTCGAGCACCCAGGTCAATGGAAGGTGTAGTCTGTGTCTTCAAAAATTCTTCATAAGACTCAAAAGTCTAGTTGTCATTAAAAGTTGTAAGGTTAAAATAAAGTTTAAAATTTAGGTTATTTCAGGGTTCCACTCAAAAGTAATAAAAAAAATTCCCTGACTTTTCCAGGTTCTCCAGGTGGTTTTTAAAGTTTTCCAGAGTGGTGTGTTGCAAAGAATTGTTACATTTCATTCCATTCCATTTATTTCTCTCACCAAAGCACACACTTGTAAATTCTTTACGTAATTTGTCTTTATAAAATTACCCGCTTTTCATTAATAACAACTAACTGTGCACATTATTTCCCGTACCAAAGTTCCGTGAACTTTTGTGAATACTACCCACACAGAATTTGTAAATGCATTCCCATGAAACAGGTCATACGTAAGAAAAAAATCTGTCAGTTGAACAGTTTTAGTTTTTTCTATAACACAATGCAGCTAAGCTTAATGATGGAATGGCTCCGTTCAAAGAAACATGTTTCAAGAGAACCAACAGTCAAAGGACTTTGATCCATCATTTGGTTGGTTCTCTTCTGAAGTGTTTTCTTCAAGCAGGAGCCATTGTGCCTAATTGTTCCATTTTATAACAACTGCCTGCAGAAATTGAACAAAAGCTTAATAACTGGCAATTTTAAAAATTCAATTTTGCATCTTTTTTTAGAGAATAAAGGAAATACTTAATATAACTGAAAGTAAGATCTACCAAATTCTAGGCAGGCAGTAATTACAAGCGAAGGCTTGAAATCTTTAAAAAATAAGTTTTTTTTGGCAAAAAAATATCCACTGATCTTTACAAAAAAAAAAAAAAAAAAAAAAAAGGGTAGGTTTCCCTGAGTTTTCCCTGACTTTTACAAAAAAGGGCAATTTCCCCTGAGTTTTCCCTGATTTTTGGAACCATTTTCAAATTCCCTGAGAATTCCAGGTTTTCCCTGTTTTCCAGGTTGAGTGGGAACCCTGTATTCACATTGAAACATAAACTATGAGGAAAAAGTTTTTTTTTTTTTTTTTCAGTCATTTTGTTTCCTCAAAGCGTGTGTTTTAGTGTAAATAACCTAAATTTTAAACTTTCTTTTAACCTTACAACTTTTAATGACAACTAGACTTTTGAGTCTTATGAAGAATTTTTGAAGACACAGACTACACCTTCCATTGACCTGGGTGCTCGAAGATGTGTGGTTACGAAGTGTTTTAACTACAATAGGAAGATTTTAATTTTAAACTTGAGCATTTTTCCATAGTGTGAATAAAGTAAAACATTCTTCCTTTTAACATTTCTAGTGTTTTCAAGGAATTAGTAGCGTACGTATGAAAGATATGTCCTTCAACGGAAATGTGTGTCGCTCATCGAATTAGGGATGTGCAAAAGGGACTACAAACAACAAGAAGCAGGACTCAAGGTATTTGAACTATCTTTATTTAAAACAATAACAACATATGAGCAATAAGAACTGGCAAAATATGTGGAGCTCCCCTAGCGAAGGTTTAAAGAAATGTGAACAGAATTTATGACAGTTTGTCACAATATTAAAAATCCATACTTTACATCATATCTTAAGAACGGAAGTAGCTATGTGAAAAACTAAGGCATTTTTGAAATCGCCATTTAATTTTGCACTTAATGGCATAAAAACGATGAAATAACTATGAAAAATTAGTTAAACTTAAAAATTCGCAGTTTGGGTAGGTGATGTTATACACTATCTACCAACAAGTAATTGGACACCCCGCAATCGACGATATCTGCGGCCCTGATACACGTCACTGCCGCCGCCGTTAAATATCGTGTGGGAAACAACAACGCAACCAGTTGCATGCAAGATGCCACGCAGTTCGGAGCTCTCTGATTTCGAGAAAGGTGTAATCGTCGGGTATCACAGAAATGGCCGATGACATATCCAGCGAGTGGAAGTACCCAAAATCAACAGCGGCCTACGTGATTGGCAAGTGGAAGATGAGAGGTGACTGTCGGAATGTGCCCCGACCCGGCAGACCCACAAAACTGGGAGTTAGAGACCGACGGGTGCTGGCCAGAGAAATTCGGAAGAACCGCACCAAATCGATGGGCCACATCCGCGAGGAGTTTCAACAGGCATCCGGGAGTGTTCTTTCGATGAATACCATCCGTAAGGAAGCCCATCTGCTCGGTTATCATGGACCCACAAGCCTTTGATCACCAAGTCCAATAGCGCTGCTCGTCTAACGTGGTGCAAAGAACGTCGACAGTGGAAACAGGTTCTCTGGAGCGACGAATCAAGGTTCACCCTCAACCGTTCAGATGGCAGGGTCTGGGTTTGGCGTCTGCCTGGAGAACGCCCCCTGCCGGAATGTATTGTGCCAACTGTGAAGTTCGGCGGCGGTGGAATTATGCTATAGGGGTGTTTCTCCTGGTATGGCACGGGACCCTTGGTCGCAATTCCTGGTAGACTCAACGCCGAGACCTACTGCACCATTTTGGATGACCATGCGCTTCCTACGTTGTGGCAGTTTTACGCGGTGGACCCATGTTACTTTCAGGATGACAATGCCACCTGTCATATTGCGAGGTCCACCATGGATTGGTATGGCAACAGTGAGGTAAATCGAATGAACTGTCCTGCACAGAGCCCAGACCTTAACCCTATGGAGCACCTCTGGGACGAGTTGAAGCGTAGATTTAGTCGGAAATAGGTGAAGGAACTGACCTGTCTTCTCCAAGCCAAGTGAAAGAAAATACCGCTAGCCGTCGTACAACGCCTGGTTGAGAGTGTGCCCCCGAGGGTGGCAGCTGTAATCGGCGCTCGCGGAGGCTCCACCAACTATTGAAGGTGAATAAACTTTGTTTTCCTTTGCTATCACAGGTGTCCAATTACTTGTTGGTAGATAGTGTACTTTGGTACACAACTGTAGCTGGGTATCCCATGATTTCTGTCCACTCGGTGTACACAATGATAAAATGAATGTATAAATGTACGTAAAACATGAGAGTAGAAAAAACAAAAGTTAAAACAAACCTGAAACAAGGCTTTTCCTTTCCCAGGGTAATCATCATTAACATCTTCCTTCCATTTCAGAAATGCTTCTTCCTCAATTATTTCAGAATCATAAAACATCATGAACCACCGTAGTAACATACCTGCAAGACGATTTTAATTTGAAGACATAAACAAGCCTGCACTAGCATACAAAGAGCAGTTTTAAATTAAGATACAAAATAAATTGTTTACAATAATTAAAAATCAGTACTCTGCCATTTAGAAGTTAAAAGATACAATATACTGGTACCAAACAAGCAACAAAATATAGTGAAACTTTGGTTATACGTTTTTTCTAAGAGACAGTCTTTAAAACAGACACGGGACTGACTAAGAAAAAAGAAAAAGCTGAACTTTTTAATCGGGTGAAAAATAAGAACGTACTGCGAAACAGCGTGAATATAACGCGGCACGAGCAAGACATAATTGTTCACTGAAATTTATTTATGTAAATATTAAAATGGAGCACATAACTGTTTAATTTTTTGTTTTGTTTTGCATTTAACAAAAAACACGGGATAAATGGAACATAGTGAAGAAAAAAAAATATATCATTATGGGCAAAACACGTAACAATATTAACAAATAAAGGTAACTTCATCACGCTAGTTACGTTATATGAAAGAACTTTTACAAGAAAGTTCGTAAAGTTGGGAGCTTTCGACCTTATCTTAGGTCTTCATCACGCCAATGGAGGACTAAGATTGTTGCCAGATTCTACATTTGAATTTGTTTTCTATTTTTGTTGCCAAAAACTTAGAACTGATCTCCAGATCATCGGAATGTAGAGAGGAGATTCTAAATTGCAAGTCACTGAGTTGAAAATAATTTCCAGGCTTTTACGGTAACGGAGGGCAAAACGATTGTCAAAAGAAGCAATTCGTTTTGCTTCGTTCCAGTGGGGAACTGCAGAAGTGTCTTCCATTGTCAAAATAGACAAGGCAGTATTGGGATTGGCTTTCGAAACATCTTTTTTATGTTCTAAAATTCTGTGGTTAATGCTCCTGTATGTGCTTCCAATGTATAAGTTATCCCCGGTAGAAGAAGAGATAGGAATGCAGTAAACTCCTGGGATGTCCAGATTTTCAACTTTGTCCCTATCCCTTTGTAGAAGTTTTAAGATGTTTGGGGTGAATTTAATGGCAAGATGGTAAACAAAACTTCTAAAAAGAATCTGTAACCTATAAGCATACGAAGGAATAGAACCAGAGAATTTCAGGTTTTCTTTCTTTTGAGGAAGGAGGCATTCAATTTTCGAATTGTTTCCATATTTCTTTAAAAGGGAGTTGACTGTAAGAGCAGGGAAACCATGAGAGGGCTATTGCAGAAATTTTGGAGAATTCTTCTTGAAGAGAAAGTTGGTTGTTGCAAATTATATGAGCCCCGTGGATGTAAGACTTCAATGCTGCAAACTTGTAGAGATGCAGAGTGAAAGATTTGTAGGGAATGACGATAGTGGCCGCAGAAGGTTTACGATAGACGGAACGAGTAATGGAGAGATCAGCGTTTCTGCAGATAGATACATCCAGGAAATCAATTTTGTTGTTTACTTCCTTAGATATAGTGAGATTAATGGAAGGAAATTTTTCCGCAATGGAGTTGATCAGTGCCTGTAATTCAGACTCGGCATGTGGCCAGCTAATGAAAATGTCATCTACATATCTTAACCACAGGGAAGGTTGAAAAGGGTGGTGAGGAATGATGGAAATTTCAATATATTGCATGTAGATTTCTGCAAGAAGAGGGTTGCAGTAGATCTCACCTCCTTCACCTCTTCTTGCAACATATTGATGATGATGGGGTAGTTGCAAAAATTACGTCATCAGCAAAACGAAGGTGAGTTAGATAATCTCCATTAATCTTTATCCCTTTGTTTTCCTAGTTCAGTGATTGAAAGGCATTTTCCAATGTGGCATTAAAGAGTTAGGGAGATACAGTGTCACCTTGCCTCGCTCCCTTTCCAATTTTTATGTGTGCTGTATTCTGAAATAGCAGAATCTTTGCACTTGCATATTCATAGATGTTATTAATAATATTAATGTATGCATCTTCAATACCGCAGGACTTCAAAGCCATTGTAACTGCTGATGGTTTCACCGAATCAAAGGCCTTTTCATAATCAATAAAAGCCATGCACAGGTGTTTTCATTCTTTGAGAAGTTCATATTCCCTCACTCTTTCAATTAGTTATCTCAGTGCGTGGATATGATCTATTGTGCTGTAGCCACTCCTGAATCCAGCTTGTTCTCTCGGTTGAGCCATGTCCAGTCTTACCTTCAAGCGGTGTGAAAGAACTTTAGTGAAGATTTTATAAACCACTGATAGGAGACTGATAGGTGTGTAGTTCCTGAGATTCTCAATGTCACCTTTTTTATGTAGCAGGATCATTGTAGCGTTGTTCCAATCCTCAGGAATCTTCCCTTCATTAAGGCATCGAGTGAAAATTTGGGTGAGTACTGTTTCTATTTCTCCACTTGCTTCTTGTATGATGTCTACAGTAATTCCATCTTCTCCTGGAGCTTTTCCCCGTTTCATGTTCTTGATTGCATGTGCAACTTCTGCTGGGAGGACTGGAAGAACTCTGGTACTGGTACCTTTCATGATGTCTGGAGTACATGTATCATCCCTTTCATATAATTTGGAGTAGAAATCTTTCACTCTTGTCAAAATTTCGCCTCTATTTCTTGTTACAGAACCATCTTCTTTTCTCAGTGCCATAATCTGTTTTCTTTCCTTACTCAGATGTCCCTTTGCTCTCTTGAAACTTTGGTTGTTTTCAATTGCTTTCCTCACTAGTTCACAGTTGAATTTCCTTACATCTTCAGTGATACTTTTTCGTACCGTTCTGCATAGCTCTATACAATATTATACACATACTGTATAAGATAAGAGTTTGGGACCCCTCGCCTACACACGCACAACATAGACACCTCTGTAGGTGAATTGTTGAACTTAGCGAACCGACATTGCTGTTTTATTAAGCACAAATTATACACGTGTTTGCATTCTACAAAAAATTACAATCTTATATTATTAAATTTAGTTGGTTCACATCACAAAAAAGTGTACATTATCTTATAACATAAAACGTCTGTCTGAAGCAGCAATAACTCTCCAACGCCGAACTGTGGCATCGTGAAATTTGCATAGGTTATTAATACTGGAATTTCTAGGTCAACTCAACTAATTTAAGATCTCTACGTTGTTCCGCTCGCAAGTTATGAATTAATTAATAAGCTAATCAATAAAGTCAGCGTCATTTGCTACGTCATTGCTGTATGTTCGAAATCTGAAAGCATGTGACTGCATTCATCCACAGGTGTTTTCATTCTTTGAGAACTTGTGCATAAAAAAAAAAAAATGCCAAAAACGAACTTTGCGGAATCTTAACGAAACCGGCTGAAATTTTTATCAACACCCTGAATTGGTAATAAGAAGAGTCCCTCAAAATTTCACCAGAATCCCGTCAAAACTTTTAAAAATAGGCATGGGATTTTTAATTCATCGGTTAACAGAAATACATACGCGGAAACGATTAATAAAATTTTGACCGCTAATTAAAAAAGTCATCTACCGATTCGGGCGAAATTTGGAAGTCGTGTTCCTATTAACGATTTATGGTGTTCATTAAAATTTCAGCCAGTTTCATAAAATATTCGAAAAGATACGTTTTTTAACTCTTTTATTCCAGAGATTCGCCCCCTCAAAGATGTCCGAAACTGAAAGCACGTGATGCACTTGATCGCCGATAACAAATTGTTAACGAATTTTGTTCAGTCAGTGTTCCAACGCTGTGTCTCCTGGACTCGCGCTAAATAATTCGTAACGCTTTTGGTCCGTTTGATTCTACAGACAGATGTATGTTGGAATGTCAAGAGCAAAGTATCCAACAAAATTATATATTGTTGCCGATGAAGGAGAAACCAAAAATGTTGTGTATGGCTGAGTGCTGAAATAGTCACACAATGAATAAATAATTTGTAATGACCGGATATGTGAAATCAGCTTTTTTCTTTCTTGCAAGCATCAATTTTTCTCCCCAATTTTTTCAGTGACATACACTGGCGGAAAGTGAAAAAAGAACACCAAGAAGGAGACGTCTGATACCAACGAAATTTATACATAACGGAATACAGAGGATAACGTGATCAAAACATTATGGCAAAATACAGCTGTATTTGCTGGTGAACTGAAAAATAACATTTCCATGTAACATGGTTAGTACGAGGTTGAACCGCCATGAACTGCGTCACACTGTGCAATTCTGGCATGGAGTCTGTCGTACAGATGTTGGATGAAAGTTTGGGGTATTGAGTTCCTAGCATCCTCAACCTGGACGCCTCAATCGGGGATGGTCGTGGCTAGAAAGTGAAAAAGAACACCAAGAAGGAGACAGTCTGATACCAACGAAATTTATACATAACGGAATACAGAGGATAACGCGATCAAAACATTATGGCAAAATACAGCTGTATTTGCTGGTGAACTGAAAAATAACATTTCCATGTAACATGGTAAGTACGAGGTTGAACCGCCATGAACTGCGTCACACTGGGCAATTCTGGCATGGAGTCTGTCGTACAGATGTTGGATGGAAGTTTGGGGTATTGAGTTCCAAGCATCCTCAACCTGGACGCCTAAATCGGGGATGGTCGTGGCTAGAAAGTGAAAAAGAACACCAAGAAGGAGACGTCTGATACCAACGAAATTTATACATAACGGAATACAGAGGATAACGTGATCAAAACATTATGGCAAAATACAGCTGTATTCAGGGATCATAGCATACTTCTGGAAAATTTTAGGTAGGAATTTTAGGAATTTTTAGAAAAATTTTAGGAAAATTTTAGGAGTGTATTTCAATAAAAACTATATGTATATTTGTATACATCTAGTAAAACAACTTTGTATACATTGTAAAGAGTTTGCTTCACACCCTTCAACCATATATACTGATAGACTGCGCATGACATCAAAATTTCTGGCTCCAACATAAAATCACATGACAACAGTCAAAAAGATGGGTTACACCTGCTGTGCTTATGGTTGCTCTGACCGATATAGTAAAGAAAGTTCTATGATTTTTCATGGGTAAGAAACGAATTAAATACCTAAGTCAATAAAGTTCAATTACTTAACCAGAAACTTGCAGCTATTGATATAAAAATATAGTAACTTAAGAAAAAAAAAATGGAATGCATGTTCCAAATTCTTCGCAAATGTTCATCACATTATAAATCACAAAATGTAAACAACACGATCATGCATGTATATAGCTCATAAGTAAACTTACCTGAAGAGTTTTCATTATATATGAGGTGCATTCACATAATACACCGAAAACACTGAAGTTCTGCAGCGTAAATTAGTAATCATAACAGCATTTGTACACGAAATTTGGAGTCTGATGATGACGTGCCCAATGTTTGAGCCATGGCGGCTTTGATGCAGCTATTGCCAATGCGCAGTCCATTAGTATATATGGTCGAAGTTCACACCCAAATTTTTTGCATAACGTCTAATGTCTAAAGTTTAAGTATGATTTACTTCTAATGTTCAGTTCTTATCTTTTCACGTGTTATTATCATATTCAAGTATATTTACCACATTCAAGTTTCACTTTGAACATTAATATGCTGTTGAACCAGAAGCAATTCACGATTTTCCAGTAAAGTTTTCAGGTTTCACATTAAACTATAATATCCTAAAAAGGTAATTGAAAACCAAGAACTATGTACAATTGTTCACTGAATTACTTTTTTCATATTATTGTTTTAACCTTTTCCTGATTAGCCTATCTTTTTCTGCTTCCACCGCAACTAATTTACTTTCAGTTTTCTTTATTTCAGCTGAACCTTGTATGATCAAGTTAGAGGCAACTGCTATTTCAACAGTATTTTGTTTTTCTACAGCTTTTCTCATTCTTTCTGTTCCCTCTTGAATTACTGCTAGGGAGGCTTCTTTATCTTTTTTAAGCTTATTTATTTCTGCATCATTTTCTTTTATTTTGTCATCAAACTCAGCTTTTCTTTTTTTCTCTAGCTGCTTTTCCTTATTTTCCCTCTCTTTCTTCGAAAATAAAAGCATAACAAACAGCGCGAAAACTAGCTCATAAATAGAATATTTGAAACACTCTCAATTATTAGGGATGGTAGAGGGAAAGGGAATAGAACTGTCCAAAATTAGCATGTTTTCGTTGCGCTAGGGCGCTTAAGCACGGCTGAATTCCTTCAGATACCCCCAATGTTCAAATGATTGAAATGTGCTGATGTTCATGGAATGAAATGGTTGATCAGCTACGATGACCGCATAAAAGTTCGGGGGGGGTATTTTTTTAGTTTATGCAACATTTTACATCACTCCAGTATTTATCTTGTCATCATCAACAATCGCAATGCAACTACCGCTTACGATCGCGGATATCAGCAACCGAAAATCTGCCATATCTCTAAGTGATATAACACACAGCATCCTGTTACAGTGTATTGTAATTGAAAAAAAAAGGATGTGGAAAAAAGAAACTTTCAGAAATTAAGATCATCAAGTCATGCATTTCAAAAATCCGTTTTCCTTTATAACGTTTAAAAACATGTTTTTGCTTTTTACCTGTAGTGTAAATAAAAAAACTATGTTGATTTTTTATGGAATCAGACGTCCGTATGTCTGATTGTCTTCATCTGAGTTCACACTTTAGCTACTGTGTACAAGTAGACCTATTTTTTCACGGCTGAATTCCTTCAGATACCCCCAATGTTCAAATGATTGAAATGTGCTGATGTTCATGGAATGAAATGGTTGATCAGCTACGATGACCGCATAAAAGTTCGGGGGGGGGGGGTTATTTTTTTTAGTTTATGCAACATTTTACATCACTCCAGTATTTATCTTGTCATCATCAACAATCGCAATGCAACTACCGCTTACGATCGCGGATATCAGCAACCGAAAATCTGCCATATCTCTAAGTGATATAACACACAGCATCCTGTTACAGTGTATTGTAATTGAAAAAAAAAGGATGTGGAAAAAAGAAACTTTCAGAAATTAAGATCATCAAATCATGCATTTCAAAAATCCGTTTTCCTTTATAACGTTTAAAAACATGTTTTTGCTTTTTTACCTGTAGTGTAAATAAAAAAACTATGTTGATTTTTTTTTATGGAATCAGACGTCCGTATGTCTGATTGTCTTCATCTGAGTTCACACTTTAGCTACTGTGTACAAGTAGACCTATTTTTTCAGCTCAAAAATATGTAGTTTTGTATATATTCACAGTATAAGTCATTCCTTATTCCCACAGAACTGAATTCAGCATATGCAAAATGAAGATCATCAAGACCCGCCCAACACTATGTTTCTGGATTGTCTGCTGTTTATATTCAAGAAATGCAAACATGGATCAATGGTGAATGCAGCAACTATGATTTTTATTTATTACCAAGAAAAAAAAAAAAAAAGAGCCGTGAAAGCTGTAAAGCTGAAACGGATATTTCTCTCGAACCCCCCCCCCCCCCATGCACAAAAACATTCCAATTAAGATCAAACAGCAGGAGGACGCGTCCACACAACACAACCTTTGGAATTACCTGATGGAATGGCTTCTTTTCATTTGGCACATCGCCATAAATCACCACCTGCAGCTCACTGAACTGTCAAGTTGCACATTTCCTCCTTCACTTTAACTATAATAGAAACTGTAAAAAAAAATGCTCCCCAATTTTCGACAAAATTAAATTACCAAATTTACGTCATGATGTTGCAATTTACTAAAATACGTTTGTTTATCTGCTGAATATTGCTTAAATCCATTGAAAACTTTTAAATTATAGATGATTTTTTTATTAAAACAGTAACTCAGACGTCTGAATAAAAACGTGTTTGTAATTCAAATAGAGTCCATATCATCACAGAAAAAAATTTAAGGATCACTGTTTAAATAAACCATGGCATCTAAAAAAAATAATTCACTTGCTTTTCCCGTAATTTATAATTAGTTTCTTTTTTCAATCCGATTATGCAACGTTGTTTTTTTTTTTTTTTTTTTTGCATCTGCTAAAGTTCCTAACGGAATTTGGCGAAATTTGCACTAGAACTTTATTGTGATGTATCTTAACTACTGTAAAAATTTTACTGTGTTATTTTCAAAATTCAGAAAAATGGATTTCTGAAAATATTCTCCTAGTCCTTTTGTGCTGTGGAAGTGATAAACAGGTGTTTGCTTTCTTCCCAACCAAGGGCTTCAGATCAGCGCTCCCAGCTGTCAATCAACCGTTGCTATGGTAACACCCTTTCTGCTGGAGGCTCACTCTGTCCAAAGAGGCACACATACTTGTCCATAATAAAAATTACCAATGCTAACTTTTAAAGTTTTAAACCGATTCAACTGGAATTTTGGAAGTGAGCTTCTGTAATCCAATTACAGTGAATGTAAAAATTTCAGCCACTTTCGTGAAAAATTCGCAAAGATAGTTTTCTTATTTTTTATCATAAGTAGTGGAAGTCTCTTGAGGGGAGGGAGGGTGGTGGCATGCACATAAACAAGAAGCAGATGAATGTGTTGTTCAGGCATACTCCTCACTGGTGGATGCCAGCTGACTTGGTACATACGCGACCCCCTGCAAATGCTTAATGCCTCTTCTTTCCCCTTCTGTTCTCAATTGTCGGACGGACATCAAGCTCCCCTTCGACCTACTAGTAATCATCCAATTTTATTGCACTGGAAGTAGTGCCTTTTTTTTTTCTTTTTTTCCCCCAGCCAAATTAGGATTTGGTGCACATCGGAAACCGCTGCCGGTGGTTTCTTTGAGAACAGAGAAAAGGAACTTTAAAAAATGAAGGGGTAACAGTAACACGATTTCCTAAAAGGGCATTTTTTAAGCACTAATTTCAAATTTCAAGGCTTTTCAAGACGGCATTAAAAAAACACTGTTTTTCCAGGATATTCCAGGCCTTGAAAACGTAATCATGATTTTCCAGGACTTTCCAGGTTTTCAAGCACGCGTGCGCACCCTGCGTAATGGTAAATTTATTGGCGTTAATAACGGTTGTGTTTTTAATAAATAAGCTTACGAAAATTTTAGGATGAATAGAAAATTTTAGGTATAATTTTAGGAATTTAAGGAGGGTCACAAAATATTAGGAATTTTAGGAATTTTAGGAGGAATGCGATCCCTGTGTATTTGCTGGTAAACTGAAAAATAACATTTCCATGTAACATGGTTAGTACGAGGTTGAACCGCCATGAACTGCGTCACACTGTGCAATTCTGGCATGGAGTCTGTCGTACAGATGTTGGATGTAAGTTTGGTATTGAGTTCCAAGCATCCTCAACCTGGACGCCTAAATCGGGGATGGTCATGGCTGGCCGTGGAGACCGGATAAGTCGTTGTGCCATAAAATCCCACACGTGCTCAATGGGGGACAAATCCGGTGGCCATGGAAGTTGTATCACACCCTGAAGTGCATGTTGCGTTGCACGTGCTGTGTGTGGGCGTGCGTTATCTTGCTGGAAAACAACACGATGGACCGACCTTACAAATGGCACAACAACGGGCTGAATGATGATGTTGATGTAGGAGGTGCTGTTTAACGTACCTGGTACAAACACTAGTTGTGTACGGGAGTGATAGCTGATCGCTCCCCACACCAGGAGACCAAGTGTAGGCCCGGTGTGTCGCTGGCGGATGCAAGGGTGGACCGCAGCAGCCGTTCCTGACGGTGGGCTGGAGTCAGAGGTACACATGCCAGAGGCACAATTGCACGTAGTCCTGCATCCAGTAGACGGTTGCGGATTGTTCGCACAGTCACCTCAGTTGCAACGGCAGCTCGGATTTGCGCCGCAGTGGATGTTCTGCTTGACAACGCCGCTCTTCTTATGCGTCGATGGGTCCACTCATCAGTCCGTCTGTGACTCCCGGTTCCACGTCTTCTCATGTGGGAATGTTCCTCGGACCATCTACGCCACCATCGTACCACCACCGATACTTCCCGTCCAATTTGCTCCGCAACACGACGATACGACCACCCGGCCTCGCGGAGTCCGACTAGAGGACCTCGCTCAAAGTCCGATAACTGCTGAAATCGTACACGTCTTCCATGTCCAGGCATTGCAACTTCTTCAGGGTCTTCGCACGTGTCCATACGGCGACGACTGAGTACATTCACTTTGCCGTACTCCTTAAATACCACCGACGATAATTTGCATGTTATGCCGTGCTGTGGCGTAAGTGCTCACCAGTTGGTCCCGAAATTAACATCACACCTACGTAAACTCAACCCCATCAACATATGTAAATTTCATGATCGCCCGCCAATTCCTTCTTGGTGTTCTTTTTTCACTTTCCGCCAGTGTATAAGGGAATATGAAATTAATAAGCCTAAATCACGGGCAAAGCTAGTAGTATTATATTCCCGAAAAATGGGGGTCATGACCTTCCCCCTGGTTACGCCTATGCTTATCATAACCAATCTTATCATGGTTATAAAAAGAGATGGATATCTTATAAGTATATCTTATCATGGTTATGATAAGATATCCATCTTTTTGCTAGATCTGCACATGTGTCAAATACCTACCCCTATGACACCGATTTTTTAACTGTATAACTCTGTAGGTTACCTCGCTCTGTTAGTCACTTATCTGAAGATGGGAGTCGCAAGTAACCCCAAAAGATCTCGTGTACATTTATCACTCATGTGCTGTTTTTAACTGAGATTAAAGCTTTAAACATTGTACGGTTTTAGATATCAGTTTCATGAATCATGCTTTGACGGCTATATACTTTTGATGTTCACAGGTAAGTTTGTGAAAGAAACAGGCTGACAGACTCCATGAGCAAGTTTTTTTCACTTAGATCAGTTCCACTTGAAGAATTTTTAGTTAATCTTCCTTTCCTTTGGTTTTTTACATACATTGAGAACAGACTCAAAATAGTATAACTATACTAAAAATCCGAAAATTCTTGGCGTAGAGTAAAGATAAAATTTCCAAGCTTTCACACATCAACCAGATGGCTTGCTCAAGGAATTATATCTCATGTGATTCTATCATATAGTTCACATACAATTACGTGACCACAAGGTTCTTCAGGAAGACGCTTTAACGTCTGTAAATTCTGTTTTACACGTTCTGTAAAGTGGATACAGTCTGTGGTGGTGCATTAACTTATTCAATTAAAATATAAATCGGTTAGAAGTCCTAAAGATGTTACTTACGGAAGTGCGTGTTCAGTCCAACGTCAGTAGTTATCAAGTTTCTTTGTCCAAAGTTGTATCTTGCTTCAATATGGTCAGTTGTTAGGGTTAGTTCGAGAGCCATTTCGTCATAAGTTGTACCCTACTTCGGATATGTCCAGATGTTAGGGCTGTGTCGACATCATATTGAATGGGTAAAGGTTTCCAGATAATAATTAAAGATTCTTGAGTTAAGAGTTACTATTTACGTACAACTTGAAGTTCCACGTCATACTTGGCCTTTAGGGCTATCTCGTCAATGCTTCACTCTCTTGGAAATGCGGAGGAAGTCTTCAAAGTTTGGTCAGGTTCATAAAAAATTTATAAGCTTTAAAAGGTTCCAGTTAAAATCGTCGCATACACCACCTCATACCGTCCACAGTCTCAATCGCCGGACGCGCGTTTCACCTAGGCTCTACCCTGGCATTTTCAACGAAGTCTCCGTTGAAAATGCCAGGGTAGAGCCTAGGTGAAACGCGCGTCCGGCGATTGAGACTGTGGACGGTATGAGGTGGTGTATGCAACGATTTTAACTGGAACATTTTAAATTTTTTATGAACCTGATCAAACTTTGAAGACTTCCTCCGCATTTCCAAGAGAGTGCAGCATTGACGAGATAGCCCTAAAGGCCAAGTATGACGTGGAACTTCAAGTTGTACGTAAATAGTAACTCTTAACTCAAGAATCTTTAATTATTATCTGGAAACCTTTACCCATTCAATATGATGTCGACACAGCCAGAACGGAGCTAACCCTAACATCTGGACATATCCGAAGTAGGGTAAAACTTATGACGAAATGGCTCTCGAACTAACCCTAACAACTAACCATATTGAAGCAAGATTCAACTTTGAACAAGGAAACTCAATTAACTACTGACGCTGGACTGAACACGCAATTCCGTAAGTAACATCTTTAGGACTTCTAACCGATTTATGTTTTAATTGAATAAGTTAATGCACCACCACAGACTGTATCCACTTTACAGAACGTGTAAAACAGAATTTACAGACGTTAAAGCGTCTTCCTGAAGAACCTTGTGGTCACGTAATTGTATGTGAACTATATGATAGAATCACATGAGATATAATTCCTTGAGCAAGCCATCTGGTTGATGTGTGAAAGCTTGGAAATTTTATCTTTATTCTACGCCAAGAATTTTCGGATTTTTAGTATAGTTATACTATTTTGAGTGTAATTTGGTGTACAGTTCCTACTTTTTGAGAACAGACTTTGACTAAATTCCAGAGGCCAGAAACGTCTGCAAAAAACCAAAGGAACTCAGAAGAAAGGAAGATTAACAAAAAATTCTTCAAGTGGAACTAGAATTAAATAATTTTCTGGGTAAAGCTCTTTAACAATCAAGCCAAGATAATATTTTTATTATTACTGCCTGTACTTAGAAAATAAACATTTTATATAGCACAGCAACGCGCGAGATCTTTCAAAGCACCAAGTGCTCCATCATCAGGGACTTCAATAAATACATAACAAACATAAATAAAAACAACGGATAAAACCAAGAAGCATTTTTCAAATTACGAGAGCACACAGTAACAATAAATATAATGGAAATGTGGGCTTTAAAGGATTCAACAAAACAATACTAAGAAAAACATTACTGAATAGAGGAAGTAATATGTGCACACAGGGAATTAATAGGTTTACATAAAGATTTAAACTGTAAATGAAGTACTATACCGTGCAAATTAATTGGGACAAGCTATTTTATTCTTAAAATTGTAATGTGATCGCCAGTTGATGTCAGAAACCCACGTAAATCGGTTTTTATCAGCTGTGAGGTGGAATGACTGTTAGAACTTGATAGTAAGAATGTGGTTTGACCGGTTTTAAACAGGAAATAGGCACTTCAGCTTCAATTGTGAGCTTTCGTGTGTGACAGGTGGATGTTAGTTTTTGCTCTCTGTGAGTACGTGTTGCTTTCGTGTATTGAAAAATGGATGTTTCCCCAAGGAAGCGTGCAAAAATAATTTCTCTGAAGGATCACACTTCTATGACAGTGAGAGATATCACTTCTGCAGTTGGTGTAGGCAAATCAAGTGTGTGCTTACGCGATACAATGCATCTGGATCATCGTCTCCAAAAAGAAGAGGTAAATGTGGAAGAAAACGAAAAACAACTCCACGAACCGATAAATATCTAATCAGAAATAGTAAAATGAATCCAAAAAAAAAAACAAAAAAACAAGCATTGACCTTCAAAGAGATTTATTGGCTAGTGGTTGTGATGTTAGTGATTCAACTGTAGGCCGTAGGCTTCTGGAAGTTGGCCGGAAGGCCAGAACACCAACGAAAAAACAATATTTGAATGCGAAAATGAAGATAAAACGTTTAGCATGGGCCAAAAAATATAAATCATGAACTGCTGACGACTGGAAAAAGGTAATTTTCAGTGATGAAACTCATTTATTTGTGCAGGGTTACAAGCAAATGTCGTTAGACGAAGCAACTTAAGACCTGAGCATGTCAAACAAACTGTAAAACACCCTCTGAAACAGATGTTTTGGGGATTTTTCACATCAAATGGCACTGGAAGCTTAGTTCCTGTTCAATATATTCAGCCAAGTACGTAGAAATATTACAACGTAGGATTGTTCCATTCTTGCAAACTTTTGACGGGACATTTCAACATGACTTGGCCCCATGTCACAATTCGAAATTGGTCAAGCTGGAAAATCCAATTCATTTGCTTGATTGGCCTGGAAATTGACCAGACTTAAATCCCATAGAAAACTTGTGGAATATTTTGAAGAGACGTTTAGGTAAAATGGAACCAAAGAACGCATGATAACGAATGCTATAAAAGTGTGGTTTATGAAGTCAAAAATATGTGCACTCAATTAGTGGAGTCAATGCCAAAAGCAATTCAAGAGGTCATTTCTGCTAAAGGAGGACATACTTCATACTAATACAGGTATTTATCAGTGTATATCAAGGCATAGTTTTGGAAAAAAAAAGAGTGATTTTTTACTTTGTCCTAATTAATTTGCACAGTATAGTAGTAGGACTAGAGTACTGGTGGAGGGATCCTGTCTTCTTGGCTGGATTACCATTGCCCAAGGCGCAGGAACAAAAAATGGAGTTTCTTTCTTCGTTATAGCAGCCAATGCTGTGCGACAGAATGCATAACTTTCAGCGAATCGGAGGGATCGCCTTGCACGATTTGAAATCAACACCCTGGCATTGGCCCAGTGTGGTTAGCGGGTACCTTTATTAACCAACCGTGCAAGACAGGTAGCAACAGAGTTATTTGTAATGGAGTACTTGTGCTCATATAGTCTAGTGTGCACTGGAAGTGCAGCGGACCCTATACACTGAGTGGCCACTTTAATTATGACCACCTCACAGTTTTAGGCAAATGAGCTATGGCTGCACGCTGTTGCTGCCAGAGGACGAGGCTAGTATAAAAAGGGAAAGCTTAGTGCTTGCGACAGTAGAAGTTATTTTTGGGTGACGAGAGGGTAAAAAATGCGATTTGATGGACTTTCAACGTGGGATGATTGTAGGAGCTCGGAGCCATGGAGCAAGTATCACCGAAACCGCCGCATTCGTGAAATGTTCCAGAGCAGCTGTTGTTAAAGTGTTTAAAGACTGGACTGTCAGCCAAAAAACTGGGTCTCTACGTGCAACGTGTGGTCGTCATCGACTAGTGACTTCTCGGGCGGAACGGAGAGTGTCCAGACTGGTAACAGACAACAGAAGGGCAACAGTGCAGCAAATTACAGACCATCTTAATAAAGGATCCCCTCAAATGATCTCTGCACGCACTGTTCACTGCACATTGCATCGGATGGGATATGGCAGCCAAAGGCCTGTTCGAACACCTTTGCTGTCTGCAGTTAACAAGAGAAAACGTCTACAGTTGCACCATTCCGATGGCCGAGTGAGAATTTGGCGGAAACAGCAGGAAAGCACGGACCCCAAATGCATTGCTACAACCCTTCAAGCTGGTGGAGGCAACGTTATGGTTTGGGGAAGGTTTTCCTGGCATGCTTTGGGCCCTTTAATTCGACGTCTGACTGGCACATCATATCTAAACATCGTTGCGGACCAAGTGCATCCTGTCATGTGCTGGATGGTTTATCCCAATGGCAATGGCTACTTTCAACAAGATAATGTGTCCTGCCATAGGGCTCGTATTGTATAGGATTGGTTTCAGGAACATGCCGGTGAGTTTACTTTGCTTAGGTGGTCCCCATAATCTCCAGATCTCAACCCCATTGAGAATTTGTGGGATGAAGTTGAACAAACCATCAGACAGCTGGATCCACAACCCTGCAATCTCACACTCCTGGAAAGTGCTATTCATCAAGCATGGTCTCAGATTCCACAAACCACCTATCAACATCTCGTGGAGTCCATGCCACGAAGAATCGACGCAGTATTAAAGGCAAAAGGTGGACCAACGAAGTACTGAGGGGGTGGTCATAATAAAGTGGCCACTCAGTGTATATGCTAATCTGTTAAGTGTGGAAACTTGGTCACGGTCGTTTTGTACGATGGCTCGAATACTCTTCGTACTTTTTCCAAAGGCAATAAATAGGGTGGTGTTTTTTTTTTTTTTTTAGTATTTTTATTATTATACAGGCAGTAATAATAAAAATATTACCATGATATGAAGGCTTTTTTTTTTTCACTTAAATAATGTTTAGTGCAAGATGAATTCTTATTTAACTTTCTGACATGTTTCACAATCAGAAATAAAAAAAATGCAGCTTCTGAAATGAGAAGGGGGGGGGAGGATGATGATGATAACGTACTATAATTTTTTTTTTTTAAAATAATAAAGAGATAATAAAGAATACCTTTTGGAAAACCACAATTATAGCAATGCACCTGCAGTGCGTACAGAGCTATTAATTGTAGCTTAGGCTGTTCGTTTAAGAAGGCTCGAAATACAGGCTGAAAAATACATAAAACACATATTTAAGTCTACACATAATGCAAATGACCAAATCATACATACATTATAAAAACATTTATGACACAACAGGCCCATAACCAAATGAAAGCAACACGGGGGCCTTTGGTATTTGGGGTGGGGTGACCTAATTAATTCACATAAATCTGAAATGGTTTCCACCCCCATGCTGTAGAAGTCAGATACTGAAGGAGAAACAAACTTGTATACACAACTTTGGTGGAAATGGGAAAAATTTTGACTTATTAAAACTTTCTTAGAAAACACAAATAAATAAATAAAAAATTAAGGTGATTTTAAATATTTATCCGTTATTGAAAAATTAACAGATATTTTTGAAGCACCTAACAACAAAAAATATATATTCTTACACACTGAGATATAAGAAGCTGAATTATAAATTAATAATTTTACCTAAAATGTTTGTAAACAGGAAAAAATAATCATTACAGCGACACAGAAATAAAAATTAATGCACAGAAAGACAAGGAATATGACTACGGACAGGAAGAGTACAGAGCTTGTCCCAAAACAACTGAGAATATTTTTATAAAAAATGTGCAATACTGCGTTCGGCCTTGGCACCAGTCTAGAAAAAAACAAAACATAGTCATTGTAGTAAATATAACAATCGGCCATACCCGTTTATCACGTGTGCATTGCCGGTAGTGCATAGTTAATTAAGAGTTGTTAAATAGTAACGCTGTACTAGTGATCCGACTTATTGGCGTAGGAAAAAAACACATAAGCGTTTCCAAGCTTTCGCACATCAACCAGATGGCTTTTTCAAGGAAGTTAGACAGAAACTGCAAACTGAGAAATAGAACGCTTAACAATTTGAACGCGGGAACTTGACAATAAATTCAAAAATCTGTTTTTTAAAAATTAATATTTCCTTTTTTAATTGCAATGAAAAAATTTGGATTTCTTTTGCATTGTTTTTCAGGTTTAAATTCTCTCTCAAACGAACTTGGCATTTCGTTATAGCTGAAAATTATTTCTAATTATTACGTCACTCTCACAGCTTGAGTTCTCTTTAATCTTCTTCTCTCTGTTTAATAGTAACAGATGAAGAGCATGGGTCGGGCCAGGAAGGTTCATGGATGCAAGCGAAATTGTTAACTAGTGCTAGGTCATACAACTCTGCGGAGGACATGACATATATATATTTTTTAAAACAATTTTAGGTGGGAATGTAACTTGCATCTATGGCCTTGCAGAAACCCATTTCCAACTAGGTCTTTGTGGAAGTGAGAAAATGCAGAGTTTTTGCTGGTCCTTGATAAAGCCAAGGCTCAGTATTCTCGACACCTTCTACATTCAGTTGTTTTATTTTATTTTTTTATCTTTTCTCCTTATACTCACACAGGTAGATACATAACCTTTTCTATGTTGTACTTGGTGTGAGTCAAAATTATATTTGTATTTTTTTGCTTAGGTATCTTCTTAATACACTGCCGGACAATTGCTAAGGACGGATGACAATAGCAACGATAGCAACCATAAAATGGAAGGCAGGAAAATGTGGAAATTAGCATAAGTGCGGGATACAGTAAGACGTGTTGTGCGTATGCAAATTTTGGATTGCCGAACTTGTTCGTGACGTCATAGCGCTGATAAGAAATATAAAGGATTTGACGAGTATTGACCGTTGTTGTTCAAACGCAAAGTTGAAAGGGAAAGAATCAATTGACGAACTTGCAATTTTCAGTATGTCTTCCCGACATCACCTAGATGATTTTACGCGTGGCCGTATTATTGGCAAGATTGAAGAAGGGCGAAAAATAACAGATGTTGCCAGGGAGTTCGACGTCAGCCACAGTGTTGTTTCAAGGCTTTGGAAATCATTTCAAACAAATGGAGAGTGTAGCAAGCGTCACGGGGAGGTCGTGTTCGCAGTACGACACCTGCAGAAGATCGGTACATAGTGCTATCAACAAAAAGACACCGGCGCAGCACAGCTAGTGAGGAAGCAAATCAGTTTATGGCTGCTACTGGCAAGCGGATCTCCCGAAAAACTGTCGCCAGACGTTTGCATGAAGGAGGACTATACGCCCGCCGTCCTGTTGTGTGCATCCCATTGTCCAGACGTCACCGTACCGCCCGTTTGCAATGGTGCCATCAACATCGCAATTGGACTGATAACGACTGGTCTGCTGTCCTCTTCTCAGATGAGGGTAGATACAGTCTATCGTCTGATTGTCGACGACAACTGATCTGGCGTGATAGTGGTACTGCATATTGTCCAGCAAACATACAGGAAAGGGACCGATATCCGACATGTAGTGTCATGGTATGGGCTGGCATCATGATCAATGGCCGTACGTCCCTCTCTGTGCTTCCAACTGGGACTATGACTGGCCAACGATACATTAATGATGTTCGCATGATCCGTGGTGGTGTCGGTGATAGATTCATTTTCATGGACGACAACGCAACATGTCATCGAACAGTCGCTGTCCAGGAGTGTCTTGAGAGCGAGGATATTCAACGCTTCGTATGGCCAGCACGTTCTCCAGATGTGAATCCCATTGAAAATGTGTGGGATGCTTTGGGGAGGAGGCTTGCTGGTCGCCAATGCCCTCCAATAAACAAGGACACCCTCATCCGTGCACTGACAGAGGAATGGGATAAATTACCCCAACAGCTGCTTGATAATGTTGTGCAAAGCATGACACGACGTGTGGAATCTTGCATCGCCCTCCATGGTGGCCATATCCCGTATTGACATCTTACGCCGGAACGCCTGCGGACGGTAATTGCATTTTTTTTCACGTTTACGTATTCTGCACAAAATGGCCTGTTTGTCCCTTGAACACGTTCCAAAGCCTTCTGTATTTCAGAGCACAATAAATTGTCTTTCTTGTAACGTCCTGGCATTCTGACATTATTTTATTTCACTTGGCATCCAACCACACTTACTTTTTTATGCGCTATATAGCCGTTTATGATCCGTCCTTAGCAATTGTCCAGCAGTGTAGAATGTGAATTCTGAATTTTCAAAACTGCTGCGTTGCGCGTTTTGATCTTCAGGTTTTTTTGCAACTTTCGTTTTAAATTCTAAAGTTTTTCCTTAGTCTTCAGTTTTGCTCTTCAGTAGATGCGAAGTTATATTCATTTAAAGATACGAGGCATCACGTCGGTTGCACGCGGGATCCTGGTAGAGAAAAGGCGTTACTTGAAGAATTGGTTCCAAATTTGTGGCAACTATATGTGTGTGAGACACAATCATTGCAAGTATCGAGTGAGACACAATCATTGCAAGTATCGAGTGAGACAAGACACAATCATTGCAAGTATCGAGTGAGACACAATCATTGCAAGTATCGAGTGAGACACAATCATTGCAAGTATCGAGTGAGACAAGACACAATCATTGCAAGTATCGAGTGAGACACAATCATTGCAAGTATCGAGTGATACAAGACACAATCATTGCAAGTATCGAGTGAGACACAATCATTGCAAGTATCGCTGCTGGTAATGATCTCCAAGGTTTCCCGAATGGCTGAGCATTTAAGGGTAGAGTAGCTAGCTAATTTCCTTATATCATCCCACATAGGAGTAGCTGACTTGAATTTGATTTCTCTGGATAGTGCCGTGGCTACTTTACCGTATTTTGTGTCCCTTTTATGTTCGTTGACTCTGATTCCAAACGAACGCTTGGTCATTCCAATGTAGTATCGTTTAGGGCCGTTCGGATACTGTAGGGGGATCGCATAAACGCCTGCTTCGCAGATGAGAGGTGGTTTTTCACTATTTCTCTTTAGTATAGTATGTAAAGATGCAGGGGACCTTATGCCGACGCCGTAGTTCATCTCCTTGAGGGCGTTTTTGAGTTTGTAAGACACACTTGGAATGCAGGGAATTGAGCCTATATAACGTAGCTGCGGCGCAGGAAGACCGGAGTGTTTGGCTCTGGCTTTTTGGATAAAGCTACGTATCTGATTCAATGAATATCCTGCATCAGTGGCTAGCTTGATGACGCTTTCAATTTCGTGTTGTCTAGAATGGGTATCAGAAGAAACGGCGAAGGCTCTCTGAATTCGAGAACGGAAGATAGCTGCTTTGTATTCTGCGGGACAGAAAGAGCTGCGGAGCATCAGGTTGGGGACGGACGTGGGTTTATAGCAGACTTGTGTGCCGAGGCGGTTGTCAGACGATTTCCTCAATAAAACATCCAGATAAGGTAAAGCGTTGTTGCTTTCCAGCTCCATCGTCAAATTGATCGTAGGATGCATATCATTGATTTTATCAAGGAAAATTGGAAGAGTCTCTTTTCCGTGGGGCCGTACAAAAAATACATCGTCAGCATAACGCCAATAAATCGGATCACTAGTACAGCGTTACTATTTACTACTTAATTGGTGTATTGTTCCTCGTTATAAATTTAATAAGAGTTGTTTTGGGAACCCCCAACACGACAATTCACATTAGCAGTTCAAATTCTGACTTAGAAATCGATCGGAAAACGGAGATGCCAACATCTGAAGGAAGTCATCAGTAGTCCACGTGCGCAGTGCCCGTAGCTTTTCCGTAGTGAGGTCAAGCCAAGTCAAGTCCCCACATTAAAATTTGCAGGCATGACCATTTCCCAGAGTACACTGTTACATTTTTAGCAACATGTTAATCTGGATCGGGGACAATACTTGGATAAATTTTGCAACATACCTAAGTCCCCTTAAAATAGGGGGGGGGGGGTAAAAACCTTGAGTAAATACACACCATTGCAACTCCAGCTTTTAATAAATATGTTATGTCATAAGTGTGCGATGCCACACACTTATGGTTATTCCTCCTGTTTTTTAGAGTGAAAATGCCAATCGCAATTGTCCCGTGGGAGACTGAAAAATCAACAGCACACGAGGAACAAAACCCACGGTTTTCGGATACCCGAGACTATTTTAGACACGGAAATTCTTGCGAATAACTCTCCATGAATTTTTGACACTTTTTTTGCTTTTTGGATCCAAGAATATTAGTAGAGGCAGGTGGCCATTTACCCAACGCTATTGCAAGTAAATTTGTACACGACAACCACAATGGGAGCAAAGACTGACGTGCAGAACAATTACCTTTGAAAGGTTTCATAGCGTTATTATGCGGATAAATAGAAAATTAGCATTAAATGCTTATATGAAAAAAATAATCAAAAAGGTATTTTAAATTGCATAAATATATCAATTCTGAAAAAAAAAAAGGATAAAATAAAAAGGCAATGCAAATAAAATAAATTACAATAAAAATCCATGCAACGTTTCATTAACACAATAGAAGTTTTCTGCTAAGATGCGGGGAAGTAAAATGTCACAACTTAAAATGGAAGTGAGTAATGGGGGGGGGGAAGAAAGAAATTAAAACTGAAATTAAAAGATTCCCAACGAAGAATGATCTGGGGAAAACAATCTTTTAAAGAAGAAAGAAAGTTCTTGTGAATCTGACAAGATAAAATAAAACATCCCTTTGTTTAGCAGAACATTTTTACAAGAGAAAAAAAAAAAAAAAAAGAACTGCGCTTTGCAAATCTGTCAAAGTAACATAAACAATTTAGCTCTTTGCCGACAGCGAGGAGCATGGGAAAGTAGGTCACAACTGGGCACAACACACCCAGCAGCTGCTAGACGTTTTCTTTGGCTAGTTGCCAAAAACACAGGGAGAGATTTTTTCTTGCTCTGGGCAAATATACTGCGCGCGAAGAACAAACCCGTGGAGGTGACATAAACAGGCAATAACAACGTACTACACATCCTGGCAGCTCAGTTTATGTGCTACCGAAAAAAAAAAAAATTCCGGAAATATCCGAGCTTTTTGGGAAAACCCGTAGTTTTTCACACCTTCTCTGTAGGACCGTAGTACAAACATGATATCCGTAGAAACTACGGAAGAAACCCGTGGAGGTAACATAAACAGGCAATAACAACGTACTACACATCCTGGCAGCTCAGTTATGTGCTACCGAAAAAAAAAAAATTCCGGAAATATCCGAGCTTTTTGGGAAAATCCGTAGTTTTTCACACCTTCTCCGTAGGACCGTAGTACAAACATGATATCCGTAGAAACTACGGAACAAACCCGTGGAGGTAACATAAACAGGCAATAACAACGTACTACACATCGTGGTAGCTCAGTTATGTGCTACAGAAAAAAAAAAAAATTCCGGAAATAACCGAGCTTTTTGGGAAAATCTGTAGTTTTTCACACCTTCTCCGTAGGACGAACATGATATCCGTAGAAACTACGGAACAAACCCGTGGAGGTAACATAAACAGGCAATAACAACGTACTACACATCCTGGTAGCTCAGTTATGTGCTACCGAAAAAAAAAAAAAAAAATTCCGGAAATATCCGAGCTTTTTGGGAAAACCCGTAGTTTTTCACACCTTCTCTGTAGGACCGTAGTACGAACATGATATCCGTAGAAACTACGGAACAAACCCGTGGAGGTAACATAAACAGGCAATAACAACGTACTACACATCCTGGTAGCTCAGTTATGTGCTACCGAAAAAAAAAAAAATTCCGGAAATATCCGAGCTTTTTGGGAAAATCCGTAGTTTTTCACACCTTCTCCGTAGGACGAACATGATATCCGTAGAAACTACGGAACAAACCCGTGGAGGTAACATAAACAGGCAATAACAACGTACTACACATCCTGGTAGCTCAGTTATGTGCTACCGAAAAAAAAAATTCCGGAAATATCCGAGCTTTTTGGGAAAATCCGTAGTTTTTCACACCTTCTCCGTAGAACGAACATGATATCCGTAGAAACTACGGAACAAACCCGTGGAGGTAACATAAACAGGCAATAACAACGTACTACACATCCTGGTAGCTCAGTTATGTGCTACCGAAAAAAAAAAAAATCCGGAAATATCCGAGCTTTTTGGGAAAATCCGTAGTTTTTCACACCTTCTCCGTAGAACGAACATGATATCCGTAGAAACTACGGAACAAACCCGTGGAGGTAACATAAACAGGCAATAACAACGTACTACACATCCTGGTAGCTCAGTTATGTGCTACCGAAAAAAAAAAAAAAAAATCCGGAAATATCCGAGCTTTTTGGGAAAATCCGTAGTTTTTCACACCTTCTCCGTAGAACGAACATGATATCCGTAGAAACTACGGAACAAACCCGTGGAGGTAACATAAACAGGCAATAACAACGTACTACACATCCTGGTAGCTCAGTTATGTGCTACCGAAAAAAAAAAAAATCCGGAAATATCCGAGCTTTTTGGGAAAATCCGTAGTTTTTCACACCTTCTCCGTAGAACGAACATGATATCCGTAGAAACTACGGAACAAACCCGTGGAGGTAACATAAACAGGCAATAACAACGTACTACACATCCTGGTAGCTCAGTTTATGTGCTACCGAAAAAAAAAAAAAATTCCGGAAATATCCGAGCTTTTTACACCTTCTCCGTAGGACCGTAGTACGAACATGATATCCGTAGAAACTACGGAGGATCCGTAGTACTTGGCATCTCTAGAAAAATGCTACTATTCATTTTTACATGCATTATTTAAAAAACTTGGAAATATTCTAGATGGATAATGATTACCTAGGCATTCCGTTTCTAGCAATGATTCACTTTTCTCGCACGTTTTCGGCTCTTCATTGAAGCCATTGTCCGTTGTATGTGCAGCAACCATTCGCATCAAACACACTGCTTACTTTGGGTAGATTCAGTAGAACTTCACTTTAGGATTCAACAACATCAATTCTTTACCGTTATTAAAGCTCTAAATTTTTCGCCCGGTCTTTGGGCAACCTCAGGAGCGTGAAGACACGTTTCCACCGATGTTCATGGTCTATTTCCCGTCAATGGAGTCTGATACCCCACGTTGCTATTCGTCGGATACGCTGTATTGGATACTTTTCTTGATTAAACCTAGCCGGCGCCACCTATCTTTCACTAATTCTACCTCCTCCATCTCAAATTGTCGTTGATGATGTCATTATTACACATTCTTATTCCTTTCATTTTCTATCCCTGTTCCCTTGCTGGTTTTTCTTTTGTGGTTCTTTTTCTTGTCTTATTAGCTCTTTCCAAAGGCTAGATAATGTACACTGCTGAACAATTGCTAAGGACGGATCATGAAGGGCTATATAGCGCATAAAAAAGTAAGTGTGGTTGGATGCCAAGTGAAATAAAATAATGTCAGAATGCCAGGACATTACAAGAAAGACAATTTATTGTGCTCTGAAATCCAGAAGGCTTTGGAACGTGTTCAAGGGACAAACAGGCCATTTTGTGCAGAATACGTAAACGTGAAAAAAATTCAATTACCGTCCGCAGGCGTTCCGGCGTAAGATGTCAATACGGGATATGGCCACCATGGAGGGCGATGCAAGATTCCACACGTCGTGTCATGCTTTGCACAACATTATCAAGCAGCTGTTGGGGTAATTTATCCCATTCCTCTGTCAGTGCACGGATGAGGGTGTCCTTGTTTATTGGAGGGCATTGGCGACCAGCAAGACTCCTCCCCAAAGCATCCCACACATTTTCAATGGGATTCAGATCTGGAGAACGTGCTGGCCATACCAGGCGTTGAATATCCTCGTTCTCAAGACACTCCTGGACAGCAACTGTTCGATGACATGTTGCGTTGTCGTCCATGAAAATGAATCTATCACCGACAGCACCACGGAACATGCGAACATGAAGTAGCAGAACATCATTAATGTATCGTTGGCCAGTCATAGTCCCAGTTGGAAGCACATAGAGGGACGTACGGCCATTGATCATGATGTCAGCCCATACCATGACACTGCATGTCGGATATCGGTCCCTTTCCTGTATGTTTGCTGGACAATATGCAGTACCACTATCACGCCAGATCAGTTGTCGTCGACAATCAGACGATAGACTGTATCTACTCTCATCTGAGAAGAGGACAGCAGACCAGTCGTCATCAGTGCAATTGCGATGTTGATGGCACCATTGCAACCGGGCGGTACGGTGACGTCTGGACAATGGGATGCACACAACAGGACGGCGGGCGTATAGTCCTCCTTCATGCAAACGTCTGGCGACAGTTTTTCGGGAGATCCGCTTGCCAGTAGCAGCCATAAACTGATTTGCTACCTCACTAACTGTGCTGCGCCGGTGTCTTTTTGTTGATAGCACTATGTACCGATCTTCTGCAGGTGTCGTACTGCGAACACGACCTCCCACGTGACGTTTGCTACACTCTCCATTTGTTTGAAATGATTTCCAAAGCCTTGAAACAACACTGTGGCTGACGTCGAACTCCTTGGCAACATCTGTTATTTTTCGCCCTTCTTCAATCTTGCCAATAATACGGCCACGCGTAAAATCATCTAGGTGATGTCGGGAAGACATACTGAAAATTGCAAGTTTGCCAATTGATTCTTTCCCTTTCAACTTTGCGTTTGAACAACAACGGTCAATACGCGTCAAATCCTTTATATCTCTTATCAGCGCTATGACGTCACGAACAAGTTCGGCAATCCAAAATTTGCATACGCACAACACGTCTTACTGTATCCCGCACTTATGCTAATTTCCACATTTTCCTGCCTTCCATTTTATGGTTGCTATCGTTGCTATTGTCATCCGTCCTTAGCAATTGTCCGGCAGTGTATTTATAGTGCCTTAAACTTTTTCAAGTACTTTCAAGGACTTGAAAATGAACTTTTTTATTGGAGGACTTTTCAGGGTTTTCAAGGAGTGTACGAACCATGTACTTTTACTCTTGCTGCGATTAGAGCTGAGGTCATTCAGAATGACGGAACTGCACAATGTCAGATTTATTCTTGTTCAAATTTTAATCTTCTGGTTTTAATATGTAAAGTTCGAACAGGTTAATTTGTTTGGTTTTCACATTTTATGGTGTTTTTTTTTTTTTTTTATCTGTGGTAACCCATTTTAAACAAGGAGAATTTTACAACGAATGGTCGGACGGGAATTGTCAACGAAGGTTGTTAAATACCTTCTGGAACTGGTTTTTATTTATACTATTTGTCCCGTTGAAGTTGAGGGACGGTCGAGACCATGAAAGTATTGGGACATAGCATGCACATGAACATCGAGATTCCGAACAAAGATGGAACGAAATAGTAGTTTGTGTTGAACAGAACCGAATATGAATGATCAACAGAAATAGACAAGGTAAGCAATTGTATTGACAAAGTCACCGAACACCCTTTCAAAAGCAAATGAACGGATCCGCTGCGTTGTTAAGATGCGCGGTCCAATGCAAACGGTATAAAAACAAGCCTGCAGTTGACCGCGATCATATCGCACTGTGAGGCTGAGCGAAAATGTCGCTGCGGGAGAGAACCGACTTTGAGAAAGGAAAGATTGTGGGGTGTTGTATTAGTGGGTTGTCCATAAGAGAAACTGAGAGGCGTTTAAACATACCCAAGTCAACTGTTATGGATGTACTGAATAAGTGGAAGACACGTGAAGCAGCAAAACGTACCAGCAGACCAAAGAAAATCAGTGATAGAGGACGTCGAAGCCTCAGGAGAGTCGTTACAGCAAATAAAAGGAATACTGCACGAGACTAAATTTGAAAATGGTATAAGTGAGCTTCTTTACCGCTTCTTTGTCGCGGCGGGAGAGAACTGACTTTGAGAAAGGAAAGATTGTTGGGTGTTATATTAGTGGGTTGTCCATAAGAGAAACCGAGAGGCGTTTAAACATACCCAAGTCAACTGTTTTGGATGTGCTGAATAAGTGGAAGACACATGAAGCAGTAAAACATACCGGCAGACCACAGAAAATCAGTGATAGAAGACGTCGAAGCCTCAGGAGAGTCGTTACAGCTAATCGACGGAGTACTGCACAATGTACAGGTGGGTAAAAATGCTGGAACCTCGGGGTATACACGTACCATTCGCAGAGAACTTCATTACATGGGTTACCGTGGTCATGCGGCTGCTCATAAGCCTTTCATCTCCACTCCGAATGCTACTCGTCATTTAGCATGGTGTAAAGAACATTTCTCAAGGACCATTTCTTGTGGACCGTAGATCAATGGAAAACGGTCCTATGGACTGATGAATCTAGATACACGTTCCATCAGTCTGATTGTCGTGTGTGGGTATGGCGGCAGCCGGGGAATGCTATTTACCACAGTGTACTGTTCCTACGGTCAAGTTTGGAGCTGGCAGTGTACTCGTGTGGAGGTGTTTTTCGTGGTATGGTCCCAGCCCATTAGTTATGGTGGACAAACCTATTAACCAGCACGTCTACCTCCATATTCTGGACAATTATTTCCTGCCAACTCTGTGGCAATACTATGGAACTGAGCCTTGTTGGTACCCGCAGGATAACGCAACGAGTCATAAAGTAAGGACTGTTACAACGTGGTTTTACGATAATTCCGTATCGTGTGTGGACTGGCCAGCACAGAGCCATGATCTTAATCCCATAGAGCACCTATAGGATGAATTAGAGCACCGCACAGGAAGTTTGGAACCAAGGCCTACTGCTAAACAACAGTTAGCGGCAGCATTATGTACTGAATGGAAGCTCATACCTATCGCTGTGTTCCAAAACCTTGTTGAAAGCATGTCTCGAAGGGTCAGTGCATGCATTAAAGACAAAGGTTGACTGACACCATACTAATGTATGTCAATAAATGTTAAGCTGCGTTTCTCTTCTAGGCATCCAGTGATTTTTGTCCATATAGTGTATATTTTGAACTAATTAATAACAACTTTGAGTTCCTGAAGATATATGACAAGCCTGTGACCAAAGTGAGAAGTCCCTATCAATAACGTGTTGAACAGAAGTTTGTTCAGTACTGAACAGTTACTGAGATAATTAATGAAGAATCCACATAAACCCTGTGAATATCAATTGGTGTTAGTTGAATATTTAAGAATGTACACTGGCGGAAAGTGAAAAAAGAACACCAAGAAGGAATTGGCGAACGACCATGAAATTTACATATGTTAATGGGGTCGAGTTTACATAGGAGTGATGTTAATTTCGGGACCAACCGGTGAGCGCTTACGCCATAGCACGGCATAATATGCAAATTATTGTCGGTGGTATTTAAGGAGTACGGTGAAGTGAGTGTAATCAGTCGTCGGCGTATGGACACGTGCGAAGACCCTGAAGAAGCTGCAATGCCTGGACATGGAAGACGTGTACGATTTCAGCAGTCATCGGACTTTGAGCGAGGTTGTCTAGTCAGACTCAGCGAGGCCGGGTGGTCGTATCGTCGTGTTGCGGAGCAAATTGGACGGTAAGTATCGGTGTTGGTACGATGGTGGCGTAGATGGTCCGAGGAACATTCCCACACGAGAAGACGTGGAACCGGGAGTCACGGACGGACTGATGAGCGGACTGATCGACACATAAGAAGAGCGGCGTTGTCAAGCAGAACATCCACTGCGACGCAAATCCGAGCTGCCGTTGCACCTGAGGTGACTGTGCGAACAATCCGCAACCGTCTACTGGATGCAGGACTACGTGCACGTGTGCCTTTGGCATGTGTACCTCTGACTCCAGCCCACCGCCGGGAACGGCTGCAGTGGTGTCGCCAACGTCTGCACTGGAGAACGCAATGGCGATCTGTCATGTTCAGCGATGAAAGCAGATTCTGCTTGGGAGCCTCCGATGGCCGTATGCGTGTTCGCAGACGCACAGGGGAGCGTCTCCACCCTTCTTGCATCTGCCAGCGACACACAAGGCCTACACCTGGTCTCCTGGTGTGGGGAGCGATCAGCTATCACTCCCGTACACAACTAGTGTTTGTACCGGGTACGTTAAACAGCACGTCCTACATCAACAACATCATTCAGCCCGCTGTTGTGTCATTTGTAAGGTCGGTCCATCTTGGTGTTTTCCAGCAAGATAACACACGCCCACACAAGGCACGTGCAAAGCAACATGCACTTCAGGGTGTGAGACAACTTCCATGGTTCACCGGATTTGTTCCCCATTGAGCACGTGTGGGATTTTATGGGACAACAACTTATCCGGTCTCCACGGCCAGCCACGACCCATCCCCGATTTACGCGTCCAGGTTGAGGATGCTTGGAACTCAATACCCCAAACTTACCTCCAACATCTGTACGACAGACTCCATGCCAGAATTGCACAGTGTGACGCAGTTCATGGCGGTTCAACCTCGTACTAACCATGTTACATGGAAATGTTATTTTTCAGTTTACCAGCAAATACAGCTGTATTTTGCCATAATGTTTTGATCACGTTATCCTCTGTATTCCATTATTATGCTGTATAAATTTTGTTAGTATCGGACGTCTCTTTCTTGGTGTTCTTTTTTCACTTTCCGCCAGTGTATGTTAGAGTGCAGCTGTATTAGTTTTGACTGCATAAACAAAAAGCTCACCTTGAATTTATCCAACATTTCTCTTTCCTTATCTAATGCAGCTTTGTCAGGTGTATTGGAACGATCTAACCCATCGGCCAGAGTGGTTTCTTGAGTAATGTACTTGATCATGCTACAAGTAAAAAAATAAAATCACTATATCACCTTTGAGTAAAGTAAATACTGATAAAAAAAAATAAATAATTAAAATGCTTATTGCCACACAACTTCTGAAATGAAAATATACAGGGTTCAAAGATAAGTCCTTATTCAGGGAAGAAAGGGTCCGAGTGGTACACAAGTTAGGTCTATGTATAGGAAAGGGGCGATGGCCGATCGAACGAAAGTGATTGGAGCGTGTCTAGCGGCAAAGCTCAGAAGTTAGGAAACCTAACTCACGAACAACGCAAGATAGAAACAAAATCCCAATTACAAAGTTGTAGCGCATCATCTAATTAGCAGGTAACGGCATATGGTGTACTCGAATTAAGCACATGGACGGATCAAAACGCTGATAAGTGAACGAGGTTGATGGATGGTTAGGCAATGCAAACTACTGGCCCACGATGGAGAACGATTCAAGTGCGTATGTAAGTATTGACAGTGACGCAGAAGACGGTCGGCGAGATAAAATACCGAGGCTGGGGATTTGAACGTCAGTCAAAGTGCACGTTGCGAGCACTGATGGCGGGCTACTCGAACGCCGAGTACTGCGAAATATGGGCGTGCTTTATGGCGAATGTATTGTCATCACAATGCCCACGAAGCTGCAAGGCGGTACGCCGAGCGTTTTCCGACCGGTCAAGATCCAACTGGAGCAATTATTAACAACTGTGTTAGCCGACTTCGGGAGACCGAAAGCGTACAGGCACGTCCGCGATCGAGCAGACCTACGGGTCCGGGCGCTACGGTGCATCCCGAGGCTATCCCGGGACATGTCCTTGCCAATCCCAACATTAGTACCACAGCAGTCGCCGAAGCATGCGGATTAACAGCGCAACGTGCTTCGCAAATCCTGAACGAGCATGGAGCTTACAAGTACCACGTTCAGCTAGTGCCAGGTTTGACGGATGGAGACCAGAGAAGGTGTTTCGATTTCTGCAACTTCGTACATGACACGCTGGAGGTTAATCCAGACTTCTTGGCCGATATCTTGCGGGCAGACGAGTCCCGTTTTACACTGGACGGAATAGTCAATCGGCATAGCACCCATTACTGGGCTCTCAGCAACCCATCTATGGGACGAGCTGTTAGACATCATCGACGTTGGGCAACTAACGTTTGGTGCGGTATTTGGCTAAACACACTAGTTGGACCCATTTTCCACGATGGGGCATTAACAGGTCAGCGGTACCTTCAGCTCTTACGGGGCCCGATATCCGAGTTTCCGCAGGATCTTCCCCTCAGAGATCTGCTGCGCATGTGGTACCAACGTAATGGTGCACCACCTCACGTGGCAGCCAACGTACGGAGTTTCCTGGCTGAAACATTCGATACCGGATAATTGGCTATGGCGGTAGGGTGGAATGGCCTCCGTGGTCATGGGACTTAACACCTTTGGACTTCTTACTGTGAGGTTACTTGAAGGAACAGGGGATGCTACAGAACCTACTAGTCTGGAAGATTTACGACACGGCATTGTGTGGAGCCTGTAACACAGTGACACCTACCATGCAGAGCTGCCAACATCTGAAGGAAGTCATCAGTAGTCCACGTGCGTGGCGCCCGTAGTTTTTCCGTAGTGAGGTCAAGTCAAGTCAAGTTTCCACATTAAAATTTGCAGGCATGACCACTTCGCAGAGTACACTGCTGCATTTTTAGCAACATGTTAATCTGGATCGGGGACAATACTTGATTAAATTTTGCAACATACACCTAAGTCCCCTTAAAATGGGGGGAAAAAAAACCTTGAGTAAATACACAAAAAATACATACCATTGGAACTCCAGTTTTTAATAAATATGTTATGTCATAAGTGTGTGATGCCACACACTTATGGTTATTCCTCCTGTTTTTTACAGTGAAAATGCCGATCGCAATCATCCCGTGTGAGATTGAAAAATCAACAGCACACGGGGAACAAAACCCACGGTTTTCGGATACCCGAGATGATTTTAGACACGGAAATTCTTGCGAATAACTCTCCATGAATTTTTGACAACTTTTTTTTGCTTTTTAGATCCAAGAATATTTGTAGAGGCAGGTGGCCATTTACCGAACGGTATTGCAAGTAAAAAAATTGAAGAATTTTATGAGGAAATTCGTCATCTAAATAATAAAGGTAACCAGCACTTGAAGATAATTATGGGAGATTTCAATGCAAAAATAGGGCACCGGCAACAGAATGAAACTTCAGTAGGTAAATTCGGTCACGGCAACAGAAACCAGCGTGGAAATACTCTCGTTGAGTTTGCAGAGGCAGAAGGATTTTTCATCTTGAATTCCTTTTTCAAGAAAAAGCCACACAGGAAATGGACATGGAGACATCCAATTGGGACGACAAGTGAAATTGATTTTATTATGTGTAACAAAAAATTCGTCATCGAAGACTGCAGTGTGCTGAACAAGTTCAACACAGGTAGTGACCATAGATTGGTGAGATGTAAGATGCACCTCAACACTAAACTGGAACGTGGCAAGCTCATAAGACAAACAAAATGTATTGACATAACCAACCTTAAAAAACACCATAATACTTTCAAGTTGGAACTGAAGAACAGATTCTCTGCTTTAGAAGGCCTAACATCGGAAGAAGTGGATATTTCGGAAGTTAACAGAAAAGTAACCAAAGCTCTTATGGAAACAGCAACAAAATTAGCTGGGTCTAAGAACAAGTTGCATGTAAACAAATTATCAGGAAAAACCAAAATGTTGATGCAAAAAAGAAGAGAGATGAGGACAACTAAAGAAGATGTGACTTCCAAAGTGGAATATATAGAGCTATGCAAGACAGCACGAAAAAGTATCACTGAAGACGTAAGGAAATTCAACTGTGAGCTAGTGAGGAAAGCAATTGAAAACAACCAAAGCCTAAAGATAGCAAAAGGACATCTCAGTAAGGGAAGAAAACAGATTATGGCTCTGAGAAAAGAAGATGGTTCTATAACAAGAAATAGAGGCGAAATTTTGACAAGAGTGAAAGATTTCTACTCCAAATTATATGAAAGGGATGATACATGTACTCCAGACATCATGAAAGGTACCAGAGTTCTTCCAGTCCTCCCAGCAGAAGTTGCTCATGCAATCAAGAACATGAAGCGGGGGAAAGCTCCAGGAGAAGATGGAATTACTATAGACATCATACAAGAAACAAGTGGAGAAATTGAAACAGTACTCGCCCAAATTTTCACTCGATGCCTTAATGAAGGGAAGATTCCTGAGGATTGGAACAATGCTACAATGATCCTGCTACATAAAAAAGGTGACATTGAGGATCTCAGGAACTACAGACCTATCAGCCTCCTATCAGTGGTTTATAAAATCTTCACTAAAGTTATTTCACACCGCTTGAAGGTAACACTGGACATGGCTCAACCGAGAGAACAAGCTGGATTCAGGAGTGGCTACAGCACAATAGATCATATCCACGTACTGAGAGAACTAATTGAAAGAGCGAGGGAATATGAACTTCCATTGTGCATGGCTTTTATCGATTATGAAAAAGCCTTTGATTCGGTGAAACCATCAGCAGTTGCAATGGCTCTGAAATCCTGCGGTATTGAAGATGCATACATTATTATTATTAATAACATCTATGAAAATGCAAGTGCAAAGATTCGGCTGTTTGAAAATACAACACACATAAAAATTGGAAAGGGAGTGAGACAAGGTGACACCATATCTCCGAAGCTCTTTAATGCCACATTGGAAAATGTCTTTCAATCACTGAACTGGGAAAACAAAGGGATAAAGATTAATGGAGATTATCTAACCCACCTTCGTTTTGCTGATGACGTAGTCATTTTTGCAACTACCCCATCAGAGCTGCAGAGTATGATCCAGGAACTTGCTGACAAGAGTAAAGAAGTGGGATTAAAAATGAACTTTCAGAAGACAAAAGTGATGTTCAATGCTTTTACAAGAAATGAAGATTTATCGATTGATGGAGAAAAGCTGGAGATAACAGATACGTATGTTTATCTTGGACAGCAGATATCAAGTGAGGGTCACATTGATGAAGAAATTAATCGGCGTACAAAACTTGCCTGGAGAGCTTTTGGAAGAAACAGCATAATTTTCAAGAGCAATATGCCATTATGTCTTAAAAGAAAAGTGTTTGATCAATGCATCCTTCCAGTGCTTACGTATGGTGCAGAGACGTGGACCTTAACTAAAAGAGACATACAAAGGCTGCAGACAACTCAAAGCAGCATGGAGAGGTGCATGCTTGGTATAACCAGGAGAGATAAGAAGAGGAACTCGTGGATCCGAAAAATGACGAGAGTGGAAGACATCATGATCAGAGTTAAATCCCTGAAATGGCAATGGGCTGGACATACTGCCAGAAGGACAGACCATAGATGGACAGCCGAAATTTTAGATTGGATTCCAAGGGACAGGAAAAGACCCAGAAAAAGACCACATGGGAGATGGGTGGATGAAATTCGTAAATATGCGGGAGTGACATGGAGGAGACTGGCACAAGACAGACCGTTGTGGAGGAAACTTGGGGAGACCTTCGTCCAGCAGTGGATTGATAATAGTTGACAATGATGATGATGATGATTGCAAGTAAATTTGTACACGACAAACACAATGGGAGCAAAGACCGACGCGCAGAAAAATTAATTGACTTTGAAAGGTTTCATAACGTTATTATGCGGATAAATAGAAAATTAGCATTAAATGCTAATATGAACAAAATAATCAAAAAAGGTATTTTAAATTGCATAAATAAATCAATTCTGGAAAAAAAAAAGGATAAAATAAAAAGGCAATGCAAAAAAAATAAATGACAAAAATCCATGCAACGCTTCATTAACACAATAGAAGTTTTCTGCTAAGATGCGGGGAAGTAAAATGTCACAACTTAAAACGGGAGTAACGGGAAGGAAAAAAAAAATTAAAACTGAAATTAAAAGATTCCCAACGAAGAATGATCTGGGGAAAACAATCTTTTAAAGAAGAAAGAAAGTTCTTGTGAATCTGACAAGATAAAATAAAACATCCCTTTGTTTAGCAGAACATTTTTACAAGAGAGAAAAAAAAAGAACTGCGGTTTGCAAATCTGTCAAAGTAACATAAACAATTCAGCTCTTTGCCGACAACGAGGAGCATGGGAAAGTAGGTCACAACTGGGCACAACACACCCAGCAGCTGCTAGACGTTTTCTTTGGCTAGTTGCCAAAAACACAGGGAAAGATTTTTCTTGCTCTGGGCAAACATACTGGGCGCGATCATCCACTGCAAGCCGGGTACAAAGTCACGTGATCACACAGAACGATCTCCGCTGCAACATTTCCGCTTGCTTGTCGGCCAGCCAAACACGCTTGCCGTGTGACGGCTTCGTGACATTATCGCAAAAATCACATTTGACTATGCTTGACTTTTTTCTTTTTAAATAATTAAAAAAAAAAGTTTTCCGGAAATATCCGAGATTTTTGGGAAAATCCGTAGTTTTCCACACCTTATCCGTAGGTCCGTAGCGCGAACATGATATCCGTAGAAACTACGGAGGATCCGTAGTACTTGGCACCTCTGTACCATACCATGCTAGATAGTGTGCGAAAAGTTATACTTACACGCTTGGAATGTGCATTGTGCCTGCCAGTAGGCATATCTCTTGTAAAAATTTTTTTAGTATTATAAATAAGCCTGCACAGCTTCTGTCTAGTGTCATTTTTTTTAATGTGTTTCACCCACTTTCGAATTAACAGCATTTTGACCCATCCATGTACATAATTCGTGTGCACCGTATGTCGTTTCCTACTAATTAGACGATGCGCTACAACTTTGTAATTGGAATTTTGTTTCTATCTTGCGTTGTTTGCGAGTTAGGTTTCCTAACTTCTTGCCTTTGCTGCTAGGGGCGCTCCAATTGCTTTCATTCGATCGACCATCGTTTCTTTCCTACACATAGACCTAACTTGTGTACCACTCAGACCCTTTCTTCTGCAGTTATTGCCCTGATTAAGGACTTTCCTTTAAATCCTGTACGTCACTAATAAAGGAACTATTAGCCCTGCATTTGGATCACTAAGCTATCATCTGAAATTCATAGGTCAGTTCCTCTGACCTATGACAGAAAGCTCATCTGCCAGATCGAAGTTTGAAACTGACGGTGCTAGATTTTACTTACTGTTGGTGCATCAAATGTCTCCATTTACAGCGATCTTGGCACACAACCTGCAGCTGCAGCGATATCCATCCCTCATCTCACACAAGACATTTTGTACTTCATACTCCTGAATCTTGTTCTCCTAAGATTTCCTTGGCCTTCATCTATTTTTCTTTCCTGCCCTATGGGTACATTTAGTAAGCACAAAACGACCCACTTTTTCAACAAGACCAAACCACTTTATATCTTTCCCCACCTACCTATCACACATCTCACAAGACCTTTTCCACTTCATACTTATTATATTTTTCTCTTTCCATGATTTCTTTGGCCTTCCTCTACTCTTCTTTCTTGCCACTTGGGCTGAATACATTCTCTTCGTAAACATCTCACCACTCATTCTTTCAACATGGCCAAACAACCTAAGAATATCTTTCTCCACCTTACTATCACACATCTCACACAAGATCTTTTCTACTTCATATTTATTATCTTTTTCTCTTTCCTGAATCTGGTCTCTCCGTGATTTCCTTGGTCTTCCTTTAACCCTTCTTCCCTGCCACTAGGGCGGAATAAATTCTCTTAATAAGCATCTCACCACTTATTCTTTCAACATGGCCAAACAACCTAAGAATATCTTTCTCCACCTTACTATCACATATCTCACACAAGACCTTTTCTACTTCATATTTATTATCTTTTTCTCTTTCCTGAATCTGGTCTCTCCGTGATTTCCTTGGCCTTCCTTTACCCTTCTTCCCTGCCACTAGGGCTGAATAAATTCTCTTAATAAGCATCTCACCACTTATTCTTTCAACATGGCCAAACAACCTAAGAATATCTTTCTCCACCTTACTATCACATATCTCACACAAGACCTTTTCTACTTCATATTTATTATCTTTTTCTCTTTCCTGAATCTGGTCTCTCCGTGATTTCCTTGGCCTTCCTTTACCCTTCTTCCCTGCCACTAGGGCTGAATAAATTCTCTTAATAAGCATCTCACCACTTATTCTTTCAACATGGCCAAACAACCTAAGAATATCTTTCTCTGCCTTACCATCACATATCTCACACAAGACCTCTTCTACTTCATATTTATTATCTTTTTCTCTTTGCTGAACCTGGTCTTCCCGTGATTTCCTTGGCCTTCCTTTACCCTTCTTCCCTGCCACTAGGGCTGAATAAATTCTCTTAATAAGCATCTCACCACTTATTCTTTCAACATGGCCAAACAACCTAAGAATATCTTTCTCCACCTTACTATCACATATCTCACACAAGACCTTTTCTACTTCATATTTATTATCTTTTTCTCTTTCCTGAACCTGGTCTTCCCGTGATTTCCTTGGCCTTCCTTTACCCTTCTTCCCTGCCACTAGGGCTGAATAAATTCTCTTAATAAGCATCTCACCACTTATTCTTTCAACATGTCCAAACAACCTAAGAATATCTTTCTCCACCTTACTATCACATATCTCAGACAAGACCTTTTCTACTTCATATTTATTATCTTTTTCTCTTTCATGAATCTGGTCTCTCTGTGATTTCCTTGGCTTTCCTTTACCCTTCTTCCCTGCCACTAGAGCTGAATAAATTCTCTTAATAAGCATCTCACCACTTATTCTTTCAACATGGCCAAACAACCTAAGAATATTTTTCTCCACCTCACTCACATATCTCACACAAGATTTTTTCTATTTCATATTTATTATCTTTTTCTCTTTCCTGAATCTGGTCTCTCTGTGATTTCCTTGGCCTTCCTTTACCCTTCTTCCCTGCCACTAGGGCTGAATAAATTCTCTTAATAAGCATCTCACCACTTATTCTTTCAACATGGCCAAACAACCTAAGAATATCTTTCTCCACCTTACTATCACACATCTCACACAAGATCTTTTCTACTTCATATTTATTATCTTTTTCTCTTTCCTGAATCTGGTCTCTCCGTGATTTCCTTGGCCTTCCTTTACCCTTCTTCCCTGCCACTAGGGCTGAATAAATTCTCTTAATAAGCATCTCACCACTTATTCTTTCAACATGGCCAAACAACCTAAGAATATCTTTCTCCACCTTACTATCACATATCTCACACAAGACCTTTTCTACTTCATATTTATTATCTTTTTCTCTTTGCTGAACCTGGTCTTCCTGTGATTTCCTTGGCCTTCCTTTACCCTTCTTCCCTGCCACTAGGGCTGAATAAATTCTCTTAATAAGCATCTCACCACTTATTCTTTCAACATGGCCAAACAACCTAAGAATATCTTTCTCCACCTTACTATCACATATCTCACACAAGACCTTTTCTACTTCATATTTATTATCTTTTTCTCTTTCCTGAACCTGGTCTTCCCGTGATTTCCTTGGCCTTCCTTTACCCTTCTTCCCTGCCACTAGGGCTGAATAAATTCTCTTAATAAGCATCTCACCACTTATTCTTTCAACATGGCCAAACAACCTAAGAATATCTTTCTCCACCTTACTATCACATATCTCAGACAAGACCTTTTCTACTTCATATTTATTATCTTTTTCTCTTTCATGAATCTGGTCTCTCTGTGATTTCCTTGGCCTTCCTTTACCCTTCTTCCCTGCCACTAGGGCTGAATAAATTCTCTTAATAAGCATCTCACCACTTATTCTTTCAACATGGCCAAACAACCTAAGAATATTTTTCTCCACCTTACTATCACATATCTCACACAAGACCTTTTCTACTTCATATTTATTATCTTTTTCTCTTTCCTGAACCTGGTCTCTCTGTGATTTCCTTGGCCTTCCTTTACCCTTCTTCCCTGCCACTAGGGCTGAATAAATTCTCTTAATAAGCATCTCACCACTTATTCTTTCAACATGGCCAAACAACCTAAGAATATCTTTCTCCACCTTACTATCACATATCTCACACAAGATCTTTTCTACTTCATATTTATTATCTTTTTCTCTTTCCTGAACCTGGTCTCTCCGTGATTTCCTTGGCCTTCCTTTACCCTTCTTCCCTGCCACTAGGGCTGAATAAATTCTCTTAATAAGCATCTCACCACTTATTCTTTCAACATGGCCAAACAACCTAAGAATATCTTTCTCCACCTTACTATCACATATCTCACACAAGACCTTTTCTACTTCATATTTATTATCTTTTTCTCTTTCCTGAACCTGGTCTTCCCGTGATTTCCTTGGCCTTCCTTTACCCTTCTTCCCTGCCACTAGGGCTGAATAAATTCTCTTAATAAGCATCTCACCACTTATTCTTTCAACATGGCCAAACAACCTAAGAATATCTTTCTCCACCTTACTATCACATATCTCACACAAGACCTTTTCTACTTCATATTTATTATCTTTTTCTCTTTCCTGAACCTGGTCTTCCCGTGATTTCCTTGGCCTTCCTTTACCCTTCTTCCCTGCCACTAGGGCTGAATAAATTCTCTTAATAAGCATCTCACCACTTATTCTTTCAAAATGGCCAAACAACCTAAGAATATCTTTCTCCACCTTACTATCACATATCTCACACAAGACCTTTTCTACTTCATATTTATTATCTTTTTCTCTTTCCTGAACCTGTTCTTCCCGTGATTTCCTTGGCCTTCCTTTACCCTTCTTCCCTGCCACTAGGGCTGAATAAATTCTCTTAATAAGCATCTCACCACTTATTCTTTCAACATGGCCAAACAACCTAAGAATATCTTTCTCCACCTTACTATCACATATCTCACACAAGACCTTTTCTACTTCATATTTATTATCTTTTTCTCTTTCCTGAATCTGGTCTTCCCGTGATTTCCTTGGCCTTCCTTTACCCTTCTTCCCTGCCACTAGGGCGGAATAAATTCTCTTAATAAGCATCTCACCACTTATTCTTTCAACATGGCCAAACAACCTAAGAATATCTTTCTCCACCTTACTATCACATATCTCACACAAGACCTTTTCTACTTCATATTTATTATCTTTTTCTCTTTCATGAATCTGGTCTCTCTGAGATTTCCTTGGCTTTCCTTTACCCTTCTTCCCTGCCACTAGGGCTGAATAAATTCTCTTAATAAGCATCTCACCACTTATTCTTTCAACATGGCCAAACAACCTAAGAATATCTTTCTCCACCTTACTATCACACATCTCACACAAGATCTTTTCTACTTCATATTTATTATCTTTTTCTCTTTCCTGAATCTGGTCTCTCCGTGATTTCCTTGGCCTTCCTTTACCCTTCTTCCCTGCCACTAGGGCTGAATAAATTCTCTTAATAAGCATCTCACCACTTATTCTTTCAACATGGCCAAACAACCTAAGAATATCTTTCTCCACCTTACTATCACATATCTCACACAAGACCTTTTCTACTTCATATTTATTATCTTTTTCTCTTTCATGAATCTGGTCTCTCTGTGATTTCCTTGGCTTTCCTTTACCCTTCTTCCCTGCCACTAGGGCTGAATAAATTCTCTTAATAAGCATCTCACCACTTATTCTTTCAACATGGCCAAACAACCTAAGAATATCTTTCTCCACCTTACTATCACATATCTCACACAAGACCTTTTCTACTTCATATTTATTATCTTTTTCTCTTTCCTGAACCTGGTCTCTCCCGTGATTTCCTTGGCCTTCCTTTACCCTTCTTCCCTGCCACTAGGGCTGAATAAATTCTCTTAATAAGCATCTCACCACTTATTCTTTCAACATGGCCAAACAACCTAAGAATATCTTTCTCCACCTTACTATCACATATCTCACACAAGACCTTTTCTACTTCATATTTATTATCTTTTTCTCTTTCCTGAATCTGGTCTCTCCGTGATTTCCTTGGCCTTCCTTTACCCTTCTTCCCTGCCACTAGGGCTGAATAAATTCTCTTAATAAGCATCTCACCACTTATTCTTTCAACATGGCCAAACAACCTAAGAATATTTTTCTCCACCTTACTATCACATATCTCACACAAGACCTTTTCTACTTCATATTTATTATCTTTTTCTCTTTCCAGAACCTGGTCTTCCCGTGATTTCCTTGGTCTTCCTTTACCCTTCTTCCCTGCCACTAGGGCTGAATAAATTCTCTTAATAAGCATCTCACCACTTATTCTTTCAACATGGCCAAACAACCTAAGAATATCTTTCTCCACCTTACTATCACATATCTCACAGAAGACCTTTTCTACTTCATATTTATTATCTTTTTCTCTTTCCTGAACCTGGTCTTCCCGTGATTTCCTTGGCCTTCCTTTACCCTTCTTCCCTGCCACTAGGGCTGAATAAATTCTCTTAATAAGCATCTCACCACTTATTCTTTCAACATGGCCAAACAACCTAAGAATATCTTTCTCTGCCTTACCATCACATATCTCACACAAGACCTCTTCTACTTCATATTTATTATCTTTTTCTCTTTGCTGAACCTGGTCTTCCCATGATTTCCTTGGCCTTCCTTTACCCTTCTTCCCTGCCACTAGGGCTGAATAAATTCTCTTAATAAGCATCTCACCACTTATTCTTTCAACATGGCCAAACAACCTAAGAATATCTTTCTCCACCTTACTATCACATATCTCACACAAGACCTTTTCTACTTCATATTTATTATCTTTTTCTCTTTCCTGAACCTGGTCTTCCCGTGATTTCCTTGGCCTTCCTTTACCCTTCTTCCCTGCCACTAGGGCTGAATAAATTCTCTTAATAAGCATCTCACCACTTATTCTTTCAACATGGCCAAACAACCTAAGAATATCGTTCTCCACCTTACTATCACATATCTCACACAAGACCTTTTCTACTTCATATTTATTATCTTTTTCTCTTTCCTGAACCTGGTCTTCCCGTGATTTCCTTGGCCTTCCTTTACCCTTCTTCCCTGCCACTAGGGCTGAATAAATTCTCTTAATAAGCATCTCACCACTTATTCTTTCAACATGGCCAAACAACCTAAGAATATCTTTCTCCACCTTACTATCACATATCTCACACAAGACCTTTTCTACTTCATATTTATTATCTTTTTCTCTTTCCTGAACCTGTTCTTCCCGTGATTTCCTTGGCCTTCCTTTACCCTTCCTCCCTGCCACTAGGGCTGAATAAATTCTCTTAATAAGCATCTCACCACTTATTCTTTCAACATGGCCAAACAACCTAAGAATATCTTTCTCCACCTTACTCACATATCTCACACAAGATTTTTTCTACTTCATATTTATTATCTTTTTCTCTTTCCTGAATCTGGTCTTCCCGTGATTTCCTTGGCCTTCCTTTACCCTTCTTCCCTGCCACTAGGGCTGAATAAATTCTCTTAATAAGCATCTCACCACTTATTCTTTCAACATGGCCAAACAACCTAAGAATATCGTTCTCCACCTTACTATCACATATCTCACACAAGACCTTTTCTACTTCATATTTATTATCTTTTTCTCTTTCCTGAATCTGGTCTCTCCGTGATTTCCTTGGCCTTCCTTTACCCTTCTTCCCTGCCACTAGGGCTGAATAAATTCTCTTAATAAGCATCTCACCACTTATTCTTTCAACATGGCCAAACAACCTAAGAATATCTTTCTCCACTTACTATCCACACATCTTACACAAGACCTGTCACACGCTAAGTTACGTATAAGCTTTTATACGTAACTTAGCGTGTTTATCAACTACCATCAACTTAACAAGCTTCCCCACTGATCCCTTTCCAAATTTCTATTTAATTTTGCATTGCTCTTGAGAACAACCCAAATGACGACGAAAAACAAGAAATTCCATGAATATGTGGAAGAATTTTATTCATGAAAGACACATCTGAACCATGTAATAAGGACACCCTTTTCATACTGTCATTCAATGTGATAATACACCTGCCAAACTTTCGGAACCAAAAAAAGGGTAACACTCAGATAGAAAAATCGTAACACGACACATGCTGATAATATTTGGAGCCTATTTCAGCTAGTATATAAATTCTTGATGATGAGAATGTAGGAATATTTTCCCCACATCAAGATTTTATTGAGAAACTAATTAAATCTAATCAGCAAACACTTTTATGTTGTTAATTATTAGAAAAAAAAATTATGATTACAGGAGAAATCCTCACTCTGCCTAACTTCCATTTTTGGAAATTTTGAGAGGCGAAAAGCTTGCATCTTAGGAGGTCTGCAAGATGGTTTAATCGGGGTTCTGGGGATGTCGCTTTTGTCTGCAAGACCAAAATAAATCTGCGACGTACATTACTGCGATGGAAAAAATGGGGGGAAAACATAATTATTTTAAAAAAATCGTATTTTTGGCTGCAAAATCGAATTAGCATACTGCAGCACGATTTATCGTACTAAATACAATAAAATCGTAACAGTTGGCAGGTCTGCGATACCGTTTAATCATGAAAACGATACATGAACTTGCTCCTTGAGTGGAGAGCAAACTGGAACAATGCACATCTGGTTTGATATACACTGGTGTGCAAAAATTAAGGACAAAGAGGAGAAATTAGCATAACAGCGGAACGAGCAGGCAGAATGGACCGAAAGACCGCTCAGGAGATAGACTAGGGTCCGCTACGGTAGGGCATGCGCATATATACAGCATGACGTGGGGGGGGGGGTCGGAAGGGTATAAATAGCACACGGGCAGAGTATGCTCAGCAATTCGGTGAAAGCTATTGCACGGTGTACATCGGTTTGAACGACGTCGAGTTGCTGCCACCATGTGATATGGCCAACAGACAATCCAGTAGACGACATCTGGAGGACTTAACCCGAGGTCGCGTCATTGGGAAGTTGGAAGAAGGTCGAAGTGTGGCCGAGGAGTTCGGGATCGCTCACAGCATCATTTCACGAGCTTGGAGAGCATTTCAAACGACAGGAACAGCTGTCCGAGAGTTTAGCAGTGGTCGTCCACGAGCAACCACGGCGGCGGACGACCGGTATATTGTCCTACAGGCGAGAAGAGACAGACGGCAGAAAGCGGTAGAAATTCCAGGGCAAACACAACTGGACGTCCATTATCGCGTTTTACCGTGGCCAGGAGGCTGCACAAAGGTGGTCTATTTGCACGACGACCAGTACGGTCTGTGCCATTAACGCCTGCTCATCGGAGACGGTGGTTTCTGTGGTGCCAGGACCACAAGAACTGGACACATCAGCAATGGGGTCGAGTTCTCTTTACGGATGAGAGCCGATTTAGTCTGACGAGCGATTCTGGACGTATACACATCTGGAGAGAGCAGGGAACACGCAATCACATCTCCATCATCATCATCGAAAGGGACCGATTTGAAGGCAGCAGAGTTCTCGATTGGGGCGGTATCATGCTTGGTAGCCGTACTGACCTCCACATCTTCCAAGGAGGTTCAGTCACTGGTGTCCGCTATTGTACCGAGGTTCTTCCGCCTCACGTGCGTCTGTTTAGAGGTGCTGTGCGTCCTGAGTTCCTCTTCATGGACGACAACGCTACACCTCCTCGTACAGTGGCTGTCGCAGAGCTGTTGGAGAGTGAAGATATTCAACGCATGGATTGGCCCGCAAGGTCCCCAGACCTAAAACCAATCGAACACGTGTGGGACCTTCTCGGGAGACGCTTGGCAGCACGCCACCAGCCGCCAGCAACGATTCCGCAGCTGTGATTGGCGCTACAAGAGGAATGGGCCACAATGCCTCAACAGCTCCTTTACAACCTCGTCCTCAGCATGGACATACGTTGTAAATCTTGCAACGCAGTCAGGTGTGATCATATCCCCTACTAAAGACTGGATTTTTCTTGGCAGCTGCCTGTCACATGGACGTTTCTGTCCAGTTGTGCTGGAAGCTACCTTTTCAATAAAGTGCCTTTGTATCCTTTGGATTCCTTGTTTGGACGGTTTTGCTCACTTGCCCCATATTCTTACATCTTGGGGATCTTATGGTATGATTTGAGTCGACACTTCTGCACGACGTTACATTCGAAAAACCGTCTCGTCCTTAATTTTTGTACGCCAGTGTACAATAGCAAAAATATTTCAGCTAGTCATAAATTTTTGTACTTATTTCTAACAACTTACAGATACATTGAAAAAAAATATATGATGCAAACTTCTTAAACCAGATTATAAAAATCAGCAATAACAAAATCTGTGGAGATCTATTAAAAGCTCCCATTTGTGAAACAACATAATCACATGAACAAAAGTAAAACATTTATATAAGTGCAGTATTATTATTCTTGTTATGATACTAACCAAGAAACCAGAGCACTGACAAACCCAGGAACAGTGTGCTGTGAACTATCAATGCTTTCCTTTATCCACCGGTACAATGAATTAGGACTTGGATCTGTTTGAAGCTGTTTCCACAAATCTGACTGAATCCGTAGCAGTGGGAATAGAAAACTTAAGCCTCTGTCTTCTAGTATGTCAGCAAGTCTTTCTTTTGTTCGGTCAATTTCTGTAAAGAAAGGGTTTAAGGATCTAATAATATTTCAATAATACAAAATGAATTATTTTTTATACTATGAATTACTATTCTGAAAAACAATGGTATGGCACACAAATATATAACTGCTATGCCGAAAAACAAGTGAACGAGAGACTAATATCGAATGGCTATGCTGAAAAAGCACTGACATCAGAGACAAAAGTATATGAGGTATTCTGAAAAAAAAAAAGTGATGTGACACATCAGCTATGCTGAAAAGAGACAGATATACAACTGCTATGCAGATAATAAAAAAACAACAAAAAAACAGTAACATGACACAGCTGCTATGCCGAAGAAACAGTAACAATAAACAGGCTGAAGAAAAGCAGTGACACGAGACAAGTTATGCTGAAGAAATGGTAACATGAGAAACTGATATACAACTGCTATATTGAAAAAGCAGTGACATAAGAACTATGATGAAGTGGTAACATGGGACACTGATATGCTGAAGAAACAGTAACAGGAGACAACTGGCTGAAGAAAAGCAGCAACATGAAACTGCTATGCTGAAGAAACAGTAACATGAGACACTGATAAACAAGTGCAATTTTGGAAAAGCAGTAACATGAGACAACAGCTATGCTGAAGGATCAGTAACACGGGACACTGATAGACAACTGCTATTAATGGAAAAGCAGTTACATGAGATAACTTATGCTATACTGAAACAAGAAAGTTGACACCGAATTTTCGGGTGTATAATTTTAAGCACGTCTTTTGAATCCGTTCTGACGCAAATTAAATTTATTAAAGCTATTCAGAGTCAATGGAACCGGTATGGAAAACAATAGATCTGACCAAAGAAGAAGTTTTTCAATCGGGTTTTTAATCCCTCAGATATTGCTGTAAGCGGAATCCTGAGCTTACGAACTCTTAGAAACAGAGATATCGACAAAAATAAGATGTGACTTTACACCCCTGGTGGGAAAACCATGCATTATTTTAGGAAGAAAGTATTCTCAAAAGGTTTATCCGTATAAGCGGTATCGGTCGAAGAAAAAAAAATTAGTCGAGTTTTCAGGAGCCCAGATTTTGCAACAAATGCTTCAGAAGCAGAAATTAACACATATGACCCCTGGTGGCTAAACCATTTTTTTTTAAACATTAGAAATTATGTGAAAAATATTTTCCATCAGGTCTTGTATCCGATACAGGAAGAATTTTTCAAATCAGAGCTTTAGGAGCAGAAATAATGCAGAAAACGCAATTTACCTTTGTGCCCCCTAGCGGAAAGTGTATGATTTACTTGAAAATTTTGAATTTATAGGAAAAACATTTTGCATCGGAAACACTATCCAACAAAGAAGGAATTTTTCAAATCTTACTCTTAGAAGTAGAGATGTCGACAAAAAATAAATATACATCTACGCCCTGGCGTAGAAAAAATGCATTTTTTCAAGAAGAAAATTTTTCTAAAAGGTTTGATGACATGAGTAGTATCGGTCAAGAAACTACGTTTTTTATAATCGAGAATTTCGAAGCTCATATTTTGCTGCAAATACAACAGAAGCGGAAATTAAGATTTACACCCCTGGTGGCCAAACTATTTTTTTTACAAAAATTAGAAATTATGTGCAAACGATTTCCCATCAGGAGCTGTATCCGGTGCAGAAAGAATTTTTCAAATAGGAGATTTAGAAGCAGAGATATAGGGGGAAACGGAATTCACCTCAACGCCTCCTAGCGGAAAGTCTATGAATTACTTGAAAATTTTGAATTTATATGAAAAACATGTCACATGGAAAACACTATCCAACAAAGAAGGAATTTTTCAAATCGGACTCCTAGAAGTAGAGATATTGACAAAAATAAGATGTACATCTACGCCACCCTGGCGGAGAAAACTGTGGAATATTTTAAGAAGAAAATATTCCGAAAAGGTTTATCGATGCGAGTGGCATCAGTCCACGAAAGAATTTTTTAATCAATATTTTAGAAGCTGAGATTTTAAGGCAAATACGCCAGAAGCAAAAATTAACACTCATGCCCCCTGGTGGCAATTTTTATTGTTGATTCTGTAGCTGCACAGCATCCATTGCTTAATTTTTCTTTATGTCTCCCTATTTCTCCATTGCCGATTTTCTTTTTGTTTTTTATGCTCTCTGGGATAACAATCTCATCCATCATGCTGAAAAAACTTTCAGCCTAAGGACTATGAATGAGTGCATGATATCAAAGCTTTAACTATTTTAGATAAATGGTGTAACTTTGAGAATATTAATACTTTTGAATGCCGTGCAGCAATTTTTATTGTTGACTCTGTACCTGCACAGCATCCACTGCTTAACTTTTCTTTATGTCTCCCTATTTCTCCATTGCCGATTTTCTTTCTTTCCTGTTTTTTTACGCCCTCTGTGAATAACAATCTCATCCATCATGCTGAAAAAACTTTCAGCCTGAGGACTATGAATGAGTGCATGATATCAAAGCTTTAACTATTTTAGATAAATGGTGTAACTTTGAGAATATTAATACTTTTGAATGCCGTGCAGCAATTTTTATTGTTGACTCTGTACCTGCACAGCATCCACTGCTTAACTTTTCTTTATGTCTCCCTATATTTCTCCATTGCCGATTTTCTTTCTTTCCTGTTTTTTTATGCCCTCTGGGAATAACAATCTCATCCATCATGCTGAAAAAACTTTCAGCCTGAGGACTATGAATGAGTGCATGATATCAAAGCTTTAACTATTTTAGATAAATGGTGTAACTTTGAGAATATTAATACTTTTGAATGCCGTGCAGCAATTTTTGTTGTTGACTGTGTACCTGCACAGCATCCATTGCTTAATTTTTCTTTATGTCTCCCTATTTCTCCATTGCCGATTTTCTTTCTTTCCTGTTTTTTATGCTTTCTGGGATAACAATCTCATCCATCATGCTGAAAAAACTTTCAGCCTGAGGACTATGAATGAGTGCATGATATCAAAGCTTTAACTATTTTAGATAAATGGTGTAACTTTGAGAATATTAATACTTCTGAAAACCATGCATCAATTTTTACGAATATTCCAACTCCATCACTTCCGTTGGGAGGAATTTCCTCCCCCTAGCAAGCTTGAATGCAAAAACTTATGGGGCAGAGGATATTTAACAATGCAGGAGAGCGGGAACATCGCGAGAGGTGGGGGGGGGTTACGGGAGAAATCTTCTGTGGGACTTCAGGCTTTGAAAAATTTCCCCTATTTTCAAGCTCAAAATAAAAATATTTATGCAGTAAAATGTCAACAATAGTACTGGACAGAGGCAGCATCACGAGGAGAAATTACGATTACGGAAAAGATCAACTTCGCCGATCTTCCGTTTTCGAAAATTTCGTATAAATGAATTCTGTCCCCCTAACGGACACCACATCGCCACCAACTCCCTAAAAAATTTCTGTTCACTTGTGCATTGATCTCGCAAATGACCAAAATAATAACAAAAATGGCGGAATTCCTCGAATTCGCGAAAGATCATCACGAGGAAATTTTCGTGGCGACTAACTTCCATTTTTGCAAATTGTTGCCTACAGTTTCAAGATAAAATACAAGCATTTATGCAATAAAATGATATTTAACATGACTACTGGACACAAAGGCAACATCGGGAGAAAAAATTAATTTATTAAGTATTACAAGAATTTTAAAAGCAATACGATGTAATAATCTGGTAACATAGATAGATTTATTTTGCTAAGAGTGCATTAATTCATTTAAGTATCACAAGAATTTAAAAAGCAATACTGATGTAATAATCTGGTAACATAAATAGATTTATTTTGCTAAGAGTGTACTGATTCATTAAGTATCACAAGAATTTTAAAAGCAATACTAATCTGGTTGCATAGATAGATTATTTTATTAAGAGTGCCTTAATTCATTAAGTATCACAAGAATTTTAAAAGGAATATTGATGTACTAATCCGGTAGTATACATTTATTTTGCAAAAAGTGTATTGATTCATTTAAGTAGCACAAGAATTTTAAAAACAATACGATGTAATAATCTGGTAACATAGATAGATTTATTTTGCTAAGAGTGCATTAATTCATTTAAGTATCACAAGAATTTAAAAAGCAATACTGATGTAATAATCTGGTAACATAAATAGATTTATTTTGCTAAGAGTGTACTGATTCATTAAGTATCACAAGAATTTTAAAAGCAATACTGATGCACTAATCTGGTTGCATAGATAGATTATTTTGTTAAGAGTGCCTTAATTCATTAAGTATCACAAGAATTTTAAAAAGAATATTGATGTACTAATCCGGTAGCATACATTTATTTTGCAAAAAGTGTATTGATTCATTTAAGTATCACAAGAATTTTAAAAACAATACGATGTAATAATCTGGTAACATAGATAGATTTATTTTGCTAAGAGTGCATTAATTCATTTAAGTATCACAAGAATTTAAAAAGCAATACTGATGTAATAATCTGGTAACATAAATAGATTTATTTTGCTAAGAGTGTACTGATTCATTAAGTATCACAAGAATTTTAAAAGCAATACTGATGCACTAATCTGGTTGCATAGATAGATTATTTTGTTAAGAGTGTATTGATTCATTAAGTATTACAAGAATTTTAAAAGCAATACTGATGCACTAATCTGGTAGCATATAGATAGATTTATTTTGCTAAGAATGCATTAATTCATTTAAGTATCACAAGAATTTTAAAGCCAATACTGATGTAATAATCTGGTAGCATAGATAGATATATTTTGCTAAGAGTATTAATTCATTTAAGTATCACAAGAATTTTAAAAGTGATACTGATGTAATAAATTTGGTAGCATAGATAGATTTATTTTGCAAAGAGTGTACTCATTCATTAAGTATCACAAGAATTTTAAAAGCAACACTAATGTAATAATCTGATAGCATAGATATATTTCGCTAAGGGTGCATTAATTCATTAAGTATCACAAGAATTTTAAAAGGAATATTGATGTACTAATCTGGTAGCATACATTTATTTTGCAAAGAGTATTGATTCATTTAAGTATTACAAGAATTTTAAAAGCAATACTGATGTAATCATCTGGTAGCATAGATGGATATATTTCGCTAAGAGTATTAACTCATTAAGTATCACAAGAATTTAAAGGGTGATACTGATGCACTAACCTGGTAGCATAGATAGGAGATTTATTTTGCTTTGGTTGAAAACAGTGTGCAACCAATTACGTCCCTGAGCCTTGTGTAACTGTTGAAGACAAAGTAAGAAGAGTGGATAATGAGCACCAGTCTCCAGAGGTTCTGCAACCTGTGTTAGGGTAACAAGATCGCTCGCTATCCCACGAGCTACAATCCCAGCCACATAGGACTTCACTCGAGGAACTTCTGCTTCCAGGTCAGACATCTGGTGGAATACATTTTTAAGAGCCTAGAGAAAGAGAAAAATTCAAGTTCAGATTTTTGTTGTTCAAATACACAAATATTACATTGTTGCACATGAAATGTCCGATTTTGCAGACTCGTGCTGTTGGCAGGTAATTACACAAATACACTGCCGGACAATTGCTAAGGACGGATGACAATAGCAACGATAGCAACCATAAAATGGAAGGCAGGAAAATGTGGAAATTAGCATAAGTGCGGGATACAGTAAGACGTGTTGTGCGTATGCAAATTTTGGATTGCCGAACTTGTTCGTGACGTCATAGCGCTGATAAGAGATATAAAGGATTTGACGCGTATTGACCGTTGTTGTTCAAACGCAAAGTTGAAAGGGAAAGAATCAATTGACGAACTTGCAATTTTCAGTATGTCTTCCCGACATCACCTAGATGATTTTACGCGTGGCCGTATGTATTATTGGCAAGATTGAAGAAGGGCGAAAAATAACAGATGTTGCCAGGGAGTTCGACGTCAGCCACAGTGTTGTTTCAAGGCTTTGGAAATCATTTCAAACAAATGGAGAGTGTAGCAAACGTCACGGGGGAGGTCGTGTTCGCAGTACGACACCTGCAGAAGATCGGTACATAGTGCTATCAACACAAAGACACCGGCGCAGCACAGCTAGTGAGGTAGCAAATAAGTTTATGGCTGCTACTGGCAACCGGATCTCCCAAAAAACTGTCGCCAGACGTTTGCATGAAGGAGGACTATACGCCCGCCGTCCTGTTGTGTGCATCCCATTGTCCAGACGTCACCGTACCGCCCGTTTGCAATGGTGCCATCAACATCGCAATTGGACTGATAACGACTGGTCTGCTGTCCTCTTCTCAGATGAGAGTAGATACAGTCTATCGTCTGATTGTCGACTACAGTCTATCGTCTGATTGTCGACGACAACTGATCTGGCGTGATAGTGGTACTGCATATTGTCCAGCAAACAAACAGGATATCCGACATGTAGTGTCATGGTATGGGCTGGCACCATGATCAATGGCCGTATGTCCCTCTATGTGCTTCCAACTGGGACTATGACTGGCCAACGATACATTAATGATGTTCTGCTACCTCGTGTTCACATGTTCTGTGGTGCTGTCGGTGATAGATTCATTTTCATGGACGACAACGCAACATGTCATCGAACAGTCGCTGTCCAGGAGTGTCTTGAGAGCGAGGATATTCAACGCCTCGTATGGCCAGCACGTTCTCCAGATCTGAATCCCATTGAAAATGTGTGGGATGCTTTGGGGAGGAGTCTTGCTGGTCGCCAATGCCCTCCAATAAACAAGGACACCCTCATCCGTGCACTGACAGAGGAATGGGATAAATTACCCCAACAGCTGCTTGATAATGTTGTGCAAAGCATGACACGACGTGTGGAATGTTGCATCGCTCTCCATGGTGGCCATATCCCGTATTGACATCTTACGCCGGAACGCCTGCGGACGGTAATTGCATTTTTCACGTTTACGTATTCTGCACAAAATGGCCTGTTTGTCCCTTGAACACGTTCCAAAGCCTTCTGGATTTCAGAGCACAATAAATTGTCTTTCTTCTAATGTCCTGGCATTCTGACATTATTTTATTTCACTTGGCATCCAACCACACTTACTTTTTTATGCGCTATATAGCCGTTTATGATCCGTCCTTAGCAATTGTCCAGCAGTGTATTACGTTGTTGAACATGAAATGTCGGATTTTGCAGATTTGTGCTGTTCGCAGGCAATTACACAACTATTACGTTGTTGAACATGAAATGTCAGATTTTGCAGACTTGGTGCTGTTGGCAGGTAATTACACAAATATTAGGTTGTTGAAAATGAAATGTCGGATTTTGTCGACATGTGCTGTTGGCAGGTAATTACAAATATTAGGTAGTTGAAAACAAAATGTCGGATTTTGTAGACTTGTGCTGTTGGCAGGTAATTACACAAATATTAGGTTGTTGAACATGAAATGTCGGATTTTGCAGATTTGTGCTGTTGGCAGGTAATTACACAAATATTAGGTTGTTGAACATGAAATGTCGGATTTTGCAGACTTGTGCTGTCGGCAGGTAATTACACAAATATTGGGTTGTTGAACATGAAATGTGCGATTTTGCAGATTTGTGCTCTTAGCAGGTAATTACACAACTATTAGGTTGTTGAACATGAAATGTTGGATTTTGCAGACTAGTACTGTTCGCAGGCAATTACACAACTATTACGTTGTTGAACATGAAATGTCAGATTTTGCAGACTTGGTGCTGTTGGCAGGTAATTACACAAATATTAGGTTGTTGAACATGAAATGTCCGATTTTGCAGACTTGGTGCTGTTGGCAGGTAATTACACAAATATTAGGTTGTTGAAAACGAAATGTTGGATTTTGTCGACTTGTGCTGTTGGCAGGTAATTACACAAATATTAGTTTGTTGAACATGAAATGTCGGATTTTGCAGACTTGTGCTGTTGACAGGTAATTACACAAATATTGGGTTGTTGAACATGAAATGTCGGATTTTGCAGACTTGTGCTGTTTGCAGGTAATTGCACAAATATTAGGTTGTTGAACATGAAATGTCGGATTTTCCAGACTCGTGCTGTTGGGCAGGTAATTACACAACTATTAGGTTGTTGAACATGTCGGATTTTGCAAACTTGTGCTGTTGGCAGGTAATTACACAAATATTAGGTTGTTGAACATGAAATGTCGGATTTTACAGACTCATGTGGTTGGCAGGTAATTACACAAATATTAGGTTGTTGAACATGAAATGTCGGATTTAGCAGACTTTTACTGTTGGCAGGCAATTTCGTGGCAAACAATGGATGTGTGTCACTAAGAATGATGGAAGAGTCTTTAAACATCAACAAAGAAACGATTCAAACCATCCTGCATGAAGATTTGGGCAAAACAAAAGTCTGTGCTAAATTTGTTCCACACACGTTAACCAATGAACAAAAATCAAGGAGAAATGCACATTGTAGAGACATCATTTCAGCCGCTGAAAATGATCCAAACTTCTTAAAATCGATTGTTACTGGCGATGAAACATGGTGTTTTCAATACAATCCTGAAACAAAGCGACAAAGTGCGGAATGGAAGTAAAAAAACTCGCCACAAGCCAAAAAAAAAAAAAAAAAAAAAAACCAAGAAAAGTTCCATCGAAAATCAAAACAATGCTTATTACATTCTTTGATAGTAAGGGTATTTATTATCCACAAAGAATTTGTTCCAAGTGGACAAACAATTACTGGTGAGTTTTATTTAAATGTTTTGAGGCGTTTGATGGGCAGAATTTGTCGCATTCGTCCAGAATATCAGGATGAAAACAGTTGGTGTTTGTTGCACGATAATGCACCCAGTCACACCTCACTTCTTGTTCGTAGATTTTTGGCGAAAAATAACGTCTGTGTGTTGAATCATCCACCGTATCCGCCTGATTTAGCACCCTGCAATTTTTCTTAGTTCCCAAAACTTAAAATGACATTAAAAGGGTGTTATTCTGATGATATTTTGACCATACAAACAGCTTCGCAGCGTGCTTTGGAGGCAATTCCGCAAAGTGAACTGGAACAGGCATTCGAATCATTATTAAATCGCTGTAAAAAGTGTATTGAAGCCGGAGGGAGTTATTTTGAATAACAAACCAAAACAAATTATAATTTCGTGTTTCTATTTCATTTTACAGACCCAGTCTTAAAAATTCTTTGACGCACTGTGTACGACTACTGGAAAACCAGTCCTTGGACTGAGTAACCATGAAGAGTGGAGATTAATTTAGCCCTGAAAGCTAAAAGTCTTGGTACCATGAAAAGCAAATGAACTTTTCGTTTCGTCTTCAAATCCGATTCAGAGAATTTTTTTTTTTTTAAATATATTCACGTGTAACTTGTAAAGTTTTCAACAGATTTGTACAAAATTCAAATTGAAACGTTACTTTTATATATCTTGGCCCCTGTAATAAAAATTTCCATCAGTTATTCTAAAGCTTTTTTTTTTTTTTTTTTTTTTTTTTTTTACTGTCATTCATAATTTCATCAACGTTACCAAACAAAACTGAATAGCTTGCTCACACACAGTCAAAGATTTTCTGGGCAGGAATGAATCTGCAAATGCAGTTGTTCTTTACATACATAAGACCGACGAAGAAGAAATAAAGCTGAACTTTTTAACTCGGTGAAAAATCAAAATGCGCAACAAGAATGCAGACTATTTTCCGTTAGTCTTTTGTTGACTCCACAGCATCCATCACTTAATTTTTCTTTCTGTTGGTATCCTTCTCTACCCATTTCTTCATTGACTCTCTTCTTTTAGTTCCTTTTTTTTTTATGCCTTCTGATGAAAATAATTCTAACTGTCATGCTGAAAGAATTTTCGCTCTGAGGAGCACGAATGCATGATATCAAAGCTTTAACTATTTTAGATAAATACTTTTGACTGAACAGCATGCACCAGTTCTTACAAATTTTCCAACTTCATCAATTCCATTTTCGGAAAATTTCCCCTCCTTCATCAAGCTTAAATTCAAACACTTATGAGGGAAATAACAGTTAACAACAACACAGGAGAGTGGAAACAGAGCGAGGAATGAAAAAAATTGCCGGTTACGGGAGAAATCCTAACTCCGCCCGACTTTCATTTTTGGACCCCCTCCCCCTTTCAAGTTGAAATACAAACAAATATTTATGGAATAAAATGATATTTCAGAACAATAAGGAATCGCAAGAAAAACAAAATTACGATTACGGCAAAAATCTTCACTCAGTCGATTTTACGTTTTTGAAAGTTTCGTACAGGTGGAATTATGTCCGACTAAAAAGCCCCCCCCCCCCCAAATTTCTGTTCAGTTGTGCATCGATCTTGAGAACAACTCAAATGATGGCAGAATTCCTCGAATTCGCGGAAGAATCTCCTGCCTGAAAGTTACGGGGAAATCTTCGCGTCGTCAAACTTCCGATCTCACAAACTGTTGCTTACAATTTCAAGCTGAAATACAAACATTTATGCAATAAAATGATATTTAACAACAATGCTAGACAAAGGCAGCACCGCGAGAAAAAAATTTACGGTTACGGGAAATTTTTCACTCCGCTTAACTTCTGTTTTGGAAAGTTCTGAGACACGAAATACCGTCCGAAGACCCAAAAAAATCTCTTCAGTTTTGCATCGATCTGGATAGCGACCCAAATAAAAAAAAAAAAAAAAAAAGCAGAATTCCGCAAATCTGCGGAAGAATCAAGAGTAGAAGGGGGAAAAAAACTCACATCAATTACTTGAGATCCAGTAAGGAGCCCTTCTTTCTTGAGTTCACTAAGCAGCTGGCTTAGTAACTCCCTCTCGCTTTCTGTCTTTTCTATAGTGGCTATCATCATTTTAATGATAACGTCCATGAGAAACCTATAAAGATTAAAAACATCACAGATGCTTCTGAGAAACAGCAAAACTCCTGAGCACAGTTATTTACAGTATGTCAGACAAAGTGATAATACATGCTAATGTAACAGGTATCAGATAAAAAAAAAATGGCAATTTCAAGATAGCAATAATCAAGATACTGGGGAAAAGCATTGGCTTTAGATTTTACGGTAGAAACAATATAAATACTGGAGAGAAACATTGCCTTTTAGATTTCAAGGGAGAGATAATATAGATAAAGAAGCATTGGCTTTAGATTTCAAGGTAGAAACAATATAAATACTAGAAATAAGCATTGGCCGATTTCTAGGTAGAAATAATATATATACTGGAAAGAAACATTGGCTTTAGATTTCAAAGTTGAAACAATAGAAATACTGGAAAGAAACATTGGCTTTAGATTTCAAGGTAGAAAGAATATAAATACTGGAAAGAAGCATTGGCTTTAGATTTCAAGGTAGAAAGAATATAAATACTGGAAAGAAGCATTGGCTTTAGATTTCAAGGTAGAAAGAATATAAATACTGGAAAGAAGCATTGGCTTTAGATTTCAAGGTAGAAACAATATAAATACTGGAAAGAAACATTGGCTTTAGATTTCAAGGTAGAAAGAATATAAATACTGGAAAGAAGCATTGGCTTTAGATTTCAAGGTTGAAAGAATATAAATACTGGAGAGAAACATTGCCTTTTAGATTTCAAGGTAGAGATAATATAGATAAAGAAGCATTGGCTTTAGATTTCAAGGTTGAAACAATAGAAATACTGGAAAGAAACATTGGCTTTAGATTTCAAGGTAGAAAGAATATAAATACTGGAAAGAAGCATTGGCTTTAGATTTCAAGGTTGAAAGAATATAAATACTGGAGAGAAACATTGCCTTTTAGATTTCAAGGTAGAGATAATATAGATAAAGAAGCATTGGCTTTAGATTTCAAGGTAGAAACAATATAAATACTAGAAAGAAGCATTGGCCGATTTCTAGGTAGAAATAATATAAATACTGGAAAGAAACATTGGCTTTAGATTTCAAGGTTGAAACAATAGAAATACTGGAAAGAAACATTGGCTTTAGATTTCAAGGTAGAAAGAATATAAATACTGGAAAGAAGAATTGGCTTTAGATTTCAAGGTTGAAAGAATATAAATACTGGAGAGAAACATTGCCTTTTAGATTTCAAAGTAGAGATAATATAGATAAAGAAGCATTGGCTTTAGATTTCAAGGTTGAAACAATAGAAATACTGGAAAGAAACATTGGCTTTAGATTTCAAGGTAGAAAGAATATAAATACTGGAAAGAAGCATTGGCTTTAGATTTCAAGGTTGAAAGAATATAAATACTGGAGAGAAACATTGCCTTTTAGATTTCAAGGTAGAGATAATATAGATAAAGAAGCATTGGCTTTAGATTTCAAGGTAGAAACAATATAAATACTAGAAAGAAGCATTGGCCGATTTCTAGGTAGAAATAATATAAATACTGGAAAGAAACATTGGCTTTAGATTTCAAGGTTGAAACAATAGAAATACTGGAAAGAAACATTGGCTTTAGATTTCAAGGTAGAAAGAATATAAATACTGGAAAGAAGAATTGGCTTTAGATTTCAAGGTTGAAAGAATATAAATACTGGAGAGAAACATTGCCTTTTAGATTTCAAAGTAGAGATAATATAGATAAAGAACCATTGGCTTTAGATTTCAAGGTAGAAAAAATATAAATACTAGAAAGAAGCATTGGCTGATTTCTAAGTAGAAACAATATAAATATTAAAAAGAAGCATTGGCTTTACATTTCAATGTAGAAATCATACATCAGACTGACAACGAAAGAAAAAGCTGAACTTTTTCACCGGATAAAAAAAACCAGAACACACCGCGAAAAAGGAATAAATATAACACAGCATGAGCAACACAGAATTGCTCATTGAAGTCTGTTTATGTAAATATTAAAGTGGAGTACATCAAAATACAAAATTACTGACATTTAACAATAAGAAAACAGGATAGAGGGATCATCGTGGGAGAAAAAAAATGTGATTATGGGCGAAATATTCACCCCTTCCGACTTACATTTTCAGAAATTTTCCCTTCATTTTCAAGCTGAAACACAAATATTTATACCTGTAGAATAAAATGGCATTTAACATCAATACAGGGTAGAAGAAACATTGTGTGAGAAAAAAATTACGATTTTGGGTTTAATCCACTCTGTCTAACTTCCGTTTCGAAGGTTTTGAAAGCTGGAATTCCGTCTTTTGATGGAAAATGACACCCAACACCACCGCTGAACCCTCAAAATTTTCTGTACAGCATTTATCTGGAGAAACACAGAGATGATGATGAAAATGGCAGAATTCTTCAAATTCTCAGAAGAATCACATGCCTGAAGATTACAGGGAAATTTTCACGCCATCCAACTTGCATTTTCCAAAATGTTTTCTCCATTTTCAAGTTGAAATGATATTTAACAACAACACTCGACAGGGAGGGAAACACCGTGAGAAAAAGAAATTACAATTATAGGAAAAATCTTCACTCCATTGAACTTCCGTTTTCTTAAGTTTTGGAAGATCAAAAACCATACCGAGCCGGAAAAAAACCCCAGCATCCCCAAAATTTCTCTTCAGTTTTGCATCGATCTCGAGTACGACCCAAATGATGACAGAAAAAACGGAATTCCGCAAATCCGCGGAAGAATCTCATGTATGAGAAATAATAGAAATACTGGAAAGAAACATTGGCTTTAAATTTTAATGCAGAAATTATATAAATACTGGAAAGAAGCACTGGCTTTAGATTTCAAGGTAGAAAGAATATAAATACTGGAAAAGAGCATTGGCTTTAGATTTCAATGTAGAAAAAATATAAACACTGGAAAGAAAAATTGGCTTTAGATTTCAATGTAGAAATAATATAAACACTGGAAAGAAACATTGGCTTTAGATTTCAATGTAGAAATAATATAAACACTGGAAAGAAACATTGGCTTTAGATTTCAAGGTAGAAATAATATAAATACTGGAAAAAGACATTGGCTTTAGATTTCAATGTAGAAATAGTATAAATATTGGAAAGAAGACATTGGGTTTAGATTTCAAGGTAGAAATAAATATAAATACTGAAAAGATGCAGTGGATTTAGATTTCAAGGTGGAAATAATATAAATACTGAAAAGATGCATTTGGCTTTAGATTTCAAGGTAGAAATAATATAAATACTGGAAAGAAACATTGGCTTTAGATTTCAAGGTAGAAATAATATAAATACTGGAAAGAAGCACTGGCTTTAGATTTCAAGGTAGAAATAATATAAATACTGGAAAGAAACATTGGCTTTAGATTTCAAGGTAGAAATAATATAAATACTGGAAAGAAGCACTGGCTTTAGATTTCAAGGTAGAAATAATATACATACTAGAAAGAAACATTGGCTTTAGATTTTAAGGTTGAAACAATAGAAATACTGGAAAGAAACATTGGCTTTAGATTTCAAGGTAGAAATAATGTAACTACTGGGAAAAACCATTGGCTTTAGATTTATAACCTTTAAAATAGGGCTAGATAAATCTGGTGAACCAGGTACACTTTTTGATTTGGAGTATGTGTTGTAATTTCCAACACATCTTGAAATCTAAAGCCAATGCTTTTCCCCAGTATTATATTATTTCTACCTTGAAATCAAAAGCCAGTGCTTTAGAATTTCAAGGTAGAAATAGGTATCAGTGTCCAAGGATTATCTGTTACTGCGTTCCACTCTTTTTTTTTTCCCCACAACAAATAATTGTTTTTAAGGACTTTTAGGCACACCCCAAAATAATTTTAAGGACCTATCCAACTGCATGTGCAACAGTGATGTGCAGAATCAACGTTTACACACTCTTTAACTACACAAACTGAAGTATGCTGATGAAGTTTTCTATTTTCTTCCACAAAAGTTTATATTTGTAGATGTGAAGAAGTGATCTCCAAAAAAAAAAAAAAAATAGTTTTTATTGAACTGCAAAGATTTAAATTTAACTGCTAGATATTTACAGATTAATACTCACTTCCTTAATAATATATATGCGATTTTAAAATTTTGCTGTTAATCAAACTGTTTGAGAGTTCGAACTGTAAACAATGAAAATCTAAAATCATGCTGTAAAGCATAGTTCCAACTATAGTATCTGAAACAATCATTTGATGTTTCTGAATATTTCTGTTTCACACGTTATGTTCCGTGGAAGTTCGACCAGCTGTTATCATTTGTGTCACGTATATTGGAGGTCATTCTTCCATGCACTTGCATGGAAGAATGTAATCAAATACGAAAAACATCAATCAATCCATCCATGCTAAGGTTGGCTACAGTTGAACGATGCGACAGACCTTGGAGTTCATTGCAAAGTCAACAAACAACCTTGAGAATGGTCACGAATACGTGTGTGCCGAAACGCGTCGGGAATGTCGACGGTGAGATAGGACGACGATGGTGTGTTACCAATATTTTATTCTTTCGCATGAATTTCATTATGACGACTTCATTCTATTTTATTTCATCCTCTTTCAATACAGGTTTTTAATTTATGTAAGCGTTCTTTTAATGTTAAATTCGAAGCCCGTTCGCTATCCTTTGTGTTCAAGTCATTCCATTTCCTTTGCGCCCGTTCAACAGTGTACAAATTCCATATATCTCTCACCACCTTCAAATATCTATCACTCTAATGTTCATCTCAACGTTTTTACAAAAGACGACGGAACTAAGCATGTACCGGTATTCTTGTGCAACAGACTTAATTATGATAAGCCTAACCTCGTTTTGATAAGGACGATGAACCGGAAGAACCGTGGCTACTACTGACACCGAAGGAAAACGGGGCAGTTCTCAAGTGGTAAGCATTAATACGTTTAATATGTATTTTTAACTATAATGGTCAATTGACACATTAATAATTTTAACCGTCGGACGTTACGTATCAGCTGGTCGAACTTTCACAGAACATAACGTGTGAAACAGAAATATTCAGAAACATCAAATGATTGTTTCAGATACTATATATGTTACACGTATAATGGCACGATTTGGTTAATACCATAATGTGCAACTAGAATAGTTCCAACTCTTCCCCCCCCAAAAAAAATCAAGGACTTTTCCAGGACATTTCAAGGACTCATAAAATTTTTTAGACTATATTCATGCTCAATAAGAACTCTCATGAAACACTAAAATAAGTTGAAACAAACAGTCAAAAAGTTCAATTAAAATTATAGTTATATCTAAACACAGGGACATACGAGGTATTATTGTTCCTGAAGATTTCTTGCACAGAGCTACAGATATATACAGGGTGATCAGAATCAACCGCACAATAAACCTACCGGACAATTCCTCATGGAGAAAGAAGCCGGAAACCATTGTCCAATCAAACGTTGCATTCCGGAGATATACGCGCCGAAAGTTTGTGACGTCACATCCGGTAAGAATACAGACATTAGAAATAACTTACCCAGTCACTTTGACAGAAAACATGTAATTTATTTATGTGTACCACTATAACACAAATGCAAATGATAAAACACGTGGATTTTGAAAACACTACCCACACGGAATTTGTAAATACATTCCCATAGAAACAGGTCATATGTAAGAAAAAATCTGTCAGTTGAATAGTTTCAGTTTTTCTATAACACAATGCAGCTAAGCTTAATGATGGAATGGCTCTGTTCAAAGAAACATTGTTTCAAGAGAACCAACAGACAAAGGACTTTGATCCATCATTTGGTTGGTTCTCTTGTGAAGTGTTTCTTCAAGCAGGAGCCATTGTGTCTAATTGTTCCATGTTATAACTGTGAATACTACCCACGCGGAATTTGTACATACATTCTCATAGAAACAGGTCATATATATGTAAGAAAAAATCTGTCAGTTGAATAGTTTCAGTTTCTCTATAACACAATGCAGCTAAGCTCAATGATGGAATGGCTCGGTTCAAAGAAACATGTTTCAAGAGAACCAAGAGACAAAGGACTTTGATCCATCATTTGGTTGGTTCTCTTGTGAAGTGTTTCTTCAAGCAGGAGCCATTGTGCCTAATTGTTCCATGTTATAACTGTGAATACTACCCACGCGGAATTAAATACATTCTCATAGAAACAGGTCATATATATGTAAGAAAAAATCTGTCAGTTGAATAGTTTCGGTTTTTCTATAACACAATGCAGCTAAGCTTAATGATGGAATTGCTCTGTTCAAAGAAACATGTTTCAAGAGAACCAACAGACAAAGGACTTTGATCCATCATTTGGTTGGCTCTCTTGTGAAGTGTTTCTTCAAGCAGGAGCCATTGTGTCTAATTGTTCCATGTTATAACAACTGCCTGCAGAAATTGAACAAAAGCTTAATAACTGGCAATTTTAAAAATTCAATTTTGCATCTTTTTTCAGAGAATAAAGGAAATACTTAATATAACTGGAAGTAAGATCTACTAAATTCTAGGCAGGCAGTAATTGCAAGCAAAAGTTTGAAATCTTGAAAAAAAAAAAAAAATTTTTGGCAAAATAAAGTATCCATTGATTTTTACAAAAAAAAAGGGGGGGGGGTAATTTTCCCTGAGTTTTCCCTGATTTTTGGAACCATTTTCAAATTCCCTGAGAATTCCAGGTTTTCTTTCTTTTTGATTGGAGGTTTAACGACCACCGTGAGCAACTCAATGGGCTATAAGCAGTTGCCCGTCCCTAATTTAGGGTCACTGGTTCCAGGGAAGGGAGAGAGAGCCAGTGCCGTAAGACAAACACAACATCCATGCCTCACCGAGATTCGAACCCGGACCCCGTTCAGGCGAATGATCAGAAGCCATCGCTTAGACCACTGCGCCACAAAATCCCAGGTTTTCCCTGTTTTCCAGGTTGAGTGGGAACCCTGACAATTTCTTTTGTCCGAAATTTCCGCAAAAACTACAGTGGACTTTCATACACGTTTAAGCGATTATAGAGTGTATGTTGATGATTACGAACGATCCTTAAAGCCCATTACTTAAAAATCTGGAAAAAAAAAAAAAAAAAAAAAACCCTCTAATATTTATTTTAGATTGAAAATGTTAAATATCAACTTAGATTCAAAATGTCTGCAGCATTTTTGTGTCTACGTGAAAACAGTGGCGCGACAGAGAGTAGTGTTCTCCCTTGAGTTTTTTTACAGCTGGTCGTAAGAAATGTTAGCTGGGTGATACTTTAAACGACCCCTTCCTCAATCGAAAAAAAAAAAAAAAGAAAGGATGTTTTGCTTAACATGACTTTTCTTATTAAATACTTAATGATAAATCATGTTCAACACAAATTTAAGTTGTTTTCACCCATATTTATGGTGTATGTGGGAGTAAGTTTTTCACTTTTACTATTACGTGTGTTGTGAAAACATTCATTACAGGAAATTTAGCTGGGTGGCAGAGAAAATTAGCTGGGCATGCCGCCCAGTAAAAAGGCTCTAGGGAGAACACTGGAGAGGCTGAAAAACGAACAGCTAAAAATAATTCTGTAATGAACTATAATTTATTCCACTCTAGCACTTCAGGCATCTAATTATGCTAGATAATTTCACTGAATTAAATTTAAAGGAGACTTAAATCCTTTGCAAAATGCACTGCCCATTCGCCTAAAAACATCAGGAACTCCCAAGAAAAGTTTCGAACTGGCGCGTACGACGTATTTCGCTGCCACTAGTTTCGGAAACGTTTATTAGCGCGACTAGGGGCTGCACTGTGCTTGTTACTCGCGCCACTCTTCTCCGCCTCGGCGTTAAGTGAAGTTCTTTTGGCTCAGTGAATCGTCTGCCAACAGCAGTCGGCTGTACATCGCTGCGATCATACTCATAACATTTTTCAAAACGATTACCTGATTACCGTGCAGTAAATTACTCTCATCTTTCACGTTATATTCATTATTAATAAAGCCAATTGTTATACCCCCCCTGGGCAGAAATTTCCCCAGAGCTGCCTTAACCCCCCCCCCCTCCCGAATCTCGTTCGCGCGTTAGGACAAATTCCGCACCCCTGAATTACGCTGCACTGACCTGATGAGTACGTCTCTGGTATCTCCTGCGTTGAATGTGGATGTTATTTGCACCAGTGTCACTTGTCTGTTAGCGTGGACAAATCCTGTGGAAGGATGCCGCTGGTCGTGGTCATTCAGCACCTTTGGTTGGTCACTGCGCAGTCGATGGCGGGTGTATTCTCAGTACACACGTGACACCGCAGATCGAGGAATGTTGAACGTTCACACAAATTAGGAAATTCAATGTTCCGTACATCTACTCGATTGTCGGAAAAGTCATGACGTATTTTGGCACCCGATGGCGGTTGGGTGGTTTTGGAAGTACTAGAGGCATGTGCAGCTCTGTTATCGCTGTGGCATTCGACAGGTGCCAGTTCTAGCTGCAGTCTAAAATCAATAGTGAGTGTGATTTGGTTCATTTGACATCAAGTTGAAGATGGAAGACCAAACTGTGCATTTTTGCCATATTTTACTGTTTCACTTCCGTAAAGAGAAGAACGCACACCAAGCTTGTTGAGTAAAGTGTATGGTGATAATGCCCTACAACAACGTCAGCGCCAGCGGTGGTTCGCGAAATTCCGTGCTGCTGATTTTGACCTCGACGATGCTCCTCGGTCCGGGAGGCCAACCGAGGTTGACGACAACCAAATCAAGGCACTGATCGAGTCAAACCCACGGTACACGACACGAGAGATTGCAGACACAATCCATCATTCAACGTTCAACACCACCTGAAGAAGCTGGGATACGTAAGCAAGCTCGATGTGTGGGTTCCTCATGAATTCAAAGAAGCTCAATTGACGGCGCGTATAAACATCTGCGACATGCTCATTAAACGTGAGGAAAACGATCCTTTTTTTGAAGCGACTGATAACTGGTGACGAAAAGTGGATTGTGTACAACAATGTGCTGCGCAAACGGTCTTGGCCCCAACATGCTGCTTCGCCTCAAGCGACATCCAAAGCAGACATTCATCAGCGGAAGGTTCTGGTCTCAGTGTGGTGGGATTTTAAAGGTGTCCTGCTTTTCGAGCTCCTACCACGGAACCAAACAATCAATTCGAATGTGCACTGTCAGCAATTAGACAGTTTGAACGAATCCATCATCCAGAAACGTCCAGAGCTCGTTCGTCGTAAAGGCGTTGTGTTCCATCACGACAACGCGAGACCACACACAAGTTTGATCACTCGCCAAAAATGATTGGAGCTTGGGTGGGATGTGTTGCCACACCCAGCATACTCGCCTGACCTTGCGCCGTCAGACTTCCACTTGTTTCGCTCTCTTCAGCAGCCCTTCCGTGGTATAGCGTTCAATTCAGATGAGGCTGTAAATAAGCACCTTGGAGAGTTTTCGCCACGAAAGACAGGTCCTTCTGTGAACGAGGCATTCTGCAGCTCACTGAAAGATGGTAAAAGGTTATCGAACAAAACGGGCATTATATCGTGGATTGATCTTTGTTCTTTCCATCAATAAACGACCTTTGCAAAACATGGCTAAAATACGTCACGACTTTTCCGACAACCCAATAGCATGGGCAATCCTGGTTAGATGTTGCTGTGTGCGGTCATTCAGCATCTGTGATTGGCCGCCGCGCAGTCAATGGTGGGTGGTAATGCTTTCCAATGAGCTATTCTCGGTACACGCGTGACCCGCAGATCGAGGAATGTTCGTACAAATTAGGAAATTGAATGTCCCATTCGTCTAGCTTCCACTACCATGTCCCTCTCAAACTCCAATAGTTCACGTCAGCTCGCCATAATCCTACTGGCGGTTGTTCAACCTGACTCACAAGATTACACCTCGCAACTGATAAAAACAAACCTGGAGAGGGTTGAAGTGACGGCAGCTCCAATAAAAAAATTTGCGTACTGCTACCCCACGAGTTTTGGCACGTCGGTGTACAAAGACTACAGGCAACTGAAAGAAACATGGCTGATGCATGCTTGGCGAAACCAAGAAAGATAAAAGGAGGAACTCGTGGAAAACCAGAATGACGAGAGTGGAAGACATCATGATCCGAGTAAAACTCCTCAATGGGCTGGGCATGTTGCCCGGAGAATAGAGCGGATCACCAATGGACAACTGGAACTATAGAATTGTAGACTAGATTCCATGAAACAGGAAAAGACCCCAAAAGGAAGAACATGCGGGAGATGGGTGGATGAAACCCGAAAGCATGCAGAAATGATATGGAGGAGACTGGCTGGAGAAAGAAAGTTGTGGGAAGACTTTCATCCAGCAGTGGATTGATAATGGTTGATGATATAACCATATTTTAATATTTTATGCAAGAACTATTCATAATTCCAGTTATATATAACATTCATACATGAGACTGATGAAGAAAAAAAAAGCTGAACTTTTTAACTGCATGGGTGAAAAATAAGAATGTATTGCAAAACAGTGTGAATATAATGTGCTGTGAGCAAGACAAAATTGCTCACTGAAATTTGTTATGTAAATATGTATTAAGGTGGAGCACATCACTGTATTCAAAATATATATATTTTTTAAATTTCTTATGTTTAACAGTAACACAAGATAAATTTAACATCATGGAGAAATAAAATTACGACTACCGGTAAAATCTACACTCTGTCCAACTTCCGTTTTAGGAAAGTTTTCCTCCATTTTGAAGCTTCAAAGCAAATATTTACAGAATAAAATTATATTTAACACTACCTTGAAGAAGAAACATTGCGAGAAAAAAAGCATTACGATTACGGGAGAAACCTTCACTCCGTCAAACTTCTGTTTCCGAAAGTTTTGAAATTCCGAATTCCGCCCACCGATGGAAAGCGACCCCACCACCAATCCCTTCCAAATTTCTGTTCAGCTCTGCATCGATCTCGAGAACGATCAAAATGACGATGGAAATGGCGGAATTCTTTGAATCCACGACAAAATCTCGTGCCTGAAGATCACAGGGAAATTTACGCGCCAACTTTCGTTTTCGAATTTTTCTTCCATTTTAAAGCTGAAATGCAAATATTTATGGAATAAAATTATATTTAACAAAAATAAATCACTACTGTGCAGAAGAAACATCGCAAGAAAAAAAAAATCACGATTAAGGGGAAAATTTTCACTCCATTTAACTTCCGTTTTCGAACGTTTTGAGAAACAGAATACCATCCCTAGATCAAAAAACGACCCCCCCCCAACTAATCCTCCAAAATTTCTCTACAGTTTTGCATCGATCTCGAGAATAACGCAAATGATGAAAGAAAAAAAAACGGCATTCCGCGAATGAATCTCATGTATGAAACATTACAACCATTTTTCAAGAAGATAATCAGGACAATACATTTTGAGAAATATTTTCACCTACACCATTTTATAGTGTTATGAGAACTCTGCAGGATAACTTACTTCTTGGGAACCTTCATTTCTTTGAACGATTTCACTGCGGCATCAACATTTTGGCTTTTCAAGAACTCATCCAAACATTCGTCCTGAAAGGAAAGAAAGAAAAGAACAAATAACATTTGACATGTGATCATTTCCTGTCATTAATACATGAGCCAACAGACACCACACTCACCATTTTCTTCATTACCTCCTCTTTAGTAGGAATTTGCTTATTGGCTTTATTCTTATCTTGAGTTATTTGCTTCACAATAACTGGTGGCTAAAGTCCGAAAGAAAAAAAAATATTGTGAACATATAAAATATGAAAGGAAAAAACATTGTGTTGACCATAAAAAATAAGAAAAGTAATGTGTTGAACATATAAAATATAACAGAAAAGGAATATTGTGTTGAGCATATAAAAGAAAAAGTATTGTGGTGAACATACAAATTATAAAAGAAAAAAAAATATTGTGTTGAACATATAAAAGGAAAAAAAACATTGTATCGAACATATAAAATATATAAAAAAAAGTGTTGAACATAAAAAAAAGTATTGTGTTGAACATATAAAAGAAACAAATATTGTGCTGAACATATAAAATATAAAAGAAAAAATATTGTGTTGAACATATAAAATAAAAAACAAAACAAAAAACAATGTACTGAACATATAAAAATATTATGTTGAACATATAAAAGAATATTGTGTTGAAAATATAAGTGTTGAACATATAAAATAAAAAACAAAACAAAAAACAATGTACTGAACATATAAAAGAATATTGTGTTGAAAATATAAGTGTTGAACATATAAAAGAAAAAATATATTGTGTTGAACATATAAAATATAAAAGGAAAATATGGTGAGCATATGAAATATATAAGAAAAAATATATTGTGTTGAACATATAAAATATAAAAGGAAAATATGGTCAGCATATGAAATATAAGAGAAAAAGATTGTGTTGAATATATGCACACATACACAAAGAAAACAAAGGGATAAAGATTAATGGAGATTATCTAACCCACCTTCGTTTTGCTGATGACGTAGTCATTTTTGCAACTACCCCATCAGAGCTGCAGAGTATGATCCAGGAACTTGCTGACAAGAATAAAGAAGTGGGATTAAAAATGAACTTTCAGAAGACAAAAGTGATGTTCAATGCTTTTACAAGAAATGAAGATTTATCGATTGATGGAGAAAAGCTGGAGATAACAGACACGTACGTTTATCTTGGACAGCAGATATCAAGTGAGGGTCACATTGATGAAGAAATTAATCGGCGTACAAAACTTGCCTGGAGAGCTTTTGGAAGAAACAGCATAATTTTCAAGAGCAATATGCCATTATGTCTTAAAAGAAAAGTGTTTGATCAATGCATCCTTCCAGTGCTTACGTATGGTGCAGAGACGTGGACCTTAACTAAAAGAGACATACAAAGGCTGCAGACAACTCAAAGCAGCATGGAGAGGTGCATGCTTGGTGTAACCAGGAGAGATAAGAAGACAAAAGTGATGTTCAATGCTTTTACAAGAAATGAAGATTTATCGATTGATGGAGAAAAGCTGGAGATAACAGACACGTACGTTTATCTTGGACAGCAGATATCAAGTGAGGGTCACATTGGTGAAGAAATTAATCGGCGTACAAAACTTGCCTGGAGAGCTTTTGGAAGAAACAGCATAATTTTCAAGAGCAATATGCCATTATGTCTTAAAAGAAAAGTGTTTGATCAATGCATCCTTCCAGTGCTTACGTATGGTGCAGAGACGTGGACCTTAACTAAAAGAGACATACAAAGGCTGCAGACAACTCAAAGCAGCATGGAGAGGTGCATGCTTGGTGTAACCAGGAGAGATAAGAAGACAAAAGTGATGTTCAATGCTTTTACAAGAAATGAAGATTTATCGATTGATGGAGAAAAGCTGGAGATAACAGACACGTACGTTTATCTTGGACAGCAGATATCAAGTGAGGGTCACATTGATGAAGAAATTAATCGGCGTACAAAACTTGCCTGGAGAGCTTTTGGAAGAAACAGCATAATTTTCAAGAGCAATATGCCATTATGTCTTAAAAGAAAAGTGTTTGATCAATGCATCCTTCCAGTGCTTACGTATGGTGCAGAGACGTGGACCTTAACTAAAAGAGACATACAAAGGCTGCAGACAACTCAAAGCAGCATGGAGAGGTGCATGCTTGGTGTAACCAGGAGAGATAAGAAGAGGAACTCGTGGATCTGAAAAATGACGAGAGTGGAAGACATCATGATCAGAGTTAAATCCCTGAAAAGGCAATGGGCTGGACATACTGCCAGAAGGACAGAACATCGATGGACAGCCGGAATTTTAGATTGGATTCCAAGGGACAGGAAAAGACCCAGAAGAAGACCACATGGGAGATGGGTGGATGAAATTCGAAAGTATGCAGGGGTGACATGGAGGAGACTGGCACAAGACAGACCGTTGTGGAGGAAACTTGGGGAGACCTTCGTCCAGCAGTGGATTGATAATGGTTGACAATGATGATGATGATGACACAAAGAAATTTACAATTAGCCAGAGATTTGCACACAGAGTATTCAAGTTGTTAAAATTTTCAAATAAAGAAATAAAAAAGGCACATGATTATTTAAAAAAATTTCAAGATCAAATAGCTCACATCCAAAACAAAAATTGGCCATAATTTATGACAGCATCATAGATGCCAGCCAACCTGTGGAAGTTTTTTAACAATAATTTTTTTTTTGCTTGTTTTTGTTCTGAGAAATTTTCACTAATCGAGCACAGCGCAGCAAATTTGGGTGTCTAGAATGGAAATAAATCGTGAATTCCAATCTGTCACAACATTTATTACAGGAAAAAGAAAAGAATAAATGCGTAAGGCCCGGTAGAAAAGGTAAGTGGATGGTTGCAGGGGGTAGAAATATTTCAAATGGGCAATAGAAATACTAAAAAAATCTGTAAAAAAAAGACCTCTATCCGTAAATCAGTAAAATTAAGTAGAAATCCGTAAAAGTTGGAAAGTATGCAAGTCCATTTTTGAAGATTTCCCCATTTCGGCAACGATGCTTTTGTCCTGTCGCATGCATATTTTTTTATAACGTTACTCTTTGAGAACATTTTCTTAAAAACCACACTTGCATGCTCAGCACAGCTTAAAGATAAGTTAGGTTACACGAGGAATGAAGTAAACAAGCACTTAGCATGGATAATGGCATCGGAAGAGGAACTATCTCGAGCAAAATTTAATGTTTTGTTATTTTCTACACACTTAGAATTGCCCAAGTGTTTTTGCTAACGAATGTGATTAACAATATCTCCTTTGCCATTGTGGACAACGGAAAAATCGCATCTACAAATAGAGCAAAAGGCAAATTGTCGGCCCTTCCTTGATTCGATTACACACGGATAATCTGTCGTACAACACTTCTTAAAAACAGACTGATATTTTATACCAGACATCGTGCGATTGTGCACGAAACGTTCTCGGAAATTCCTGTGAAGAGAGACGAAGTACATCAAACAAACCAAAACGCGCTTCCGATACCGTCGACAGATGAGAAATCTGCGCCAGTACGTACGGCCAACACCGAGCCTGTTCCGTGCCTGCAGTGCCAGATATCATTAGCGTTTAGAGGAGTAAACATCGCTGCCAACTGCTAACTCAGGGGGAAAGGTCGCTTCTCCGCTAATGAACCGATGCCTCGGAGAACTCCAAAAATGTTTTCCTTGTTACTTTTTTTTTGATTGGAAGTTTAACGACCACCGTGAGCAACTCAATGGGCTATAAGCAGTCACCCGTCCCTAATTTAGGGTCACTGGTTCCAGGGAAGGGAGAGAGCCAGTGCCGTAAGACAAACACAACATCCATGACTCACCGGGATTTTATTTTTTTTATTGGAGGTTTAACGACCACCGTGAGCAACTCAATGGGCTATAAGCAGTCGCCCGTCCCCTAATTTAGGGTCACTTTCCAGGGTAGGGAGAGAGCCAGTGCCGTAAGACAAACACAACATCCATGACTCACCGGGATTTTTTTTTTTTTTATTGGAGGTTTAACGACCACTGTGAGCAACTCAATGGGCTATAAGCAGTTGCCCGTCCCCTAATTTAGGGTCACTGGTTCCAGGGTAGGGAGAGAGCCAGTGCCGTAAGACAAACACAACATCCATGACTCACCGGGATTTTATTTTTTTTTATTGGAGGTTTAACGACCACCGTGAGCAACTCAATGGGCTATAAGCAGTCGCCCGTCCCCTAATTTAGGGTCACTGGTTCCAGGGTAGGGAGAGAGCCAGTGCCGTAAGACAAACACAACATCCATGACTCACCGGGATTTTATTTTTTTTTATTGGAGGTTTAACGACCACCGTGAGCAACTCAATGGGCTATAAGCAGTCGCCCGTCCCCTAATTTAGGGTCACTGGTTCCAGGGTAGGGAGAGAGCCAGTGCCGTAAGACAAACACAACATCCATGACTCACCGGGATTTTATTTTTTTTTATTGGAGGTTTAACGACCACCGTGAGCAACTCAATGGGCTATAAGCAGTCGCCCGTCCCCTAATTTAGGGTCACTGGTTCCAGGGAAGGGAGAGAGCCAGTGCATTAAGACAAACACAACATCCATGACTCACCGGGATTTTATTTTTTTTTAATTGGAGGTTTAACGACCACCGTGAGCAACTCAATGGGCTATAAGCAGTCGCCCGTCCCCTAATTTAGGGTCACTGGTTCCAGGGTAGGGAGAGAGCCAGTGCCGTAAGACAAACACAACATCCATGACTCACCGGGATTTTATTTTTTTTTATTGGAGGTTTAACGACCACCGTGAGCAACTCAATGGGCTATAAGCAGTCGCCCGTCCCCTAATTTAGGGTCACTGGTTCCAGGGAAGGGAGAGAGCCAGTGCATTAAGACAAACACAACATCCATGACTCACCGGGATTTTATTTTTTTTTAATTGGAGGTTTAACGACCACCGTGAGCAACTCAATGGGCTATAAGCAGTCGCCCGTCCCCTAATTTAGGGTCACTGGTTCCAGGGTAGGGAGAGAGCCAGTGCCGTAAGACAAACACAACATCCATGACTCACCGGGATTTTATTTTTTTTTATTGGAGGTTTAAAGACCACCGTGAGCAACTCAATGGGCTATAAGCAGTCGCCCGTCCCCTAATTTAGGGTCACTGGTTCCAGGGAAGGGAGAGAGCCAGTGCATTAAGACAAACACAACATCCATGACTCACCGGGATTTTATTTTTTTTTAATTGGAGGTTTAACGACCACCGTGAGCAACTCAATGGGCTATAAGCAGTCGCCCGTCCCCTAATTTAGGGTCACTGGTTCCAGGGAAGGGAGAGAGCCAGTGCCGTAAGACAAACACAACATCCATTGATTGATTGGAGGTTTAAAGACCACCGTGAGCAACTCAATGGGCTATAAGCAGTCGCCCGTCCCTAATTTAGGGTCACTGGTTCCAGGGAAAGGAGAGAACCAGTGCCGTAAGACAAACACAACATCCATGACTCACCGGGATTTTATTTTTTTTTATTGGAGGTTTAACGACCACCGTGAGCAACTCAATGGGCTATAAGCAGTCGCCCGTCCCCTAATTTAGGGTCACTGGTTCCAGGGAAGGGAGAGAGCCAGTGCATTAAGACAAACACAACATCCATGCCTGACCGGGATTCGAACCCGGACACCTTACGGACGAATGATCAGAGGCCAGCGCCTTAGACCACTGCGCCACTGGGGCGGCCTTTGTTACTTTTTAATTTACGTTACAATAATCATCGAAGTTCTCCGATGCTTCGAACTTTTCTTCTCGTTACTTTTTATTTTACGCTATGGAAATCATCATGATGGAATCCGGCAATATTAATTTATAATCCGGAATTCCGTGATATGTAATGAAATCCGGCTTTGGCAGCCTAAACCCGGAGGGTTGACATTGGCAGGCCTGCAATGGGGTAAAAAAAAATTATGAACAAATACATAAAAAATACATACCATTTCAACTCCACCTTAAGCGCTTGATAAATATTTAAAAAGTTGCAAGCCCAGCAGGACATGTGCAGAAATTATTTACCTGCCCAAGTAGTAAAAGCTAGATGCTCAAGAATTCTTTGCGGACAATTAATTTCCCGACCACGACGTCCGTGCACACGGCCCTTTTTTCCCTGGAAGCTTGCAGTACGATTGTGATTTGAACATTTTCATTAGATACTTTCCCCAGATTTGCATGCAAGATATTAAAATATTGTTTTAGTTAGCTGAACAGAAACTTGTGAATAAGCAATTCCATAACAGGATATTGAACTAGCTTTTAACTCTTGTAATGCAGTGTTTTGACATGCAAGACAGTGATACTCATAACAGATTCTAAAACATATTACATGCTGCACATACTTACAATTATACCTATACCATGTTACTGAGTCATATAATTTGTTTTAGAAGTTTACATTCTTATTTAAAAAATATGGAATACAAATTGGCGAACAGCATAGAAAAAGAAATTTTCTGCTACTTTATTAAGGGCTTCATCAAAGCATATGACAAATTCAGTACCTGATATTTCTGATAATAAGCATTTAGAAAAATATAGCGCCCAAGCCCAAAACAAATTATATATGACATTTTTGTTGCTTACAGGCGAAATATTTGCCCCTTCCGACTTCCATTTTCAGAAATTTTTACTCCACTTCCAAACTGAAATACAAATATTTACGGACTAAAATGGTATTTAACAACAATTCTGGGTAGAAGGAACGAACATCGCTAGGGGAAAATTACGATTACGGGAGAAATCTTCACTTTGTCCAACTTCCGTTTGCGAAAGCTTTGAAAGCTGGAATTTCGTCTTCAAGACGGAAAACGCCCCCACCAATCCATCAAATATTTCTGTTCAGTTCTGCCTCTAAGATCTCGAGAAACACAGGAACTATCATGGAAATGGCGGAATTCCTCGAATTCTTGGAAGAATCTCGCGTCCGGAGATTACAGGAAAATTTTCGTGCCGTCTAACTTCCGTTTTTGGAAAATTTTCGTCCAATTTTTCTAGCTGAAATAAAATATTTATGGAATAAAATTATATTTAACAATACTGGACAGGGTAACATTGCAAATAAAAGAAATTACAATTGTGGGGGAAATCTTTGCTGTGTTTAGCTTCGGTTTTTGTAAATTTTGAAAAATCAAAAACCATACCCTGCTGAAGAAATGGCACCCCCCTCCCCAATTTCTCTTCAGTTTTGCATTGATCTCAAGTATGACCCAAATGATGCAAAAAAAAAAAAAAAAAAAAAAAGCGGAATTCCGCGAACGAATCTCACGTATGCTGAAAGCGATCATAGAACGTCGGCGAATGCAAATGCCTGTGTGCAATAATGGTTGATTGCGGCGCCGTCCAACAGCTTTCCACGCAACCATAACCGCTCAAGTCGACGGTGATAGCAACGTCGTTCGGAAAGCAACATTTGAGGCACCGCCTCCTGTTCGCGTTTCAGACGAAAAAAAGGTGACACGGAAGCCCAGTAATTTATCTGCGACGCTTTGAGTGAGGCTGCTGCGTCCTACAGTTCGTGTAAATAACACCTGTTGGACGCGGATCCCTGTCTCGCACAGTCCGGCTCGCCCAGCAACTCTGCAAGCCGTTGCAAAGCGCCCGCACCAGCTTGGACAGATTCACAAAGAGGGCCCCCGCCTTTGCGTGCCCTACCAACTCACACCTGCAAACAAGTCTAGGCGTGTTGCTGTGTCCTTACTCTCCAGATTCAATAAGGATTTCCTCCACAGGATTTTGAACTGTGACGAGAAGTGGATCCTCTACCGATAATCCTAAGCGGCGAAAATTGTGGGTTTATCCAGGTCAGCCTACCACCAGCACCGCCAAACCAAATATCCATGCTAGCAAGTTATTGCTGTGCGTATGGTGGGATCAGCTGTGTGTCGTACACTATGAGTTGCTCAAACCTGGTCAACGCTGAGCGTTATTTGTCAGCAACTCATTCGGGTGAGTGACGCAATGGAGGCGAAAAGGCCATGCACCGGCAAAGGGCAGAAGGTCGGTCCGGTTGCTTCAGCATAACGCGCGTCCTCACCCCGCGAAAACGACTTTAAACACGATCACCGACCTGGGATGGGAGATTTTGTCCCACGCGGCGTATTCTCCAGATTTCGCCCCGTCGGATTATCACCTCTTTCGCTCGCTGCAACATCACCCGAGTGATACGCACTTCACTTCTGTCAAGGAGGTCCAAACAAGTATTGATGACTTTATCAACTCGAAACAACCCTCTTTTTTCCGCAGTGGCACTCGGCAGCTCCCTGACCGATGGCTCAAATGTATCCAACATGACGGGGATTATTTCCCTGATTAGGTACGTATTTGATTTGCTATAATTTGCTGTCAACGTGTCGTGGTCGAGAATTAAGTTGCACGCCTAATAAAAAGAATTAGTTGTTTGGTCATAAGTTTAGATCAAGTAATATAGCATTTCAAACAAAATACACTGGCGGAAAGTGAAAAAAGAACACCAAGAAGGAATTGGCGGACGATCATGAAATTTACATATGCTAATAGGGTCGAGTTTACGTAGGTGTGATGTTAATTTCGAATTTCGGGACCAACCGGTGAGCGCTTACGCCACAGCACGGCATAATATGCAAATTATCGTCGGTGGTATTTAAGGAGTACGGCGAAGCGAATGTAATCAGTCGTCGGCGTACGGACACGTGCGAAGACCCTGAAGAAACTGCAATGCCTGGACATGGAAGACGTGTACGATTTCAGCAGTTATCAAACTTTGAGCGAGGTCGTCTAGTCGGACTCTGCAAGGCCGGGTGGTCGTATCGAGTTGGACGGGAAGTATCGGTGGTGGTACGATGGTGGCGTAGATGGTCCGAGGAAGATTCCCACACGAGAAGACGTCGAACAGGGAGTCACAGACGGACTGATGAGCAGACCGATCGACGCATAAGAAGAGCGGCGTTGTCAAGCAGAACATCCACTGCGATGCAAATCCGAGCTGCCGTTGCACCTGAGGTGACTGTGCAAACAATACGCAACCATCTACATGATGCAGGACTACGTGCACGTGTGCCTCTGACTCCAGCCCACCGTCAGGAACGGCTGCAGTGGTGTCTCCAACATCTGCACTGGACAATGCAATGGCGATCTGTCGTGTTCAGCGATGAAAGCAGATTCTGCTTGGGAGCCTCCGATGGCCGTTTGCGTGTTCGCAGTCGAACAGGGGAGCGTCTCCACCCTTCTTGCATCCGCCAGCGACACACAGGGCCTACACCTGGTCTCCTGGTGTGGGGAGCGATCAGCTATCACTCCCGTACACAACTAGTGTTTGTACCGGGTACGTTAAACAGCACCTCCTACATCAACAACATCATTCAGCCCATTGTTGTGCCATTTGTAAGGCCGGTCCATCATGGTGTTTTCCAGCAAGATAACACACGCCCATACACGGCACGTGCAATGCAACATGCACTTCAGGGTGTGAGACATTTTCCATGGCCTGCACGTTCACCGGATTGAGCACGTGTGGGATTTTACGGGACAACGACTTATCCAGTCTCCACGGCCAGCCACGACCATCCCCGATTTACGCGTCCAGGTTGAAGATGCTTGGAACTCAATACCCCAAACTTACATCCAACATCTGTACGACAGACTCCATGCCAGAATTGCACAGTGTGACGCAGATCATGGCGGTTCAACCTCGTGCTAACCATGTTACATGGAAATGTTATTTTTCAGTTTACCAGCAAATACAGCTGTATTTTGCCATAATGTTTTGATCACGTTATCCTCTGTATTCCGTTATGTATAAATTTCGTTGGTATCAGACGTCTCCTTCTTGGTGTTCTTTTTTCACTTTCTAGCCACGACCATCCCCGATTGAGGCGTCCAGGTTGAGGATGCTTGGAACTCAATACCCCAAACTTACATCCAACATCTGTACGACAGACTCCATGCCAGAATTGCACAGTGTGACGCAGTTCATGGCGGTTCAACCTCGTACTAACCATGTTACATGGAAATGTTATTTTTCAGTTTACCAGCAAATACAGCTGTATTTTGCCATAATGTTTTCATCACGTTATCCTGTGTATTCCGTTATTATGCTGTATAAATTTCGTTGGTATAACGTCTCATTCTTGGTGTTATTTTTTTCACTTTCTGCCAGTGTATGTATGGAGCTGAATTTCATCATTTTACAATATCAATAAAAAAAAGAATACCTCTTTTTGCAAAATAGAGTTAGGAAGTGCATTTGGTATAATCATAGGAGAGTTTTCTCGTAAGACTGAATTATTTGTCCCACTTCCAGGTGAAACATTTGATGAAGTAGATGACTTATTAAAAGGAGCACTTGACGTCTTGCCCTTTAGCACGATAGAGTTCTGGGCTGGACGTAGACTTATCTACAGAAAGAAAACAAGTTTAAACAAAATTGAAATATACATATAAAATACAACCAGAGGTTTAATTTGCACCCAAAACTGGATCTGCAATTCAAAATTTAAGATTTCATTTTTAAATAAGTAGGTAAAATTGGCGTGGAAATAAATGTGCATCTCTGATATACGCTCAATGTACAAAACTGTCGCTTTATACACGGGCGTAAAAGCGGCTAATTAAAAAGTATAAATAATGGAATCCTTTTGAACCCAGCGTAGGATTTCAAGAAACTACCCATCCACAGTTCTACTAAAATAGTTGTTGCCACAACACTGGTGTGCAAAACTAAAGACGAGCCACATTTTGACCAATAGCGTCGCGCACGAATAACCTCGACGTCGACCCAGGTCTTCAAAGATACCCTATTTTGTGAAATTTAGCATATTCTTAAGAAATTTGCAGGTCTTTGTGTTTACAACAATTTTAATCCTCTATAACTATTATTCTGAAAATAAAAATGCTTTATTTTTTCAGTTATTTTATAATTATTACTTTTAATTTCATCTCATTTTATTGATCTCTATTGATCAATAGAGATCAATAAAATGAGATGAAATTAAAAGTAATAATTATAAAATAACTGAAAAAATAAAGCATTTTTATTTTCAGAATAATAGTTATAGAGGATTAAAATTGCTCTAAACACAAAGACTGGCGCTGGTAGTAGAGCTTGTGTACGAGTGAATGGTGTTTTATCAAAATGGTTTTCCATTGGTGTAGGAGTTAGACAAGGTTGTGTAATGTCACCATGGCTGTTTAATATATTTATGGACGCATGCACACGTGATGCCAAAATAGATAATAGTGGTTTATGTCTTGGTGATATCCGTGTGTGCAGATTGCTGTATGCTGATGACACTGTCCTGTTGGCAGAGAGCAAAAGTGAGTTGCAGAGTATGTTGACTCGGATGCACGAAGTTTGCATGAAATTCAAACAGAGTGTAAATAAGGGAAAAACCAAAGTTATGGTGTTTGAGAGAGGAATGGGTAGCACTGAATGTAATGCAAGTATAAATGGCACTGTGATTGACCAGGTGAGTGAGTTTGTGTATTTAGGAAGCATGTTTGACAGAGAGAACAAGTTGGATGGTGAAATCAGTAGGCGAGTGAATTCTTCTTTGAAAGTCATAGTTGCTCTGCGAGGTTTTCACAGGAATGATGGGTTTTCTAGAGAGTCCCGCATGGCTGTGTATGAAACAGTAATTGTTCCTACTCTGATGTATGGCAGTGAAACCTGGGTACTGCAGAAGAAACATAGGAGTCGTTTGTGTGCTGGAGAAATGCATTACTTACGTGGGGTTTGTGGCAAGACACGATCTGATTGTGTGAGGAATGAAGATGTATTGCAGTTGTGTGATGTAAAGCAAAATGTTGTTAGCAAGGTGGAGACCAATATACTTCGGTGGTTTGGCCATGTTGAAAGAATGAGTGATGAAATGCTTACTAAGAAAATATTTTCAGCCCAAGTGGCGGGAAGGAAAGGCAGAGGAAGGCCAAGGAAGACATGGGTGGATCAGATTCAGGAGTGTCTGCATGAGAAAAAGATTACGAGTATGAAGTATAAAAGATCTTGTGTACGGCGTGTAATGGATATCAGTGAAACACGAGTTGTGTGTCAAGATCGCTGTAAATGGCAAAGTTTGATACGACAACAATAAGTAAAAATATCTGGAAGTTTGTATTTCATTTTTGGAGCTAACCTCTGAATCTCAGAGAACAGCTTAGTGATATGTATGTATGCATGAGAAATGAAGATGTATTGCAGTTGTGTGATGTGAAGCAAAATGTTGTTAGCAAGGTGGAGACAAATATGCTTCGGTGGTTTGGCCATGTTGAAAGAATGAGTGATGAAATGCTTACTAAGAAAATATTTTCAGCCCAAGTGGCAGGAAGGAAAGGCAGAGGAAGGCCAAGGAAGTCATGGGTGGATCAGATTCAGGAGTGTCTGCATGAGAAAAAGATTACGAGTATGAAGTATAAAAGATCTTGTGTACGGCGTGTAATGGATATCAGTGAAGCACGAGTTGTGTGTCAAGATCGCTGTAAATGGCAAAGTTTGATACGACAACAATAAGTAAAAATATCTGGAAGTTTGTATTTCTTTTTGGAGCTAACCTCTGAATCTCAAAGAACAGCTTAGTGATATGTATGTATGTATGTATGTATGTATGTATGTATGTATGTATGTATGTATGTATGTATGTATGTCATTTTATTGATACTGGTGGCCCCAGCTTCCCGAGTTTGCAGCACAGTTTCTGTCTTGATGATTGTATATGCTATGGGGTGGGAAAATATATTCCAGATCTAGGAGTCAGTCCCAAAATTTAAGTGCGAGAAGAGCATATTTCCTGTCATTTTTTTAAACCCTAAACCACTTACTGCTAAGTAAAATGTAAAATTCTAATTTGGTGAAAAACACTTAAGTTCCAAATGAACAAACGAAAATTCCTGTTTCTTCATCATTACCATTGCCCATTAGTTAGACCTAAAAATCTGTAGAAACTGCAGACAAACCGTTGTATTGGTCATTTCTGAAAATATTTCTCAAAAACTGAAGGATGAATACAAGCCTTAACGCTAATGTGATTAATGCAACAAAACTAACGAATGTGATGTGGAAAGCAATTACGCTACCGCGATGGCCAATAGTTGCGTGGTGTGGAATAGCTTAGCGAGCTTTCCACGGCATTTAGTCTGGGCCCCATAGCGCTATTCCACACCATGTAATTGGATGCAAGATACTTTCTGCCAAAATGCTCATTAAAAAATAAATAAATAAATAATTAACAGTTCGAACATACCTACAGGATTTTGAAATATAATGTAACCACAGTCTGTTTCTGTTTTTCCATGGCATTTTTAGTTATAACTGTATTCATTTCATTTAGATAGCTGCTAATTTATAAAGTCCTCTGTTCTGTAAATAGTATCCAAGCTTTTGTAAACATTCAATTGTGTTTACTGGAGAAACATCAGAATAACAGTCTAGATTTTTCGTGTCATCTTCATTGGGTGAATTCTCATTTTCTTCTAAGTCTCTTGGTGAAACATGTAGTTACTTTTGTTGGTGTTCTATGGCAGCTAAATATTTTAGAATTTTGACGAGAGGGAGAAACGAATCCCTCCCCAACTCATCTCCTCAGAATTTGTCTTCAGTTTTGCATCGATCTGGAGCATGAGCAGAATTATGAAGAAAAAAGTGGAATTCCATTTTTTACACGCGTGAAAGGAAAATGGAATTCCACGGATTCGTGGAATAGCACAAACTATGGGCCAACGGCACTTGAGATTAGAAGAACATAAGGAAGGATTGCCTCATTACAGTAACATGCGCCAGTTACAGCATCTGGAGCTCCATATGTCAACTGATCACAATGCCTCCCCATACCAGAACACTGTAGCTGCCATGTCTATATTTTTCAAGGTGGCTATGGGTGCCTCCCTTACACCAGATTAGCTAGAGAATAAATCTACTCTCATCAGTAAACAGTTACATTCATTCATACATACATACATACATACATACATACATACATCAATCTACTCTCATCAGTAAACAGTTACATTCATACATACATACATACATACACTGAAGTGCCAGAAAAACTGGTACACCAGCCCAATACTTGGTAGGTCACCCACGGGAGCGCAGGACTGTAGAAATACGACGGGGCACGGACTCCACTAGCTTCTGGAAATATGCTGTAGGCAACGCACACCATACTTCCTGCAGAGCGTTCCACAATTTGGGTGTATTACAAGGTCTCGGATTCCTGTGTTCGATAGCGCGTTGCATGGCATCTCAAATGTGTTCTATCGTGTTCAGATCTGGGAACTTGGGTGGGAATGCCAACACCCCAAACTCAGACGAATGCTCCTCTTAACCATAACGTGAGGTCGCGAGACTTGTGTGGGGGGTGCATTGTCCCGTTGGAACAGGCCCAACCCATCAGCATGAATGCAGGACATGAACGGGTGTATCTCGTCAGAAAGGATGCGCACATAGCGTTGGCCAGTCACAGACGTTTGTAGATGAACCAGGGGTTCCAGTGAAGTCCAGCTAAACACACCCCATACTATTACGGATCCCCCACCAACCGGTACAGTTCCCTCTTGACAGGCAGGATCCATGGCTTCATGGGGTGTGCGCCACACACGAATCCTTCCCATCTGCCCGATACAGTTGGAAACGTGACTCGTCAGAGCAGGCTACTTGTTTCCAGTCGTCAAGTGTCCAGTGGCGGTGTTGCCGTGCCCAAGCGCGGCGCATAGCTCTGTGTCGTGCACCCATCAAGGGGACTTGAGGTGGGTATCGGCTCCAAAAGCCCATATCGTGCAGGGTGCATTGCACAGTCTGGACGCTGATACTTGTTGAGGCTCCAGCATTGAATTCCGATAATAACTGCGAGAGTGTTGCGTGAAACGATTCTTGACAGCCGACGATGGTCATGTTCACCCAATGTCTTTTTACGGCCACACTGGTATTGTAGGTTGGAGGTTTTGCCGGAATTCTTGTAGTCGCGGTACACCCTTGCAATGATCGTCCGTGAAAATCCGAACTTCGTTTCTACCTCCGAAATACTATGGCCCATTTCACGAGCGCCAATTGGCGCCGCGTTGAAAATCGCTTAAATCGTTATTACTTGTCATTCTCATGCCGAAAACAGCTCTGACAGCTGGCACGGATGTCTATCGCTTTATATACGCACTGGCGGACGCAACACAGTACGCGCAAAGGTGACGTTGCTATGTATTTTGCATAAGCTCGTCTGTATCAGTTTTTCTGGCACTTCAGTGTACATACATATCACTAAGCTCTTCTCTGAGATTCAGAGGTCAGCTCCACAAAGAAAAGACAAACTACCAGATAATTTTTTATCTGATTATTTACTTACTGTTGCCATATCAAACTCCTCCACTTACAGTGATCTTGGCACACAATTCGAGCTTCACTGACATCCATCACACGACGCACACAAGATCTTCTATATTTCATACTCCTGATCTTTTTCTCATGCAGACACTCCTGAATCCGATCCTTCCATGGCTTCCTTGGCCTTCCTCTGCATTTCATTCCTGCCACTTGGTCCAAGAAAATTTTCTTAGTAAGCATCTCATCACTCATTCTTTCAACATGGCCAAACCACTGATGCATATTAGTCTCCACCTTGCTAACAAAATTTTGCTTCACACAGCACAACTGCAACACATCTTCATTCCTCACACGATCAGAACGTGTCTTGCCACAAACCCCACGTAAGTAATGCATTTCTCCAGCACACAAACGACTCGTATGTTTCTTCTGTAGTACCCAGGTTTCACTGCCATACATCACAGTAGGAACAATTACACTTTCATACACAGCCATGCGGGACTTTCTAAAGAATCCATCATTCCTGTGAAAACCTCCCAGAGCAGCTATGACTTTCAATGAAGAATTCACTCGCCTACTGATTTCACCATCCAATTTGTTTTCTCTGTCAAACATGCTTCCTAAATACACAAACTCATTCACCTGGTCAATGACAGTGCCATTTAGACTTACATTACATTCAGTGCTACCAGTTGCTCTCTCAAACACAATAACTTTGGTTTTTCCCTTATTTATACTCAGTTTGAATTTCATGCAAACTTCGTGCATCCGAGTCAACATACTCTGCAACTCACTTTTGCTCTCTGCCAACAGGACAGTGTCATCAGCATACAGCAATCTGCACACACGGATATCACCAAGACATAAACCACTATTGTCTATTTTGGCATCACGCATGCATGCGTCCATAAATATATTAAACAGCCATGGTGACATTACACAACCTTGTCTAACTCCTGCACCAATGGAAAACCATTTTGATAAAACACCATTCACTCGTACACAAGCTCTACTACCAGCATACATGGCTTTTACACTATTAAGTAGATTCCCAGTAACACCATATTCATTCAATACCTTCCACAGAAGTGTCCTATTTACTCGGTCGTAAGCTTTCTCTAAATCTATGAAGGCAGTAAAAACTTTCTTACCAACAGCCAGATACTTTTCAATCATCATGCGTAATGCAAAAATCTGGTTAGTGCAGCCTTTACCAAGCATAAAACCACTCTGAACATTCCACACTTTCAATGATGTAAGACCCCATACTTTTTCAATAACAACCTTACCAAACACTTTCCCCGGCACACTCAGTAGGCTAATACCACGATAGTTCTTGCATTCAGTCTGATCACTTTTTCCCTTATACAAGGGAACAATAATAGCTACCTTCCAATCCCGAGGGACCATTCCTAACTCCCAGCAGAACTGGCAAATTTTAGTTAACCAGTCAATTACGGAGTCACCACCATATTTCAACATCTCTGCAGTTATGCCATCAACTCCCGGAGCCTTACCATTCTGAAGAGATTTTAGAGCTTTATACACTTCTTCTCTTGAGATCCCTTCTGTGCTTTCATCCCTCATTGTGACATCATCTACTTCTACCTCAGAATCACCTTTGCTTTCCTGATCTAATAACTCACTGAAGTATTCACCCCATCTTTCACTTAACTCACTGGGTCCCCCCTATCATTTCTCCAACCCTATTCTTCACACGACTTACAACTTTGTTTCCCCTATTTTTCCTGAGTCTCATGAACTTCCAGAAAGTCGAAATTTCTATCTTTCCAAGAAGTCAATTCATGCTTTTCAACTTTCTCCTTCCTGTCTTTTGCCTTACTCTGGCGAACCAGTTTAGCTGCTTTACGCTCCTTACAGCGGTATTCATCCACAGAAACTCTACTTGCAACATTCCCAAATAGGCATCCTTCTCTCTCTTTAATATCACTATTCCACCAACAATCACCTCTATTGTTACCCACTATTGTGGTACCACAGACCTCCTCAGCAGCAGTAACAACACAGTTCTTAAAAAATTCACACTTCTTTTCTACATCCCTCTTACATGACTTCAGCTCCTTCAGTTGTTCTCTGAGTAAGTTAGCATAATGCTGACGATCCTCAGGAAGCCTGTGACGTCCTGGTGTTATGGCCTGGAGTCGTTGGGATAGAAATTATGTCATTAGAAAATTGTAGTTGCTCACGTACTGAAGTTAGAAATTATTATTGTATAAATTGTTTACTGTGTAAAGGAAATTGTTCTAATTTTATTTGTATAAATTAGAATTTATTAAGTGAGTTATGATTGAGGATCTGAGAGTGGAAGATTCTTATATGCAAAAACGTACCGGAGCTGACGCCCTCGTAGTGGAGTGGCCTGATTGGAGCTCAGGATCTCTTGGCACTATATATTGGCGATTTTTTTGTTTCTCGTGGTGGCTGCTGCTGCTGCTTCCTTTTTATGGGATCGTTGAACATTTGCTTTGCGTGTAGCATGCAGCGGCAGAAGTTGTTTTCCGTTCTGGCAGGACTCGGAACCTTTACCCGATTGTTCTCGAGTATCAGAAGTCGTGAAGTTTCTTCCATTCTGCCATGCTGCTAGGACTCGGAACCTTTACCGGATTGTTCTTGAGTATCAGAAGTCGTGAAGTTTCTTCCATTCTGCCATACTGCTAGGACTCGGAACCTTTACCGGATTGTTCTTGAGTATCAGAAGTCGTGAAGTTGCTGTGCGTTCTGCCATACTGCTAGGACTCAGAACCTTTACCGGATTGTTCTTGAGTATCAGGACTCGGAACCTTTACCGGATTGTTCTTGAGTATCAGAAGTCGTGAAGTTGCTGTGCGTTCTGCTAGTGAAGTTGCTTCCGTTCTGCCATGCTGCCAGGACTCTGAACCTTTACCCGATTGTTCTTGAGTATCAGAAGTCCTGAAGTTTCTTCCATTCTGCCATGCTGCTAGGACTCTGAACCTTTACCGGATTGTTCTTGAGTATCAGAAGTAGTGAAGTTGCTTCTGTTATGCCAGGCTGCCAGGATTTGGAACCTTTACCTGATTGTTCTTGAGTATCAGAAGTCGTGAAGTTGCTGTGCATTCTGCTAGTGAAGTTGCTTCCGTTCTGCCATGCTGCCAGGACTCCGAACCTTTACCCGATTGTTCTTGAGTATCAGAAGTCGTGAAGCTTCTTCCATTCTGCCATGCTGCTAGGACTCGGAACCTTTACCGGATTGTTCTTGAGTATCAGAAGTAGGGAAGTTGCTTCTGTTATGCCAGGCTGCCAGGATTTGGAACCTTTACCTGATTGTTCTTGAGTATCAGAAGTCGTGAAGTTGCTGTGCATTCTGCTAGTGAAGTTGCTTCCGTTCTGCCATGCTGCCAGGACTCCGAACCTTTACCCGATTGTTCTTGAGTATCAGAAGTCCTGAAGTTTCGTCCATTCTGCCATGCTGCTAGGACTCTGAACCTTTATCCGATTGTTCTTGAGTATCAGAAGTCGTGAAGTTGCTGTGCGTTCTGCTAGTGAAGTTGCTTCCGTTCTGCCATGCTGCTAGGACTCGGAATCTTTACCCGATTGTTCTTGAGTATCAGAAGTCGTGAAGTTTCTTCCATTCTGCCATGCTGCTAGGACTCGGAACCTTTATCCGATTGTTCTTGAGTATCAGAAGTAGTGAAGTTGCTTCTGTTATGCCAGGCTGCCAGGATTTGGAACCTTTACCCGATTGTTCTTGAGTATCAGAAGTCGTGAAGTTGCTGTGCATTCTGCTAGTGAAGTTGCTTCCGTTCTGCCATGCTGCCAGGACTCGGAACCTTAACCCGATTGTTCTTGAGTATCAGAAGTCCTGAAGTTTCTTCCATTCTGCCATGCTGCTAGGACTCGGAACCTTTACCGGATTGTTCTTGAGTTTCAGAAGTAGTGAAGTTCCTTCTGTTATGCCAGGCTGCCAGGATTTGGAACCTTTACCTGATTGTTCTTGAGTATCAGAAGTCGTGAAGTTGCTGTGCATTCTGCTAGTGAAGTTGCTTCCGTTCTGCCATGCTGCCAGGACTCCGAACCTTTACCGGATTGTTCTTGAGTATCAGAAGTAGGGAAGTTGCTTCTGTTATGCCAGGCTGCCAGGATTTGGAACCTTTACCTGATTGTTCTTGAGTATCATAAGTCATGAAGTTGCTGTGCATTCTGCTAGTGAAGTTGCTTCCGTTCTGCCATGCTGCCAGGACTCGGAACCTTTACCCGATTGTTCTTGAGCATCAGAGGTCCTGAAGTTTCTTCCATTCTGCCATGCTGCTAGGACTCTGAACCTTTATCCGATTGTTCTTGAGTATCAGAAGTCATGAAGTTGCTGTGCGTTCTGCTAGTGAAGTTGCTTCCGTTCTGCCATGCTGCCAGGACTCGGAACCTTTACCCGATTGTTCTTGAGTATCAGAAGTCGTGAAGTTTCTTCCATTCTGCCATGCTGCTAGGACTCGGAACCTTTATCCGATTGTTCTTGAGTATCAGAAGTAGCGAAGTTGCTTCTGTTATGCCAGGCTGCCAGGATTTGGAACCTTTACCTGATTGTTCTTGAGTATCAGAAGTAGTGAATTTGCTGTGCATTCTGCTAGTGAAGTTGCTTCCATTCTGCCATGCTGCCAGGACTCGGAACCTTTACCTGATTGATCTTGAGAGTCGGACGCCATAAAAGTCGTAGCGTCTTTTTCATTGTCGAGAGAGCCTGGAGATTATATGGGACCTTTCTTCTCATTTGGCCTGTTGTGTGTGGACTGAGCCCGTCAGAGGAATATCATTAGATTCCAGTACGCAGGTGTAAAAGTTCTTCCCCCCCTTTGTATAATTAATAGTTGCTGGCAGAGTTTACGTAGGGCTGTAGCATAATTGAAAGTCATTTGAAATTAGTGTATTCTCATGGGGTTTAAATATTTGGTGTTATTGGAATTGTATTGCCTGTTTGTGTGATGAAATAATTGAAGCAAACGGAGTGAACATTTACAATATGTTGGAATTTGACTTCAGTTTAATGTGTTCTGAAATAATTGATTTGTATTGGTACTAAAATTATTGAATGATAGAAGGGGTTTAGCAGAGTAAAATGTGCATGAATTGCTGTTTGTTTTTGTAGGATTATTTCAAAATCTGTCCACTGCACTTAACGTCCTAGTCGTGGGTTCGAATCCAGACAGAGAGACAGATTACCGAGATAGTTAGCTGGGCACAGTAAATTTTGGTGGGGAAGTAATGGCTAGGAGCGTTGCAAGCCTTTCAATCTTTATTCTTTCCACCCTAGGCCTCTTCCTATTCCTCCAACCAACATTAAGTTTCACTCGTGACACTACCAAGTAATGATCAGAGCCAACATCTGCACCTCTCATCACACGAGTGTCAACAACTAAGTGTTTTAGACGCTGATTGTAAACACTCTTTTGATCAAGAGTACGATTTTCCCAAGTATATGTGTGGATATATTTGTGGTTGAAAAACGTATTAGATACACACAAACCATTCTCAATGCAGAGTTCAATTAATCTTTCACCATTATCATTCACACAAGGATCATTAAACTTACCCAGAACATTGTCAGAAATTGTATTCTGCACACCTACTCTAGCATTGAAATCCCCTGCTATTATAACTTTCTCTTTAGCACCAAACTGGCTCAAAACAGCTTTTAGCTCATTCCAGAAATCTTCTTTCTTATCAGAAGGTTCCGAGTCACAAGGAGCATACACTACAACAATTACAATTCTCTGAAGTTTCACTTTCAAACGAAATCCAGAGAAATCTCTCACTTATGCAACTATAGTGAATCAAGTTGTTCTTCATCTTTTCACTTAAAATCACACCTACACCAGACTGTCCTCTCATATTATCCAATACCCCAGACCACACACTCACCGTGCCATTCACTTCTTCTACCCCAATTTCCTTCTTTTTGGTTTCACTTACACACAGGACATCCCATTTATACTTATTATTCATTTCTTCAATCATCTCATTCATCATGCCTTTTATACCTCTAGTATTCCATACACCAATCTTAAACTCACTCAACTGTGATCTTTTCTCATGCACCGACATTAGAATTCCCAGGTCTATTTCGTGGTAGACCGTCCTTCTCGCGTGTGGTAGGTACACTGCATCCCACACTCGAGTCATTTTTTTTCATTTTTTTTTGTGTCTTTTTAATCAGGTAAGTACATCAGTGTGGGGGATTAGCCCATAGCTGACGGTTCCAGTTGGTCATTTAACCTAAGGCTTCTGGAACAAAACCCAGTGAGTTGGGGTCTTTTTGCCAATGTTACACAGAACTAGCTGGCACCTGCGCGCACGCACTCTCTCTCTCACACACACACACACACACACACACACACACCCATCACTAAGCTGTTCTCTGAGATTCAGAGGTTAGCTCCACAAAGAAATACAAACTACTAGATAAATTTTTAACTGATTATATACTTACCATTGCAGTATCAAACTTCTTCATTTACAGCGATCTTGACACACAACTCGGGCTTCACTAACATCCATCACATGAAGATCTACAAGACATTCTATACTTCATACTCACAATCGTTTTCTCATGCAGACACTCCTGAATCTGATCCTCCCATGACTTCCTTGGCCTCCCCTGCCTTTCGTTCTTGCCACTTGGACTAAAAGATTTTCTTAGTAAGCATCTCACCACTCATTCTCTCAACATGGCCAAACCACTGAAGCATATTACTCTCCACCTTGCTAACAACATTTTGCTTCACCATTACACAACTGCAACACATCTTCATTCTTCACACAATCAGAAGACAAAGGACTCCTGTGTTTCTTTCGTAGCACCCAGGTTTCACTGCCATACATCAGAATAAGAACAATTACACTTTCATACACAGCCATTTGGGACTCTCTTAAGAACACATCATTCCTGTGAAAACCTCACAAAGCAGCCATGACTTTCAATGAAGAATTCACTCGCCTACTAATTTCACCATCCAATTTGTTCTCTCTGTCAAACATGCTTCCTAAATGCACAAACTCATTCACCTGGTCAATCACAGTGACCATTTAGACTAATATTACATTCAGTGTTAACAATTCCTCTCTTGGTAATACCCGTGTGTGCAGACTGCTGTATGCTGATGACACAGTCCTGTTGGCAGAGAGCAAAAGTGAGTTGCAGAGTATGTTGTCTCAGATGTACAAAGTTTGCATGAAATTCAAACTGAGTATAAATAAGGGAAAAACCAAAGTTACGGTTTTTGAAAGAGGAACAGATAGCACTGAATGTAATGTAAGTATAAATGGCACTGTGATTGACCAGGTGAAGGAGTTTGTACATTTGGGAAGCTTGTTTGACAGAGAGAAGAGATTTGATGGCAAAATTGCTAATAAACAAGTGCATTCTTCATTGAAAGTCATAGCTGCTTCAGGAGGTTTTCAGAAGAATAATGGATTCTCAGAAGAGTACTGAATGGCTGTGTATGAAAGTAATTGTTCCAACCCTGATGTATGTAAGTGAAACCTGGGTACTACGGAAGAAACATAAAAGTCGTTTGTGTGCTGGAGAAATGCATTACTTACGTGGGGTTTGTGGCAAGACACGATCTGATTGTGTGAGGAATGAAGATGTCTTGCAGTTCTGCTGTGTGAAGCAAAATGTTGTTAGCAAGGTGGAGACTAATATGCATCAGTGGTTTGGTCATGTTGAAAGAACAGGGTTCCCACTCAAAAGTAATAAAAAAATTCCCTGACTTTTCCAGGTTCTCCAGGTGGTTTTTAAAGTTTTTCAGAGTGGCATGTTGCAAAGAATTGTTACATTTCATTCCATTCCATTCATTTTTCTCACCAAAGCAGACACTTGTAAATTCTTTACGTAATTTGTCTTTATAAAATTACCTGCTTTTCATTAATAACAACTAACTGTGCACGTTATTTTCTGTACCAAAATTTCGTGAAATTTTGTGAATACTACCCACACGGAATTTGTAAATACATTCCCATAGAAACAGGTCATATGTAAGAAAAAATCTGTCAGTTGAATAGTTTCAGTTTTTCTATAACACAAAGCAGACAAGCTTGTAAATTCTTTACGTAATTTGTCTTTATAAAATTACCTGCTTTTCATTAATAACTACAGGGTTCCCACTCAAAAGTAATAAAAAAATTCCCTGACTTGGTTCCAGGTTCTCCAGGTGGTTTTTAAAGTTTTTCAGAGTGGCATGTTGCAAAGAATTGTTACATTTCATTCCATTCCATTCATTTTTCTCACCAAAGCAGACACTTGTAAATATCTTTACGTAATTTGTCTTTATAAAATTACCTGCTTTTCAGTTGAATAACTACAGGGTTCCCACTCAAAAGTAATAAAAAAATTCCCTGACTTTTCCAGGTTCTCCAGGTGGTTTTTAAAGTTTTTCAGAGTGGCATGTTGCATAAGAATTGTTACATTTCATTCCATTCCATTCATTTTTCTCACCAAAGCACACACTTGTAAATTCTTTCAAGTAATTTGGTTGGTTCTCTTATAAAATTACCTGCTTTTCATTAATAACAACTAACTGTGCACGTTATTTTCTGTACCAAAATTTCGTGATAATTTTGTGAATACTACCCACACAGAATTTGTAAATACATTCCCATAGAAACAGGTCATATGTAAGAAAAAATCTGTCAGTTGAATAGTTTCAGTTTTTCTATAACACAATGCAGCTAAGCTTAATGATGGAATGGCTCTGTTCAAAGGAACATGTTTCAAGAGAACCAACAGACAAAGGACTTTGATCCATCATTTGGTTGGTTCTCTTGTGAAGTGTTTCTTCAAGCAGGAGCCATTGTGCCTAATTGTTCCATGTTATAACAACTGCCTGCAGAAATTGAACAAAAGCTTAACTGGCAATTTTAAAAATTCAATTTTGCATCTTTTTTTAGAGAATAAAGGAAATACTTAATATAACTGAAAGAAAGATCTACCAAATTCTAAGGCAGGCAGTAATTGCAAGCAAAAGTTTCAAATCTTGAAAAAAGTTTTTTTTTGGCAAAATATGATTTTCACAAAAAAAGGGGGGGGGGTAATTTTCCCTGAGTTTTCCCTGAAGTTTTCAAAAAAGGGCAATTTTCCCTGAGTTTTCCCTGATTTTTGGAACCATTTTCAAATTCCCTGAGAATTCCAGGTTTTCCTTGTTTTCCAGGTTGAGTGGAAACCCTGAAGAATGAGTGGTGAGATGCTTACTAAACAAATTTTCTTGTCCCAAGTGGCAGGAAAGAAAGGCAGAGGAAGTCATGGGAGGATCAGATTCAGAAGTGCCTGAATGAGAAAAAGATTATGAGTATGAAGTATAGAAGGCAGGGATCATAGCATACTTCTGGAAAATTTTAGGTTGGAATTTTAGGAATTTTAGGAATTTTTAGAAAAATTTTAGGAAAATTTTAGGAGTGTATTTCAATAAAAACTAGATGTATATTTGTATACATCTAGTAAAACAACTTTGTATACATTGTAAAGAGTTTGCTTCACACCCTTCAACCATATATACTGATAGACTGCGCATGACATCAAAATTTCTGGCTCCAACATAAAATCACATGACAACAGTCAAAAAGATGGGTTACACCTGCTGTGCTTATGGTTGCTCTGAGCGATATAGTAAAGAAAGTTCTATGATTTTTCATGGGTAAGAAACGAATTAAATACCCAAGTCAATTAAGTTCAATTACTTAACCAGAAACTTGCAGCTATTGATATAAAAATATAGTAACTTAAGAAAAAAATGGAATGCATGTTCCAAATTCTTCGCAAATGTTCATCACATTATAAATCACAAAATGTAAACAACCCGTTCATGCATGTATATAGCTCATAAGTAAACTTACCTGAAGAGTTTTCATTATATATGAGGCGCATTCACATAACACACCGAAAACACTGAAGTTCTGCAATGTAAATTAGTAATCATAACAGCATTTTTACACGAAATTTGGAGTCTGATGATGACGTGCCCAATGTTTGAGCCATGGCGGCTTTGATGCAGCTATTGCCAATGCGCAGTCCATTAGTATATATGGTCGAAGTTCACACCCAAATATTTTGCATAACGTCTAATGTCTAAAGTTTAAGTATGATTTACTTCTAATGTTCAGTTCTTATCTTTTCACGTGTTATTATCATATTCAAGTATATTTACCACATTCAAGTTTCACTTTGAACATTAATATGCTGTTTAACCAGAAGCAATTCACGATTTTCACAGTAAAGTTTTCAGGTTTCACATTAAATTATAATATCCTAAAAAGGTAATTGAAAACCAAGAACTATGTACAATTGTTCACTGAATTACTTTTTCATATTATTGTTTTAACCTTTTCCTGATACGCCTATCTTTTTCTGCTTCCACCACAACTAATTTACTTTGTTTTCTTTATTTCAGCTGAACCTTGTATGATCAAGTTAGAGGCAACTGCTATTTCAACAGTATTTTGTTTTTCTACAGCTTTTCTCATTCTTTCTGTTCCCTCTTGAATTACTGCTAGGGAGGCTTCTTTATCTTTTTTAAGCCTATTTATTTCTGCATCATTTTCTTTTATTTTGTCATCAAACTCAGCTTTTCTTTTTTTCTCTAGCTGCTTTTCCTTATTTTCCCTATCTTTCTGCTTCCTTTCTTTTACCTTTTTTGATTGTTCTTCCTTCAGCTTATCAACATACTCTTTATAAAATTTATGTGAATCACGAACACTATTTAACAAATTTATTGTTATGGGAATTTCTTGTTATGGGAACTTTTTTTCTTTATGATGCGCTTTTACTTGTGAAAAGCCACTATTAGAAATATTGAAAATTTCTGAACACAATATACACTTAGCAGAAAATATTGTTTCAGTTGCAGAACACCATTCTTTCAACTTCACTCCGTCCAATTCTTTGGCGAGCCACGCATCTTGAAATTTTGTTTTGGATTTAGGCATCTTAAACACTTGTATTACTAACCAGAAAATGAAAGGGAAGTACAAAAACACGTTCCAATATTGCAAAACCAGACAACTTCCCGAAATTTGGCTGCGAGGATGTCAGAAGATATGAAAAAAAAAAAAAAGCAGGTCACCACTAGAGAACTGAACCTGCACAGAGAACACCATAAAAGACGTAAAACCAGAAACTATCATACGCATCTCACGCAAGTTCAGTCAAAGCGAGTCGGAGCCGAGATATATTGCGCATCGAAGGTCGCTGTCGCCGACGCATGATCGAAGGTCAATGATCACGTGCTCTACTGCCTGCCAAGATAACTCAGCTACCATCCCATCGTCATTACCGGAGGTTACGGAAGAAGACCACGTTTCCTCTTTGCTTCCACCCACCTGCGGTTTACAATAACAAAACATCTGCAGAAAGAGGAGGTTCCACAAGGCATGTACAAAAATAAAGTACGATCTTCTGCGTGCCACGGAGTTCGTCTGCAAAGCGCAAACCAGGGGTGAAAATGACCCCTCCCCTTTTCCCTTAGATCTCTTGTTACTCTCGAAAACTGTTCGAAGGCAAAAAAATGGAACGCCCGCCCCGAAGCAAGTGCATCTCGATGGCGTCATTTTTCCCTCCTTCAGCAGCACAGCATATAGGCTGTGTTTCTACAATAACAGGTCTTTTTACCTTACCGTAATGGTAAATTTATTGGCGTTAATAACGGTTGTTTTTAATAAAAATAAGCTTACGAAAATTTTAGGATGAATAGCAAATTTTAGGTCTAATTTTAGGAATTTAAGGAGGGTCACAAAATATTAGGAATTTTAGGAATTTTAGGACGAATGCGATCCCTGAGAAGGTCTTGTGTATGTCGTGCGACGGATGTTACTGAAGCCCATGTTATGTGTCAAGATCGTTGTAAATGGACGAGTTTAATACGGCAACAGTAAGTAAAACAACAGTTAAGAATTTATCCAGTGGTTTGTATTATCTGTTAAATGTTTATGTCAGATGGTCTTTCTTTGAGGAGATAACCTCTGAATACCAGAGAACAGCTTAATGTTTATGTACACTGAAGAGCAACTGAATTAGAGACAGCTGGCGTTATGCAAATGTGGCACTGTGGGCGGCCCTGTAAACGGAAACATGACGTATGCAGCGATCGGACAATATAAAGAGTGATGCGACGGGAATCAGTAAGAGTTGGAGGCAGTATGGGTAAGAAGAAGGATCTAAGCGCATTTGTTCGTGGGCAAATTGTCGGGGCCCGAAGAATGGGTCACTCCATCTCGAAAGTCGTGCAGGCACTGGGATTTTCACGAGCCACTGTGTCATGGGTGCACTGTGAGTACATCGAATCCGGTAAAACCATCCATGCAAGGGCTAACTGCCGTGGACAACAGCGTGTGGATGAGCGGGGTCATTGTTGGCTAGCTCGCATTGTAACAGCAGATAGACGGGCCACAGTGCAAGAAATCACTCGGCAATTTAACGCTGGTGCACAAAAACGTGTAAGCAGCCGCACCATCCAGAACCATCTCCTCGCTATGTGGCACAGAAGCCATCGTCCCAGGAGGGTACCATCCCACTGGGGACCTCATCCTGCTGCTGACTGCACATCACAGGGTGCAAAGATTAACAAGGGCACGGGAACATCGCCACTGTACCCTAGACATGTGGGAAAATGTTGCCTGGACTGATGAGTCGAGATTCACGTTGGTACATGCGGATGGCAGGATACGAGTACGGAGCAAACCTCATGAAGTGATGGATCCTTCTTGCCAGCAGGGTACTCTTCAAGCTGGTGGGGGTGGCATTCTCGTCTGGGGACTGTTTACGTGGACTGAAATGGGACCCCTGGTAAGTGTGACATCGTCCCTCACAGGTCAACGTTACCGGGATATCCTGGACGACCATTTGCTCCCGTTTGTGCGTCTTCAACATCCCACTGGGGACCTCATCCTGCAACAAGACAATGCAGCTCCCGAACTGTATCCGAATGGTTGGATGAACACTCCACCGACGTGACCTCGCTTCCTTGGCCAGCTAGGTCACCTGACCTCAGCACATCTGGGATGCCATCGAGAGAGATGACCCACCTCCATCAAATCCACGTGAACTGTGGTAGCTTGTTCAGGGGTCGTGGATCCGTATGGCTTCCCAACGCTTCCGGTGTCTTGTCGAGATGAATCGCTGCCGTCGTCAGGGCGAAAGGTGGTGCTACACGTTGCTAGACAGGATCTCCAATTCAATTGCTCTTCAGTGTATGAATGTATGCTAATAATTCCTCATTCAAAAGGTATTCTGCTGTCCAGTCCTTATGTTCTCTGAACCACTGTAAACAGCGTTTCCAGTAAGCACATGTTAATGGAACACAGCGTTCTTTTTTGTTATGCAAACAGTCCACTGTAAGCCATGCCACTGTGCATCCAGAAATGTTTATTTATTACTACAGATACACAGCATGCAAGAAAAAAATCTACTCCCGAGTTCTGCTTATAAATTTAATTTATACAATACATGGTACTTGCATTTTTGTATGTACATGAGAAACATAAACAACTAAATTTTGTCAACATGCACACCACCTTTTTGTAACTGCTGCTTATGAAATAGTTTGTTACAAGTGAAAATTCACACATATAACAGAAATGGACAGCACAAAACAAGCGATATCATACATTACCTCTTCTGGGCTACTAGTCTGAGTCTGTAGAGTTTTCTTGAGGAATCTAGGGGGCAAGTCACGTGCAGATGCACTCCCGCTAAATCCCAGAGCATTTTGATTTTGGTTTTGCTGTCTCTGTTGTTGGTATGCCGGGAATAGATCATGGTCACGATCACGAGCAGTAAACTGTTTATTGCGGTTTGCGTTAAAAATCTGATGAGATGATACTCCAGATAAAAAACCTGGTAAAGAACGGGCGATAATAAAGCAAATTACCAGAAACCCAAGCACAACATCCTAACAACTAGTCCAACAAATACAGCAAGAATAAATGAAAAACCATTAGAAAGTACCAATCACTCACCCTAAAGATCATGGTAACCTCCAATGACAACACACTTCCAACACGTCAATCAGCGTAATGTTTCTGGCCTTCCAAGGTTTACAGACATCTTGCTTACGCTTCTTACTTCCGGGTGTGAAACATCGTTTCTTTTTTTTTTTTTTTTCCTTAGCCTTATGAGATGTTACTATAAAGCTTGTCAATTCCATAAAAAATCACACATACTACTCATTCATACAATACAAGTAAAAACTATGTACATAACCTTACATTCATAGGTTTCTAATGGTTTTTCATTTATAAATTACACGTAAACTATGCGCACTTTGCAAGAGGTTAATACCTTAAAAGTGCAAATATAATAACAGCAAGAATATTTGAACACATTACATAAAGAGTCATTCAAATACAAACTAGCCAAATGGGTTAACCATAGCAGTGTTAACACAAAATGTAGATGACACCATTGTAGTTTTATTACTAGGGCTTGAAAAATATCTGAAAAATTCTGAGAAGAGGACAGCAGACCAGTCGTTATCAGTCCAATTGCGGTGTTCATGGCACCATTGCAAACGGGCGGTACGGCGACGTCTGGACAATGGGATGCACACAACAGGACGGCGGGCGTATAGTCCTCCTTCATGCAAACGTCTGGCGACAGTTTTTCGGGAGATCCGCTTGCCAGTAGCAGCCATAAACTGATTTGCTACCTCACTAGCTGTGCTGCGCCGGTGTCTTTTTGTTGATAGCACTATGTACCGATCTTCTGCAGGTGTCGTACTGCGAACACGACCTCCGTCGTGACGCTTGCTACACTCTCCATTTGTTTGAAATGATTTCCACAGCCTTGATACAACACGGTGGCTGACGTCGAACTCCCTGGCAACATCTGTTATTTTTCGCCCTTCTTCAATCTTGCCAATAATACGGCCACGCGTAAAATCATCTAGGTGATGTCGGGAAGACATACTGAAAATTGCAAGTTCGTCAATTGATTCTTTCCCTTTCAACTTTGCGTTTGAACAACAACGGTCAATACGCGTCAAATCCTTTATATCTCTTATCAGCGCTATGACGTCACGAACAAGTTCCGCAATCCAAAATTTGCATATGCACAACGTCTTACTGTATCCCACACTTATGTTAATTTCCACATTTTCCTTCCTTCCATTTTATGGTTGCTATTGTCATCCGTCCTTAGCAATTGTCCGGCAGTGTAGTATACTGTATGTGCTTTTTTTACATAGCTTTTGCTCGTTTGCTGACACATTTAAGGCAAAATCGGATAAAACAAAGTTTGCGTATAGCAAACTTTTTCTCAACCCGTTTCAACTTCCTTATAAACGGTTTCGACTACATTATTTTACTTAAGAGTTCATGGTCTTTCAGTTTTTTCAACGAATTACTTATGCCACACCACTGTCCCGTGCTTTCCCATGGACTTTCAGTTGACATGAACATAGCCAATCAGAAGCAAAGGTTCTAGGCACTACATAATTTCTGGATTCCATGCAGCCAGTAATGAAGGAAGTTTTGACAATAATTAAGAAACTTTTAATCACACTGAAAAAAATAATTAAGTACTTTTAAAGGTTTAAAAGGACCCTGGGAACCCTGCAATATCTTTCTTATACACCCTTTGGCTTGTTTTCATTTAAATAACCCTTTTACATACAATTACTTACCTTTGTGTAATCCGTGCTGTGCTCCATAACCATACTAGCCAACTTTGGAAAACGTGCATCACTAAAACTTTTCCACGAATGCCATTTACCACAAAATAAAATATAATTATATTAATAAATATGAACTAAAAATCTCTGCATATGCCACATTAACTAAACTAGTATTATCTGTGTTTAAAAAATTAATTTAAAAAACCACAAAGTAAAATATTTATTTTGTTCAATGTCAGCCTCGCAAACATATGGTGTTTCAACACCAAACTAAACATTTCCTGAAAAAAGAAAATATTCACTTTAAGAGTACCTACACGTTGCATTCAAAACTGTATGTTGCATACCTTCTAATCTTCATCTTGTATATCAGGATTATATAATAACGTAATCACATTCACGACTTTCATCACATGCCACAGAAAATGGCCCTTCTTGTAAAAGTTTCACAACAGCAGAAGTTCGATCTAAAGCCATTTCACGGACAATCGCCGTCGTTTTAGTCTTCTAGCAGCCATAACGTTTGGCCGTCTCATCTTTTGGAAACATCTGCCGGAAAAGTGGACCACCACGGCTGGCAGTACTGAATGGCGCGTTGTGTTGCATCAAAAAAGACGTAAACAACAATTCGGCACCAGTTACATTTCCTTGACTATTATCTGATGTTTTAAAAAAACATAGCCAGTTTGGAGTTACTATCGGTACACAATACATCCCCTTCGGGTTTGGGACCATTTACATGACGAAAAATATAGTTTCTGCCTCCGTTGGCGATGTTAGAATCGTTTTGGCGAACGTCGCAAAATGCAAATTTTACACCTTTATTAGATTTCCTGATACTTTGGAAGTTTGGGGTGTATGCTTTCTTAAAAGTTTGAAAATAACGTTGAGATGGTATAATCTTAGTTTGAAAATAACTTTGAGATGGTATAATCTTAGTTTGAAAATAACTTTGAGATGGTATAATGTTAGTTTGAAAATAACTTTGAGATGGTATAATGTTAGTTTGAAAATAACTTTGAGATGGTATAATCTTAGTTTGAAAATAGCTTTGAGATGGTGTAATCTTAGTTTGAAAATAACTTTGAGATGGTATAATCTTAGTTTGAAAATAGCTTTGAGATGGTGTAATCTTAGTTTGAAAATAA